>WOXC01000755.1:600000-1034736 GCA_011680675.1 Gymnobelideus leadbeateri
ATCACTACCTGAAGGAATTGTTGTGAAGGGAATAATAGTCATTTGGATATTTAAATTCTGGTATGGTTGTTAAAAAATGAGTAACACTCTATTGTCCCTCTTGGTAACCACTGATCCTAGGGGGAGAGAATGTGGCTAGTGGTGAATGATGTAAATCAAAATACATTTACAAGATCTAGAGTTCTAAGGGACTTCAGATCATCAATTCCATCACATTATTTTACAGATTTGGAAACTGAGGTCTGGAGTCTAATTGATTTTGCCCAAGGTTGCAGATCCCAGAATCAAATCATATTTCTGACTCCAAATTCCATTCCTTTTTATTATACTGCCTTCCCTTAGCATTAGCCACTAGTCTCATAGACATCTCAGAGTCAATATGACCACAATAAAACTCATATTCCCCCCACTCCAAAGCCTTTCCCCTTCCCAATTTCCCTATTCCTGTTGAGGGTACCATCATCCCCTCCATCACCCAAGCTAGAAACCTCCATGTTATCTTTGACTCCTCACTTGCACTTCATTCCCCTCCCAGTCCTATTCTTCTGGACTTCAAAGCCATTACCCCTCTACTACTGCCTCATTTTGGAACTTCCTTCACTTCCTGGGGCTTCCTCAACCTGGAACAGATTTCCACTCCCTCTGCAAGGCTCAACTCCTCCCCCTACCTTTCTCCCATCGGTGATTGGTGATTGCTTCCTGGAACTTTCAAGATGCAGAAAGGCCTATGACAACCTGCCTAGACATTCATTCCCCTTTGGACCCTGTTCCTGACTTTCTCTGGACTTCAAAACCAGACCCTGCCTATGTTCATTCCCTCTCCTGCCCTTCTCCCCAGACTCCTACAATATTCTTTTGGTTGGTCACTCTGCCTCAAGACTCTCTCCACTCCACTCAACTGACAAAGTGACTTTCTTAAAACATCCCACTACTCAATCAACTTCAGTAGCTCTCTATTACCTCCAGGATCAAATATAAAATCTTGTCTGGTTTTTAAAGTCCTTCACTCCTTGGTCCCTCCCTACCTTTCCAGTTTTCTTACACTTTACCCTCCTCTCCACACTCTATGATCTAATGACCCTGATCTACTTGTTCTTTGAACAGGATGCTCTATCTCCCATCCCTTGAGTATTTACACTGGCTG
The DNA here is from genome assembly GCA_011680675.1 of Gymnobelideus leadbeateri. Classification (NCBI taxonomy): domain Eukaryota; kingdom Metazoa; phylum Chordata; class Mammalia; order Diprotodontia; family Petauridae; genus Gymnobelideus; species Gymnobelideus leadbeateri. The sequence goes on from WOXC01000755.1 coordinate 601,145, forward strand.
TCCCCTGTGCAAGAAGCTTTCCCTCATTCCTGCCACATTTTGCCTTACCTAAACTGGCCATCTTCCCAACTGGGATTCCACCTTTTGCAAGAGGCTTTTCCTCAGCCCTCCATGGTTAGTGCCTTCCTCCAAAGACTGCCTTCCACTTAGTTATCTTACAAGTACATAATTGTTTGTGTGAAATTTCCTCCATTAAAATGTGAATTGCTTGAGGGCAGGGAACCTGTTTTTGTCTTTCTTTGTATCCCCAGGGCTTAGTACTGTACTTGCCAAATACTAAGCACTTAGTAAATGCTTCCTGATAGTGACTATGATACAGAGGGTGGACAGATCTGGTCATTCCCAAAAGAGTCTGGTATTTCTTACAGAGATATTAGCTGGAGTCTTAAACACTCCCCTTGGCTTCCCCTTATTGCTGCTCCAACATACTTTTCTAAATGTGGAAAACATTGGGCAGATAGACCTGTGGTGACTCTAAATGACTTATTTGGGAAGAATCTAGGGTGTCCTATTTCCCAGCTTAGGGCTACAACCAAAGCCCAAGTTGCCTTACTTCCCCACAACTCCATCTTGGTCCACTGGGAAAGAACAGATAGTACAAAGAATACAGAATTTGGAGTCAGAGGACCTGGATTCCAATCCAGATTCTGCTATGGCTTTGGGCAAGTAATATAACCTTTCTGGGTCTCAGTTCCCTCAATTATAAATTGTAAAATAAGGTTGGACTAGATGGTCTTTAAAGTACCTTCCAGTTATAAGTTCTATGATTCTATGAAAGGTAGTAAGTTGGTGACTCTCTTTCCCTGGACATATTCATATTAAGTATATTATTTTAAGGTCATATTAGGTATAAGGAAAATACTGCCCTGATCCTCACTCTGGGGCTCCCTCAGAATCTCCTGGATTTGGCAGGCCTAAGATTGTATTGGGTATTGCTGCTAAGGTCTCCTTCACTCAGGATGAGTTTTTCCTGGTTCCAGAAGGAGGGAAGGCCAAGATCATGGTGATGGAGCTGCCACCCAGAGGAGAGATAGGGGATCAACAGAGAGTGAAGAGAAAAAGGGAAGGTCACCCAGAGACACGAATGTAAGACCAGACATATACAAAAGGAAAAGGAGAGACATATCAAGAAGGGGGGAAAAAAGTAGATCTCTAGTCTTCACCCCAGGAAGAGTATAGAAAGTACTCAAGAATGAGGGAGGTGATGATAGTAGTCACTGATCAAATTAAATGGACTGCCTTAGATAATAATGAATGGCTAATGGAGTGTTTTCATAATTAATTCAACATCCATTCACTCAATAAGCTTTTATGCCTACTATGAGCAAGACAGTATGCTAATCACTGATGATACAAAGACAAAAGCAAGATTCCCAGTCCTCTAGGAGCTTATATTTAACTTTGGGTTGGGGGGGAGGGGAACTACACACAGATAACTAAATTAAAATACATACAAAATAATTGCAGGAGATAAGATGAGCCTTAGAGAGAGCATTCTAGGCATGAAGGATAGCCTGACCAAGACAGAAGAGCAGGAAATGCACAAGTATGAGGAACAGCTCATTCCAGACAAGTCTGGCTGGAACACAGAGTGTATGAGGGAAAATAATATATAAGCTTTAGCAGCTATTAGTTACCAACTGGATGCACAGCACTGGGAAAGATGGCAAATTTAGATAAGGCAAAGTTCCTGTATCCATGGAGTTTCTAGTCTCTTAGGTGGTAAAGAACCTGACAGAGGGTCTATAACATATGCAGCCTGGGGGGATTTGGAGCACAATTTATAAGCATTTTCTCCCCATGTTCTTTTTTTCAAAGAGAGAGAAAGGCTCAGTGGGCATGTGTAGAGACAGTGACAGACTTTTCCTGTTGGTGGCTGCGGTTTTGCTCTGATCTTGCCCTCAGTCAGTGGCTTTTGTTTTTTCCCTACTGTGAGATAGAAAAGTAACAGATACGAAATATGGTGATGTTTCAAGAACTTGCAGGAAGATAATGTAATCGGGAGCTGGACAGGTTTCAGACCAGGGATAGAGAGAGGAAGCAGGTAATCCTCAGTCCCAAGACTATCCAAAAGCACATTCTAGCAGCAGAAAGAAACTGAGCCCTCTGAGTCCTGAGTTTGGAGGAACAGGAGCCACAAACTATTGCAGGAGGCTGGTGGACAAGCAGAAAGCCACTCTACTCATTTGGGAATCTTACTGATTCTGTTTTAGTTACCTTGGTATTAATTTCTAACCCAATTTAATGTTTACTGTTTCAATGCTATGTTTTGTCTGGAACAACAAGCATTGTAAGCCACAGAAAATATAGCCCTAGTTAAGGTTAAAAATCCCCAGGTTCCTGACTGGGTAGGACAAATGTAACAATCATAAATTACCATTAAAAGTTCCCCTTGATTTAAAGCCTGGTCTGTGCATGTCCAGAGAGGTAGAAGCCACAGGCTACACACTTATTAGAAAATTATAAACAAAGTATTATGTGAGGTCCAAGGGTGGAGGTTGTTTACTGAGCAAAGTCTAATGGTGGGGGTAGCATTAGAGTTGGGCTTTAAAGAATGGATAGGAATTCAAGAGGCAAAGAGGACAGTCCAGGCACAAGGATAGTCTGACCAAAGGCATAGAAATGAGAGATAAGACATGGTTTTTAGTATAGTTTGGCTAAAGGGTAGAATGTATGTGGAGGACAGTAATATGAGATAAGGCTTGTAAGATTAGGTGGCATCACATGATGGAAGGCCTTGAATTCTAGGCAGAAAAGTTTGAAGTGGGAGAGGCTAGGTGGTGCAGTGTAGTGCAGTGAATAGAGCACTGGCCCTGGAGTCAGGAGCACCTGAGTTCAAATCCGGTCTCAGATACAACACACAAAAAACTATCTGTGTGACCTTGGGCAAGTCAGTTAACCCCAAATGCTCTACCTTCCCCCTCCAAAAAGCAAAAAAAAAAAAAAGTCGGAAGTGTACTCATAGGTAAGGCGGGATTCATAGGCAATTGGGAGTCAACAAAGATTTTTGAGTGGGGGGGGGTGATATAATTAGATCTATATATAAGAAAGATTATCCTGGCAGTGGTACGAACTGGAAGGAGATGGTACAGGGAAGAAGATTCATTAGGATGTGCCTATAATAATTGGAGCAGGTGGAATCAGATGGTGGCAGCAAGAGTTAAGGGGAGGGGACAAATTCAGAAGATACCACATAGATGAAATTGGCAAGACCTTGGCAATTGATCGGCTATAAATTATGAGAAAAGAAGAAAGAATCAAAGGTGATCCAAGTTTCTAATCACTGTAGATCTTTAAGAGACCAAATGGTCAGCATTAGGAACACTGTAGAAATGATTCACCCTCAGTTTGCACTGGGTTGTACTAGAAGACCTCTAGGTCCTTGCCAACTCTTAGATCCTATGGATCTGTAAGAGAGAGAATGAATGTGTGTGTATGTGGGTGGGGGGGCAGGGAGTGGAAGGTTGGGGAACAGATAGAGACAGTTGTCTCATTTTGTTGGTTCGTTTAGTTTTCTGATGTCAAAAGTAACAAGCAGAAATAAAACCAAAGAAGATACAAGAAAAATAGTAGTGTGAGAGAGGTATTTGCATCAAAGTCTGATATGCAAAGTATAGATTGTCCCAAAAGTTTTAGTGAAGATTTAAGTTATTCACTAAGATTTTTGGGACACTTTGTATATTGGGAGTTGGCATAAATATTTAACACCTCGAGCCATTCCCCAATAAATAAGTGGTCAAAGAATAGTTTTAAGAATTTGAAACTATAAATAACCACATGAAAACTTACTCCAAACCAGTGGTGTCAAACTCAAACAGAAATAGGGGCCACTCAACTGTATGTAAGTATCCCTGTGGGAACACAACTTCGAATACCACATATTAACATTATCTATATTTTTTATATTTTGTTAAATATTTCTCAATTTTATATATATATATTTGCTTTTTGGAGGGGTCAAGGTAGGGCAACTGGGGTTAAGTGACCTGCCCAAGTCACAGCTAGTTTTGTGTTAAGTGTCTGAGGCCGGATCTGAACTCAGGTCCTCCCAACTCTAGGGCTACTCATTGAATAATGGTTTGAATTAAAATGAATAATAAACTAGTTAAACATTAGATACTGGAGGGGCTGTCAGAGGGTAGGAACACTGATATGCTGTTGGTGGAACTGTGAAGTGTTCCAACTATTGTGGGTATTACAGAATTTTAGTTTTGAAAGGGAAGAGGAGCAGAACCAAGATGGCAAAGTAGAAGCTGTAACTCCCCTGACCTCTCCCAACATCCCCCTCCAAACAGCTTTAAAATAATTTCTCCAATTGAATTCTAGAGCAGCAGAGTCAACAAAAGGTCAGAGTAAAACAATGTTCCATCCCAAGACAACTTAGAAGGCTGACAAGGGAGATCTGTGAAAACCAGGTGGTGCTCAGCCCAGAGCATAGTGTAGGCATTGCCATAGTAATGCCAGGAGCAGGCCTTGGAGACAGCTGCAACAGTGGTAGCAGCATCTTTGGGAGGTCTCAGCCCACAGATGGTAAGGGGGTCAGACAAGCAATCAGAAAGAGATTACAGGGGACCCTTTGCTGCTACTGAGTGCAGGACCCTGTTGCATTGCTCATATGCAGCTCTAGCATGAAGAGGATTACTTGGGACTTGTGAATGCAGTGGGCCTTAACTGCTTTTAAGTCTCAGATGAAATCCTACTTTCTATAAGAAGCCTTGCCTAATCCCTTTTAATTCTACCACTTTCCCTCAGTTAATTATTTCTTATTTATACTGTATATAGCTTGCTTTGTATATATTTGTTTGCATCTTGTCTCACCCAGTAGATGTGAGCTCCTTGAGGGCAGGGAATGTCTTTTGCCTCTTTCTATATCCCCAGTTCTTAACTCAGTGCCAGGAACATTGTAGGGACTTAATAAATGTCTATTGATTGATCACTATTGAATTTTACCTTATTCTATTTCACTTAATTACATAGACTATCAGGACCTCTCTAAATCTAATATTTTAGTTATCCCTCTCCAGCTTCACATCCTTGGTATATTTGATGAGGATGCTACCAGTGTTATTCTCCAAACACAAGGTTTCATTACTGAACATGTTCCCTAAGGAAGTCAACGACAGAAACAGAGGTCCAATATATGCCAAAATAGTCATATTGCATTTCGTGGTAACAAATAACTTGAAACAAAAGGGGGAACCCACTGATTAATGAATGGCTCAGAAATATGGTATACAAATGCAATGAAGTGCAGTAAGGGGTGAAATGAGAAATTCAGAAAAACAGGAATACTTGCATGAATTGATGCAGAGGGACATAAAATAGACTCAAGAGAACACATATACAATCACTAAAACAATGTAAATGGAAAAATCACTAAAAAGAAGTCAAATTCTGAGTTGACTGGAATGAAAAATCAATAAAGGTCCTTGATAAGAAAAATGGAAGCACACAAAGAGGCAGGTGAGTACTAGGGCAGATAGGATAGCTACTGGATGTTTTTATTTGTTTTTTGTTGTCACAAAGGAGGGTTCAGTGAAGGAGAGTTTGGAATTATGATAATAGAAATAAAAAAAATTCAGTAAAACATTTTTTAAAATAAAGAAATGAGAAGACATCTTCAAATCCCCAAAGAAATCATTAGGGACTTTAAAAGATAAATATACTGCTAATCACATGTTGATATTGTTTATGAATTGATATTCTTCACACCGCATTGAAAAGAAGCTTTGACGTTACAAAGTGGTATTATCTCATCTTGGCCAGTAGTCCCTTGGAAAGTGCTTAACTGAGATTCCTACACAGCTGCCCCAGGACTACAGTTAGCTTGCTCTTTGAGGTGCAGACATCTTTGGATAAACTGGGATTTAAGACCAGATATCATTCGGGATGGTGAATCACTTGGTGAATGGATGTGCTGGGGCCACTGTGGAACAAAGTAAATGTATTCCTTCTAGAGGCTTTCACCTCTGTTAACACAGTTCATACCGTATTCTTATTAGAGTACCATAATTGGTTAGTTAGCTGAGCAAACCTTCAGTAATAGACCTTGGCAAGACAATGAGGGAAATGACATTGACTATTTGAAGGTTATAAGCAGAGCAACAGCAAGGGTGTGTGATAAACAATAGATAATATTGAATTTATCCAATACAAAACAGAAAGAGGAAAGTTTGAAAACTCGACTGAATATATTATACAGAAAAGCAGGAACAATGTCTTATTCATCTTTGTATTTCCTATAGAACCTAGCACAATAGTCTTATTCATAGAAAGTTCTTTGTAAAAGATTGTTGGAAAAAATGCATTGATTTTTCTTAAATAGAATAAACTATTTGACCCATCATACCCCGCCCCAGTGGGCAGCTAGGTAACACAGTGGATAGAGAGCACTGGGCTTGGAAGCAGGAAGACTCATCTTCCTGAGTTTAAATCTGGCTTCAGACATTTACTAGCTGTGTGACCCTGGGCAAATCACTTAACTCTGTTTGCCTTAGTTTCCTTATCTGTAAAATAAGCTAGAGGAATAAATGGCAAACCACTCCAGCATCTTTGTTTAAGAACACCCCAAATGGGGTCATGAAGAGTTGGACATCACTGAACGACAAGAACAACCCCACCCCACTCACATCTTCAAACTGAATAGCACCCATCAGAAAACTCCTTAAAAGTTGAGCAAAATGACTTTAAACAGTGATTGCAACTTGAAGTTCATACACTTTAGTAGTTTTTTTTTTTAAATCAAAAGGGGTGACTGGGTACTTACTTTGTATGTGTCTTGGTAAGTTAACTCCCAGATGGTCTGTTTTATTGCTGCTATTGTTTTAAACATCACTTCTCATTTTAAGTCTTCTTCCTGGAACTTGTCATACATAACACATACACACATAACATGCAGAAATGCTGATAATTTTTATTTAAATTTATTTTGTATCTTGATATTTTGTATTTTTGCTAAGGCAATGGATTGATCTAATTGATTTTTTGTTGATTCTCTAAGGTTTTCTAAGTCAACCATCATCTTCATCATCATCATCATAATCATCATCTACATATATAAGATAATTTTGTCTCTTCTTTAACAATGTTTATACTCTTCATTTCTTTTTCTTGTCTTACTGCTAACATATGTAACAATAAGAAAAATAATAGTGGTAATAATGAGTAACTTTGTTCTCCTTTTGTTATTACTAGGAAAGTTGCTGGTGTATATCCAGTAGAAATAATACTAGGGGAGGCTAAGTGGCTCAGTGAGTAGAACACTGGTCCTAGAGTCAGGAGGACCTGAGTTCAAATTAGGCCTCAGACACTTGACACACTTACTAGCTGTGTGACTTAAATAATATTAGCTCTGTTTCAAATAAATGCTTTGGTCACATTAAGGAAGTTTTGGTTATATTTAAGGACACTTCATTCCCATGCTTTTTAGTGCTTTAACATAAATGAAAGTGTATTTTGTTAAAGGCTCTTTCTGCCTCTATTGATAGAATCACGAGGTTTTTATTATTTTTGTTATTAACATGATATCTGACCTCAGACACTTACTAGCTGTGTGACCCCATGCAAGTCACTAAACCCTATTTACCTTGGTTTCCTCATCTGTAAAATGAACTGGAGAAGGAAATGGCAAACCATTCCAGTATCTTTGCCAAGAAAATCTCAAATGAGGTCACAAAGCATCAGATACAATTGAAAAACAACTGAACAATAAAAATGTTAACTGACCCTTACTTAAATTCCCAATATAAATCCAATTTGGTTATAACAAATAATTTTTTGGACATGCAGTTGTAGTTGCTTTGCCGTTATTTTACTCAATATTTTTTTTTTACAATTTTCATTAGTGATTTGGCCCACAGTTCTTTTTCTCTGCTTGTTAATTCCTTGTTTGTTAATCAGGTCAATGTGATCACACACATTCTCTTCTTTCTTTTTTCCATATTCACCTGACAAGATTATTGTTCTGTGTAAACTTCAAAACATTCTTTAAATGTGAATTGGTATTATTATTATTAGCAATCACTCCCCCCAACATATATTACCTGTTCCAGTCAGAAGGGTTCCCCTGCTACTCCATCCTCAAACCATCCACACTGCCACAAGAGCATATGCCTTTGCTCAAGTATTCCTTTCTCCCCATTTCCCCACACACTTCCTCTGGTTAACTAAACTGTATTCTTCAATCAAGACCCAAAAGAGGTATAAGACTAAGAGTTCACAATCTAGTGGGAGAGACAGCAAACAAATACATTAAAAAAGCTACATATGGGATAAAAATTAAATAATTAACAAAGGGAAGGTACTAGAATTAAGGGGGATTGGGGAAGGCTTTCTGTAGAAGATGAGCTTAGAGTTGAGACTTACAGGAAACCAGGAAAATCAGTAGGTGGTGATGAGAAGGGAGAATAATGCAGACATGGCGAATAGCCAGAGAAATTCCTGGAGCTAAGAGATGCAGTGTCTTGGCTGTAAGATCAGGAGGCCAGTAACACTGGATTGAAGAGTATATGTCAGGGAGCAAGATTTGGTAAGAGAACTGGAAAGGCAAGAGGGGGCTAGGTTATGAAGGACTTCACATGTCAAAATGAGCATTTTCTATTTGATCCTGGAGGAAACAGGAAGTCACAGGAGTTAATTGAGGAGTATGGGGGTGGGCAGAAGGTGGAGAGGGTGATATGATCAGATCTAACCTTTAGGAAAATCCCTTTAGTGGCTGAATGGAAGATGGACTGAAATGGAGAGAGACTTAAGGCAAGCAGAACCATCAGTGGTCTATTACAATAATCCTGGCATGAGGTAATGAGAGCCTATACCAGAGGGGTGGCAGTGTTAGAAGACAGAAGTGGGTGTATATGAGAGATGTGCAAAGGTGAAATCGGGAGGCATCAGCAGCACATTAGATAGGGGGGTGAGAGATAGTGAGAAATCCAGGATGACTCTTGGAGTTGTGAGCCTGAGGGACTTCGAGGATGGTATTGCCCTCTACAGTAATAGGGGAAGTAGGAAGTGGGGAGGATTTTAGGGAAAAAGATAATAACTTCTGTTTTGGACATGTTAAATTTAAGATATTTACTGGACATCCTATTTCAGAAGCCTGAAAGACAGCTGGAGGAGAAAGTGGCATCTGAGTGATTGGAGATGGGGAAGAGGGGAAAAGAGGGAGCTTATGGCAAATGGCCTCAATTTTTTTCTGTAAAATATGAGGCAAGATTCTCAGCTAAGAGAGTAGGGGAAAGGGAGAGCCATAAGAGGTTTTAGGATGCTGCTGTGGAGTGGGGTAGTGAGTTGGCAAGGAAGGTACAGAAGGAATGCCAGCAGTAATGTGAGGGCCCAACTGAGGTTGATTAGCATGTTGTTATTAATATATCTGTAGTACACCCAGTTAGACGAGTTGCATGTTTTTCTCCGCTTTCATTTAGCAGCATGGATGTAGGAGCCAAGGAGGTAAATGGCTGAGGTTTGACTGAGTGTGATTGACAAAGTGTTAAGGAATAGTGTAGTGTTGAATTGGTTCACAAAAGATAAAGATGGGGAAAAGAGGAAAGAGGCCCATGCAAGGTACATGGCCAGGGAAAGAACTGAGGGGTCAAAGGACTGAAGCTAATGCTGTAAAAGAAAAGCAGGGTTTTGTAAGGGAAGACAGAGGGAGACATGAAAAGCCAATAGGTTATGATTGGATGTGAAAATTTGGAATTCTTGAATACAGAGGTGGTACATTTGTGGATGATGGCAAGATCAAGGATATGATCATCTCCGTGCATGGCTGAGGTGGGGGTGGAAGAACAGGTCATGGAAAGTGAGTATGTTGAGGGAATGAGTGGTTAGGGAGAGTAAATACATATGCTGAAGTATTCTAGTATCAGGGAAGGAGTTGGGGAAGAGAGAAAAATATTGAGTCATGGACCAAACTCACTAAGGAAGGAAGGGGAGTGACATGGAGGTCTGTAGACAACAGACCAGGATTTTGATTGGTTGGTAGGTTTGAATAGTCGGAACCTCAAAGGAGGAGAGGTCTCTGAGTGATGGAGGTAGAGGGAGAATCTGGAAGTGGTGATGAGGAACAAAAAGTATTCCAACTTTCCTGCCTTGACCAGTGAGTCAAGAGGCATGAGTATACATGCAGCCAGTAGTGGAATGGGTATCCAAGGAAGCTGCGTCATCAAGGGGGAACCGGATTTCAATAATAGCTAGTACATGGAATGAGTGAGAGAGGAAAAGATTTGGAATGAAGAGAAGTTTGTTGCCTATGGAACAGGCATTCCACAGAGCACAGTGGGAGGACTGGGTGGTATGATTAAAACTTAAGACGTAGAAAGGTTGAGGGGGATAGGAATAAGGAACTGGTGGGAGTGGGGTGAGGAAAGGGATTTGGATGATGACTTTCAGGTGTTCAGAATCACAGAGCTATGTTAAGGGTATGATCAGGTATGAGAACCTGCCTCTGACTTCATGCCTTGTGCCTCCCATCTCTTGCTAGTTTAGCAAAGGGCTGTCTTTCATTTACCACAAAGCAACAACTGTGCCAGCACAAGGCAACTTCGACCTCCTGCTGCCACCTTCATCTCCCAAGTAGGATTTAGAAAACCTCTGCTACAAAGTGGAGCAACCTTCCCTTTGACCTCAGGCCTTCCATCTCCTGTGCCTGTCCCTGAAGAGAAGAGGGAAAGTTGGTGCTGAACAGGACTTCTTTCTTTTGCCTTTCAGGTCTCATTTCCAACCCCTGTGGCGTTCTTTCCTGCCTAATCTCCACCCTTCCAAAAGAAGAGGAATATTAAAGTGGGGCCTCCCATTTGACTGTGTGCCTCCCATCTCAGCACACTTGCCTCCAGCCCAATCTTCAACCTCCTTTTGGAAAGAGGAGTTGTGCCTTCCAATCACTGGAATGAACTTCAAAAGTCATTTAATTCAACCCATACATGACCCACAATCCCCTCTAGAGCATCCCCAAAGTAGTGTCCAGTCTCCCTACTCAACTGCCTTCAATGAGGGAGAACCTGATACCACCCAAGGGAGACTTCCATTTTTGTACAGCTCTAATTGTTAGGAAGTGTTTCCTAATATCATGTCTAAATTTGCCTTTCTTAAATGTCCATCTAACAGCTATTGATTAGCTGATGGAGTGCCCTCGAGCAAAGTCTGCACCACACCCCAATGCAGGGAAAACTCCTGTTTTTTTCCTCTTTGGGTTTTGACCCTTCTTAAGGCCCAGAAGCTCAGTGGGGCAAAAAAGATCCATTTCAGTGCTCTGAACCCCTATTGAGAGATTGTAATGCCAGAAAAATAAAGCCTTTCTTCCCCACCCCAGTGTCAAGTGTCTGAATCCACTACCAGGGCTAAGGGCTTCAGGCTGACTTCTGGACAGTCCCTAGGGGCCTGAGGGGAAGGGGGTGATAGGGGGCTGCTCTTTGGGAAAATAATGAGGCAATTAAAGGAGTCAGAGAACAGTTCCAGATGTGCCGTTTTACTGCTGAGATAATGCCCATATAATGCTAATAAATATGCACTTTGGGGAGAGAGGCTGAACACAGCTGCTGCAGCTGTCAGGCTTCTGCTATTACCCAGCTTCACAGTTTTGAAGTCAGCTGGGTTGGGCTCAATGAAGTCAGCTCAATGGCCCATGCCTAGGTTCACTGCCTTTGTCAGGCAACATCCTGAGACAGACATCTTTGATGGAGAAAGTCTCGAGCACTTGGGGATGGTTCTGCAGGGCTGAACTGTTCTCTTGCCCATCTCCAGATGGCAGTGGAGAATGAGGAAAAGAAGGATGAAGGTCATGTTTTCAATAGCTTTGGTTCCCAACGTTCTCTGCTAAGCTCCTCCTGCAATACTACTAAGTTCCCTAGTGAAAGCCACCTGGTTCACCCATCCATGGGAATGACTCCCACCAGCTGAACTGAATTCCTTTGTAGTCCCTGGCATATTAGACTGGGAAACTGACCTCCTAGCAGATATTGCCTGGGTTGGCATTATACCAGATGAAGGTTTCAGATGAGTAGGCAGGGCCAGGGAGGCACTGGGCCAGAAGCCCTGGTACTTACTTCCATCTATTTAGTCCCAAGTGGCCTCAAGGCCCCATCTTGTCCTCCCAGTCCTGCTATCAGGAAGGAGACAAAACTGACCATAATCAATCAACAGAAAGACGAGAATTCTGGTGTCATACTTCTCAAGAGGAACCGCCTCATAAAGACAAAGTTCTCTGTCCCTAGCTCCTGCACTCCAAATTGCTCTTCTTTCATTCTCCCGAGAAGCCCCCAGCTCCCCTCTCTTTTTATCTGGCACCTCTCCCAGGTGTCCTGAGCTGCTTGGCCTCTCCAATAGATTGCTAGAGCAGATAGCAACACTGACAGCTCTTGTCACAGGCCCTGGGGGCCTTATTAGTGCTGGGAGAGGTGAGGACAACTTAATTCAGTTCTCCAGACACTGAGCTGCCTGCAGCTGCTTGGGGGGAGAGCATGGGGCAGGGGCAGGGCCTAAGCAGAGAGCTTGCCTGAAGCTGCTGATCAGGCAGGGCAGAGATGGTCTGGGGAGTTCCCACCTGCCTCTTCCCTCTATTCCCTCTCATCCTGCCCTTTAGAAACAAAGACACCTGTGTTTCTCTCTCCCCGACCCTCCCATAACCCCCAATCCCCTCTCTCAACTGTCCTTCCAACTCTGACCTCTTTATTCCCCCTCAACTCCCCTTCCTCTAAGACAGATAACAGGCCTTGATGGCAGCTAAATTGCCCTGGAATGAGTGATGCCAAGCAGTGACAGGACTTGTTTGGAGGGAGAAGGAAATGAGGGAGCTGCTAATGTGGTCTCCCTAAGTATCCTCCTCCTGAGACATGGATATGGACACAGGGCCAAGAGTCCTTTAGCCCTATGATCCAGTCCTGTGGGCAGCAGCGCTGACACAAAGAGTCAAGATTTCTCCCTGTCAGCTACTCTCAAACTAAGAAAAGAAGTCCAAATCCTTCCCACACTGGATTTATACCCCCATGAAGCTGCTGGGTGAAGAGGACAGAAAGGCGTAAAGAATACTGGATTTGGAAGAAAGGGGGAAGGAAACAATTATGAGCCACCTACTATGTGCGAGACATCGAGATAAGCATTTTGTATTTCATTTGAACCTCCTAATAACCCAGGGTGTTATCATTATCCCCATTTTACAGCTGAGGGAAATGAGGCAGAGGTTAAGTGATTTGCCCAGGATCACACATCTAGTGTCTAAAGCTCTATTTGAACTCAGATCTTTCTGACTCTGCACCACCTAGCTGCCCAGAGGTCCTGGGTTTGAATCCTAGCTCAGTCATTTATTGCTGTGTGATTTTTGGCAAATCACATCCCTTTAAGCCTCAGTTTCTCCATCTGTAAAATGAGAAGGCTAGATTAAATGGCCTCTAAAGTCCCTTCCAGCTCTAAATCCTGTATTGTTAGAACAGTAACTACCCATGACCTCCTATCTCTTTCCTTCTCAATCTATTTCTTCTCCTAACCTGAGTCCCTGATCAATACTTGGCTCCCCTTAAGAAGACTCCCTGCACAAAGGGGACATTTTGATGGGAGGCTTGCATTGTCTCCTGAATCCAATTGTTTGGGGGACAGGAATCCCCACCCTACTCCCAGAACTCTGTGTGCCAGAAGGATGAGAAACTCCCTACTTTAGCTCCTCAGCCCTAACCTCTTGGCCACTGCAGAGCTGCTTAAGGTAAAGCTGAGACCTTGACCTCAGTTTCCCCATCTGTGAAATGAAGAGAATTTTTCACCCTTTTCTCTTCCATGCCTTCATCTTTCCTAGACTTAGTGTCTTGTCCTAGCTGCTTCACCCAATCTAGGGTCCAAGGAAGTGAACAGAGGCATATGGGAAATTGTTCTGGTACTTTACTAGGCTACAGGATACCTGGAAAACAAGACATCTGAGCTACACACCAAAAAGCCTCCCCCACTTCTCATTTCCAGGGCAGGACTTTAAGGCCCTGACTGGCTGAGAGTCTTGGTCTTCTTTTGTACTCTTGCTTGACATCTCAGTATAAGGGCTAGGGTCAGGGTAGGGAACACATGAGAGGAAGGGGAGAGAGAGGAGGAGGTAGAGGAAGTAGGTGCGTGCAGGGCAAATCTGGTTTACAACTCCAGAAGAAAACTAGGAAAACTCTTCTGGAAAATTCTGTAACTCTAGACAGGAAAAAGGCCAGACTCATGGCTGGGCTGAGCTGAGCTGGCAGCCGTTCAGGGTCCTGGATGCAGAGAGGCCCCGGTGTATGAAGGGGAAGAATGTGGAACACTGAGGATGCCAGCAGAGAAGGCATCTAGCAGGGGACTCCCTATAGCAAGGGGCTCTCAAGCTGACTTTTCCTTACTCTCCATCCTTCTGCCTTCTCCCTTGGTCTCTGTTTTCTCCCACCAATAAATCTCTGTATGTGGCATTATATAATCATTATAAAGCCCCCTAAAATCAACTGAAAAATGAGGAAGAACCATCTTTGGGTCTCAGTTCCCTCTCTTCAGCACTCCACCCCTACCCCCACCTCTATGGATCACCAGTCTCTCTGTTCCCCAAACCTCCCCTCCCTTTCCCTTGAGCTCCAACTGTTGTCAGAACCAGGCTCAGGGCAGTGATATCCCTGGGAAGAGAAGGTGATGGGGAAAGCAGCCTGGGAGTAGGTTGGAGCAGCTAGCCAAGGAGTAAGGCTGGTGTACTTGGTGGGGCCCAGAGGTTGGGGCTGAGGAAAAACTGGCCAGAGAAGACAGGAAGATAAAAGGGGTGAGGAAGACAAACTGGCGTCTCCCCCCATCAGAGCCTGAGATGGAAGAGGAGATTGTCTCCAGAACCCCCTCCCCAGTGTCCTGCTCCTTTCCTGACCCCTGCTGTTCAGATCAAAGTGGGGACCCTTCCCCATGCTCCACCCCTTAAATTGAGCAAGGGCTACCACTCTGAGGGCCTCAGTGTCTGCTGATAGACAGATGGTAATAGCTTCCTGACTGCTGAAAGGTGGCTCAGCATAGCTTCCCTTCCTACAGGCCCCAGAACTTTAACTCTACTCCCACCAAGTCCCAGGGCAGAAATATCTATATCCATCCTATTGTTTGCAGGCCTTGTCTGCCCTGTTCTTGCATCCTCACGTATTTTCTAAGGCAAGCATTCTTAACTGGGGATCCGTGGAATAGATTTCAGGGAGAGTCACCAAACTTGGATGGAAAAAAACCCGACTTCTTTATTTTCACTAACCTCTAAGTGAAATTAAGCATTTCCTTCAATTACAAACGCAGACCACAAAGTGTTATTCTGAGAAGGGGTGCATGGGCTTCACTGACCATACTGCCTAAAGAGATCTGTGACTTGGAAAAGGTCAAGAAGTTCTTTTCTTGGGTGAGTTCCAACAGGTTAGGGTTTGGGAAACCATGAGGAACGGACCCGTAGGACCACGCTGTTTCTTTAGGCTCCTTTCCCTTAATAACAACACACACTTTTCTCTCTCTCTCCTTGGCCAGAACCATCCTCTCAAACTCCTGACACTTAGCTTCTTCATCTGTAAAACAGTTAACGTTTGTACTCCTTAGCCCACAGAGTTGTTGTAAGGGGAACGTACTTTGTAAACCTCTGATGCAGGGCCTGATTATGGGGTTAAAAAATGGGAAAGGGAGGCAAATGGAGGAGGAAGAGGAAAAATATTTTAAACACTTCCTCCCTCAATCTAAAAAATGGAATAATGTAATTAAATCAACAGCATTGATGGGATATCCATGTGTGAGCACTGGTCTAAATATTACAGGAAGAAGAAAGGGATGTAGCATTCTCTGCCTTCAGTAAACTAACAGACTAATTGAGGGGCCCAGAGGTTAGGACCAGGTCAGGAAGAAGGGAAGAAGAGATAGTGCTAATATTACATAAAATTATAGCATTTAAGAGTTAGAAGGAACCTCTCTACCTTAAACATAAATCTCCTATACATCATTACCAACAAGTGATCACCAAATTTCTGCTTGAACACTTCCAGTAATGAGATGTGTGTGTGTGTGTGTGTGTGTGTGTGTGTGTGTGTGTCACACACACAATTAGCTCTAATTGTTGGGAATTTTTTATCTTTAAGTCAAAATCTATCTCCCTAGAACTTTTACCAACTGGTCCTAATTTTGTCCTTTGGGGCACTCAAAAACCAGTCTAATCCTTCTTGGACAATTAAATTCAGTTGGGGCAGCTAAGTGATGTAGTAAATAGAGCACCGGCCCTGGAGTCAGGAGGACCTGAGTTCAAATCTGGCCTCAGACACTTAACACAAAAACTAGCCATGTGACTTTGGGCAAATCACTTAACCCCAATTGCCCTCCCAAAAAAGCACACACACACACACACACACACACACACACACACACAACAAAAAAAGACAATTAAATTCAGCAAATGTGTTCTAAGGTCCCTTTCCCTTTAAATATCTGAAAGCCGCTATCATTTTCATGCCTCTTCTCTTCCCTAAGCTAAACATCCTTAGTTCTTTCAAATGATCCTAAGATGGAATAAACTATATAGTTGCTTCATCTTGGTTGTACTTGGTTGTACAGTGACATCATGTAGTAGGTAGATGTCAAAGTCCTTCCTAAGACATGGCACCCAGATAAACTCAATACTCCAGATGTAGTCTGGAAGGCACACCTTTAAATTCATTTCCACAATATGTAACCAAAGAACCAACCAACAACAACTATGCAGAGCTGACCCTCTCTTTCTATATATGTGTATATTTAAATACACACACACACATATGTATATATATACACACACACATATATGTATATATACAATACACACATATATGCATATACACATACACACATATATGCACACACATATATGTATCTACACATACACACATATATGTATACACACATATATGTATATACACATACATATGTATATATACACATACACACATATGTGTATATACACACATACATGCATATACACACATACACACATATGTATACACACATGTATATGTATACACACACATATGAGCATCATTTTATAAAACAGGTGTGTTCTTGAAAAGTCATATAAACTGGAAGTTCTAAAGGCCGAATCCTATTTTAAATATACTCCTGGATAATCTCTTCTAAAATGTAAATTATTATCCTTTAATTATGTGACTTTAGATTTCCTGATTCGGGGTTTTCTAAAACCAAAGCATATATGCACACAGAAATACTAAGCAATTGAACTGCTGTGGAAAACAGTGCCATGCACCATAAAGAAGAGGGGTTATGCAAGAAGGAAGGCAGGAGAACAGGAAAAACGTATAGTGAGTCGGTAAAAACCATAGAATCATATGGGAATAAAGAAGCAGTAAGTATTTGTTAAACACCTGCTATGTGTGCCAGTTACAAACCTTATCTCATTTGATTCTCACAACAATCCTGTGAGGTAGGTGCTATTATCATCCCCATTTTATTCTTGAGGAAACTGAAGCAAACAGAGGTCAAGTGACTAACCCAGGGCCACAAACCTCGTTAAGTATCTGAGGTCAGATTTTAATTCAGGTCTTCTTCACTCCATACCTAATACTCTATCCACTGCGCCACCTAGCTGGTAGTCAAACTATCATAGATTAATTGCTGGAAGGGACCTTTAGAACCCAACTTGTCTCATTTTTTTTTGCCTTTTTGGAGGGCAATTGAGGTTTAAGTAACTTGCCCAAGGTCACACGGCTAGGTTTCTGTTGTGTGCGCGTTAAGTGTCTGAGGCCAGATCCAAACTCAGGTTCTTCTGATTCCAGGGCCGGGGCTGTATTCACTGTGCCACCTAGCCGCCCCCCAACTTGCCTCATTTTAAACATAAGAACCCCTAAAAGAGGCTAACTGACTTGCCCATGAACATACAGATAGTAAGACTTCAAAAGTAAGCCTTGAGTTGAGTTTAAAGGAGACAGACATTGGTTCCAAAGAGAAGAGGGAAGGCCATGTATTTCAAGATAGACCAAAAGTCCAGAGGTATATGGGGGAAGAGGGTGAGTCAGAGGGGTAGGGAGCAAATGGTGAGCTGGCTGGACCCAAATGAATGGGACTGAAGCCTAAGAGGAGAGAAGACCTCTCAGCCAGGAGGACCAGTGCACTAAAGGCCTTCTAAGCACTAAACAAAGGCAGTGGGGAACCCTCTGAATCTTGCCTCAGACAGAGTAGCATCTATGCTACCCTAGACAGAGAAGTCCCATTCCCAGGCTGGGCTCTCTGGCTTTGGAGCTTCTTGTGAGGGTCTGAGGCTGCAAGCCTGGATATACCCCCATGGCACCAGAAATAAAGGGGATAAAGACCAGATTGAGCTTAGACCCATGACTTCTGCCTTCCTTTCTCCTCAGAGAACATGAAAACCTCCTTAGCCCTGCTCCAAAACTGTTAAGGCAACAGAGACTGTGGGGCTGGAAATGCTAGAAAAGCCCCAGACAAGGATGCCAAGACACTGGCCTGGGATCCAGTTTACTTGATAGCTCTCATGATTAGTGTGCACGGAGTACTGCTGCCCCCTGGTGGCTGCCCCAAGACTTACACCGGATTTCATATGCAGCCCACCAACCACATGCATGGGTTTTTGATTGTACAAACATATGTGCTAGATACAGACAGATTTCTTGATGTAGGCTTAATAAAGGAGGCACCACTCATGCCTAAATACCAAAAGCACCATTATTTTGAAAGGAATAATGGAGAAGGGGAATACTAATTATCTGTATTATTCGTTTGCAATTTGTCATTAACTTTATGTTTCTTCTCTTGTAGGTAGGCACGAGGTGTCTGAGATGTAAGAGACTGTGGAAGCTATGAATCACCTTTAGGTAAGAAAGGGCAGGCAGAAGATCCAGCATGTATGAGGTTATACATGTCTAAGGTATGTGTAGATATGTAGGATGTATATGTCATGAGTGTGAATGCACAAGTAGGTGTGGGTATGTATCATGTTATAAATCTGTCTCACAGTTGGACGTATAAGAGTGAAAAGAATGGGTTTTCCTATGTTTCCCTACCACTTGTGTAGAGAATAGCAGTTGTTGCTATAGAAACTGTGATGCTTAGGACTGTAGCCTACAGGCAGGGCACGTGGTAGGGAAGCATGCAGTTATCTTAGTGCCTCTTGACAAATAAAATGATTTAGAATCATGGAATGTAAGAGCTGCAAAGAACCTAAAAAAACCACCCTAGTCTATGCACTCAGCTTAGAAATCAGAAAACTGAGGGCCAGAGAGGTTGAAAACCTGGCCTTGGGTCTCTAAGCAATTTAATGGCAGAGCCAGGACTAGAAATCATGTCTCCCGAGTCACATTCCACTGTTCTCTTCCTGCGTCACATGCAAACAATAAAGGATAGAAAAATCACACATCATCTTACAGGTAAGATTGAGGTCCTCACCTAAAACTGTTTTTACCATTTTGCAAATTCCACCCAGAGCCACTGAGCTGTCCATTATACAAAAGATCCCAAACTGAATGAGAGTATGACCTCAATCCCAATTTAGATTAGCTAGAACTCACTAATTTATTTCTAATGTAACTTGGGAGCTGCTAGTGAGTTCCTCTATGGCCAGGCCTCTACTCTCTTAGGTCAGAGCTCCATCTGGAAAAATCTCAGGTTCTCTGAGGCTACTGCTTTCTCTTTGATGACGTTTTCTTTCTCCTCCCAACCTAAAAGATCATAGGATCTAGAGATGGATGAGTCTTGAGAGATCATTTAGTTCAACCCCCTCCTTTTACAGATGAGGAAAGTGAGACCCACACAGGTACACCTATGACAAAGTAAAAGTGAAGGCTGGTTTTTTGTGTGTGGAGAGGACCTGTTTCTGAAGGTAATTCCAAAACAAAAGTTCCACCTCAATAAATGATAAGCCTCCTTGGTAGACCACTGTGAAAAGCAACATTCATCTTGACCTCTAAGTTTGGGTTATGTTGACATCGTTTGATATTAAACTTTAATTTTTTAAGATTACAAGATTGCATTGGCATGAGCCCTCCATCCACTGTAGAATTCAACCCCACCACAAAAATCTTTGTAAGCAGTCCTTGTGAATTGCTGGGGCTAAAAAAATAAAAAAATTAACACCTGGTGGCAAATTCCCTGGTGATGAGCCTATCTTGATTCAGTGTCTAGGTTCTCGGAAGAATGGCCTAGAGCCCATCACAGAGGCTACACTTGAAGCCATTCCCCTTGGGAAGCCCTGTCAGACCTTGTTCAAGAATCAGTCACCTCCATGCAATGTCAAGGCATCAGTGTAAGTCAATTCTTTCAAATGACCAAATTTAAAAGTGGAGAGTCAGATCTAAATCTCTTCTGATACTTACTAGTGACCAAGGCTTTAGCCTAGTGGACCGAAGTTGGCCTTAGAGTCAGGAAGACTCGAATTAATATCCTGCCTTAGACACTAAGCTGTGTGATTCTTGAAAAGTCACTTTCCCTCATCTTGGTTTCAGTTTCCTCATCTTTAAAATGGAAATAATAAGAATAGTGCCTACCTCACAGGGTAGTTGTGAGGATCAAAGGAGACAACATACGTAAAGCTAAACTTAAAGTGTTACATAAATGCCAGCTATTATTATCGAATCTCTCTCTGAGCCTGTTTCCCCTCTTGTGAAATGAGGATAATACTTATAGCACCTACAGAAATTGTGAGGCTCAAGTGAGATCATGTATACAAAACACTTTGCAAACTACATTCACTATTGCTCTGTTATGCCTGTCAGTTTCCCAAGTGCTTCAATCACTTATCTCCCTGACTTAGGGTTTTCTCCCCTCACTTCCCTACTGGGCTCTGTCAATCCGACTCCATTTCATCGACTGTTTTCTCTGCTTTCTAATACTGGTCTCTCCCTTTCTCATAGGATGCCTATTTCTGTGCCCCAAGGATCAGAAGAATGCAGGTTTTACTTAAGATACCCCAAATATGGCAGGAATTAAGCAAATGTGAAAGTATATTCGCAAAATTAAAGCCCTCTTCTGTATGTTAGACAAACAACTCTGAACAATTATGCACTATGGCAATGGGCACCATGGAAACAGTGAAGAAGGGGGCTCAGAAAGATGTCTGTGTTAGTGGCACACAGGGAGGATGTAACAGCAGCCCTGGGGCTCCTTTACCCCCATTATACTACCACTCCCCCCTGATTCAAAAAGTAATTTGAGGTATATTTGGCTACAAGAAATAAGCTGACTATAGCTAGGACTGAATGAACATAGAAGCCAAGAGAATTTCCATTCCTAGAGGAGTTTAAGATGGCTGTTTTCTTTCTTCAGACATAGAGGGGCTATCTGGCTTCCAAATCAGATCCAATCAAGAAATAAAGAAATAGAAATACCTGCATATTATATAAAATTATATATAAATATATGCATATACTACAGATTTGCACAGGCACAATGAAGATTCAGCATAAGCAGCAATACCACCTTAGCTTTGGACAGTTAAGTTCTTTCACACCAACTAACACACTTGAAAAATTCCTACCACTGTTCCTTGAACCCCACAGACCTCCCAGGTCATCCCTTTCCCCTTTCTTCATCATAATTCTTTAATAGAACAGTCAATATTCCCCCTTTTCCTGAGTCCCACAGCCTGTGATCACTAATGAAATAGCTCTCTCCACCACCTTCCTACCCTTCATAAGAAGCCATAATCCCTCTATCTTTCAGTGTGGAAGGAAAGCCCAAAGTAGCAGATAATTTGAGGAATGTTAAGGAAAGAGTAGGAGTTTACAAGAAGAGGGGAGTGACTGATCCCTTGAAGAAGAGAGACACCTTTCAAAATAGTTCATGGAGTCAAACAAACCTTACAGGATGAGTGAGCAACCTTAGCTCTGCTGTAAACTTTGGGAAGCATTTTAGAAGCTATTCCTACATTTCCTTTCACTGCCTCTTCATGGAAGGAATGCAAAACAGTACAGCAAATACCAAAGACAAAGAGGGCAGGGCTGTAA
The DNA here is from genome assembly GCA_011680675.1 of Gymnobelideus leadbeateri. Lineage (NCBI taxonomy): Eukaryota > Metazoa > Chordata > Mammalia > Diprotodontia > Petauridae > Gymnobelideus > Gymnobelideus leadbeateri. The sequence goes on from WOXC01000755.1 coordinate 623,071, forward strand.
GATGACAGGCCTTGCACTGGGATAGTGCAGATGATCAGAAAGAGAAGGAACTAGGGCTCAAAAGCCTGAAGGACAGCAAAGATGGAGCTGCCAGAAGAAAAGACTGTGATGCTCATACTTAAGGCCTTAAATGGTATGCCCTAATAGCCATCAAGGTAACCTGGGAATCTGGTATGGGCAACTTCCTTATTGTAGGAATGGGGAAGTATGTGACCTCAAAGAGATCCTTCTAGAGGATGGCACATAAGGGAGAAGCTGTATGAAACCTGTTTGCCCAGCACAGCAGAGACAGAGCATTCAAACATAAGAGCTTACCTGGTGAGCAGCATATAGTTTAAAAAATAATTTTATTGTAGGGAGAATATACTTCTTGGTTCTTATTTCTGAACTCAGGGATCATCTATATTTAATTCTCCCCACTTACACCAGTCTGCCTAGCTTGGCTGGGTTCTTCTGTTCATCTCCACAACCTGCAGACCTTATCAGAAAGTAAAAATCTGAAACAACTGAGATTCTTCAACCCAGCATATCTTACATCCTTTATACATTTGGATACTGAATTCTAGGTCCATGGAAAGTCAATCCAGCCAGCAGCTCCAACCTCCAGCTCAAAAGGAACTGGAGGACAATGAAGACCTCCTCCCGGAGAGCCATCTCCTGAAGGCTCTTGCTTCACAGAACACTGGCTCCAAGAGTGCAAAGCCGGTGGACCCAGTGAAATATGGTCCAGTTGTTCTCTACCATGCTCACTTCCATACCTCACTTTAATCTCAGTCTTTCTCAGGGATTTCCAGTCGTAGACGTGATAAAGAACGCACAAAGAACGTGGGGAGCCTGCAAATCAAGTTAAGTTCCTGACTCTCAGAGCTGAGGGGTGGTAGGATCAGCTGCTGGGCATGTAGGTGGAGAGGAAGGTAGCGGGTCTTTGTCTTTTCTAAACCCAGTTTCTTCAGGATGCCAACAGACAGCTTCTATAAAAGGGAAAGAGAGGCCTACCATGAGAAAGAATGGAGGAAACACATCCTCAAATAGCAGGAAAGGCCTGAGAGTCTCTGCTCTGAGGACACCACTCTTAAAACCTTCTAGGAGGCACCCTGGCCCTGGAGTCAGGAGGATCTGAGTTCAAATCCAGCCTCAGACACTTAACACTTACTAGCCATGTGACCTTGGGCAAATCACTTAACCCTAATTCCCTGCCTTCCCCCCTCCAAAAAAAAAAAAAAGGCAACCCCCCCCCCCCCAAGAAAACCCCTTCTAGGAGACAGAGCAATTGTTATGCTACTTCTTTTTTTTTTTCAAAACTATACTTGGGAAGTGAAGAGATATAGTGTCAAGGTCCTTATATCCAGAAGTCATAAATAACCCTTGGCAAACTTTCATTTGCCACCAGTCTAGCTGTGAGGCTTTCAGAAAGAAGGGGTTCTACCAGTCCTCCTGAATTCTTTGACTCTTCAGTAGTGGTGAGAAAGGTTACTGTTAAATTTCAGAGACCCAAAATTAAAAGTGAGAATGAATGGAGCAGAAAGGCTCTCCTAATGAACCCTACACAAGCTCTTCCCTGCTCTGCACCACTTTGCTCTCTGCTTATGGAGTTTCATGACATAGACTTATGATAGACTTATGTCCTGTCTGAACACTTAACTCCTCTGAGTATAAACTCCCCAAGAGTTGTGACAGCCTGTTCTACTCTCCAAATGTCCAGTCCAATATTAAATACCAAAAGGCACTTGATAACCCTTTGCTCACTGAACTATTCTGGGTTTTTGACCCACTGGGTGCAAAGAACTATCTCTCTTTCCCTTTTTGTGATGCATTGGAAGAAGTCATGGCTCTCTTACCTGGGGTGCCAACTTGTTCCAGTCAGAATATTTGTGGTCCCCAAGGACTGGACACCCCAATCCAAAGGCTAGGTGGACTCGAAGTTGATGCTTCACCCCTGAATAATTGAGAAAAAAGAAAAACAGCAAATCTCCAGAAAATCCATCTCATTTAAAGTACTGGTATATGTATCCCAACTTTTTACTAAACAGTAAAAACCTTGAGGACAGTGTATCATTTACCTTGCACCTCCCCCAAAGTCTAGGACTATGCCCTGCAATTAGACATACTTATGAAATGTTTGCTAACTCATCCTGAATCACCCTGGACACCCAAGAAATGATACAGACTGGTCAGAATGCTTACAAAGTCATGTCCATGAAGACTGTCACAACAAGCACTGAAGAGAGCACCTGGTTCACTGTACAGAATGTACCACAAGAGGCCTAAAAAGCTTTAGGTGCCCACAACTGCACCTGACATTTTGAAACTGACATTTTGAAACATTCTAGATTTGCTAACACCATGGGACGGCAAGACCTCACCTGTGATGGGCTGCAGCTCTAAGAGGGCACAGGACAGAGTGCTACTTAGAACCCGGTACTGAGTCACAGCAACATGAGCGTGCCTGTTTGGACGGACCTTCGTGGTTTTCCCATTCTCCATGCGGTAGTTGGGTGCCAATGTCATCTGAAGACAGAGAGATCAAGAGTTGACTTCAAGGAAATGGGCTGAAAAGAAAGCTCTGCACAGAAGAAGCCTACCTACCTTATGGTGTTGCTGCTGGCCTTGTACCTCCTTCTCAATGATAGGGATATCTATCATCCCTGCTGAAGGAACAGGGACCCCCACACAGATGGCCCTGGGGGGAGGGGACAGAACACAAGCATTACATATCCCTAGCAGAGATGGGGGGGGAGGCAAGCCTATGGTACAAGCGTCTATAGTTGTATAACAAAACTGTAAGTCTACCTGCTTTATCTGTATGGTCTTTAGGGTACCCAGCACACAACTGGCTATTTGATAAATGTTTTGGTTTTTTTTAACGAGGAAGACGATGACAGAAAGATTAGAGGGACCAGTTGCACCTTCCTTGCCAGAAATAAAACAAGAAAGGACTGTTCCTACAAAGTACCCCCTTCTAATTGTAGGGGAATAAGGCTTCCCTCTCATCAGCTTACCCTTCTTTGTAAGCTTAGGCTTCCTTCCAGAAAAATAGTTTTCTATCAGCTAGGTTTCCTCTGAACAAAGGGTTCAAAGAATAACATGGGTTTTTTCACCACCACTGTCTCAGCCCAAGTAATCCATTGCTTAATATGGACTGCAGGCAGACAAGAACCACCATCTTTCTGATCTTTATTTTCCAAAGGGGAGGCTCCTCACGGGCAGAGCTTCTTAAGAAGGGGTTCATCAACAGATTTCAAGGGGTTCTGTGAACTTGGATGGGAAAAATATGTATCTTATTCTCACTAACTTCTTTAGAAGTTCCTTCAATGATTTAAAAAGATGATTCTGAGAAGGGGTACCACAGGCTTCACCAGACTTCCAAAGAGGTCCAACACACACACACACACACACACACACACACACACACACACACACACACAGGTCAAAATCCCATTCGAGGAAGGCAATAAATGTGTAACAGTATGTCCACTATATTTCATTAAGAGTACAAATCTTAGAAACTTCTATCTACCTGTATAGACTGGTGCAAACCACATGATAAATTTCCTAAAACCCTGTTTTGATAAAGGGTAAGGACTCACATTCACTACAAACTATACATAGTTGCACTTTTGGTGGTAGCAAAAAAACTGAAGAAAAATTGGGTGCCCACTATTTGAAGACTATCTAAACAAACTATGATACATGAATGTAATGGGATATTATTGCAGGATAAAAATTTATTTGAATTGAATATGAAGAATTCAGGGAATTTTGGGAAAATTTGGATGAAATGATACATAGGAAAACAATAAGCATAATAACCACAGTAATGGAAAGAAAAACAACACTAAAAGACATGAAACAACAGATCAATGCAAAAGCCAATCTTAACCCCAAAGGACTGATGATATCTCTTGCTAGACAGGTGGTGGGATATTATGGCTATGAAAGGAAGCTAGAAAGCTTATGCTATCAGAAGCCTTCACTCCATCAGTTTGTTTTCTTAGATGAATTTCTATAAGGAAGGGTTCTTAGGGGAGGGGAGAAAAGGGGAGCAGAGTATTAGGCAATGATAGTGACAGACTATAAGTTCCTTGAGGGGAGGTGAACATTTTATATTTTTTTGTGCCTAAAATGTCTTGCACAAGAGGTGCTCGATAAACATTTGCTGAGCAAATGGACAAAAAGTCAGTCCTTCATCTGAGTTAACTGTCCCAATGTTGCTCCTACCAGTACTTCTTTGCCACCTGCCGAGTTTTAAAAAAGTCTTGGACTCGGTGAGCCATTTCCTTGTCCCGTGCCAACACCATCACCCCTGTTGTCTCCTTGTCCAGGCGATGGCAGAGGTGCAATGGTTCTGCTTTGTTGCCATATAACATCTTAGCCAAAATAGGCAGGATGTCGGTGATACAGCTCTTGACCCCTGGGCCACCTATGAAGAAGGCAGAACAAGGAGGAATGAACTTAAAAAAAAGGATTCTACTAAAAAATAACACCTTTTCTTGGAAGGGCAAAAAAAAGATTGTTTCCCTTGGTTTTCAAAGAATCTCAGTAGGAACAAGTAGCATTCTCTTTACCCTACCAAAAGCTACCTACCTATGGCTCTTATGTCAGGGTCCTTATTTGGGTGGTGGGGGAAGAGGGAAAGACAGTGTCTACGTTCATTCAAGGAGCCCGAAGATCTGCAAATCCTGCTCAAAAAATGTAAAATCATTTTGCTCTCCATTCAAAGCTTGCACACTATTCTTTAGTTTTAAGTCTTCATGTATGCTATTGCCATCCCTCACCCAAAACTTAACGAGTCTCCTTCCTAATCCTTAATACTCCAATAATACTCCAAACGTAACTCCTTTAACTCCTAACTAACCTCATCAGTCACTACTGATGTGTTCAACCATCAGCTCTATGCAGATAACTCCCAGATTTATGTATCCAGCCTCTGCCTCTTTCTCCAGAATTGAACACTTCATCTGGAAGCACCACCAGTACCTCAAACTCGGTATGTCCAAAACAAAAATAATTTCTGTCCCCCGCTGTCTCCCCAAACCTATGTCTCTTCCTAAATCCTCTATATTAAGGTTTTAACATACTTCCAATCACCCAGTTACACAACATCAACATTATCTTTAGTTCTTCCCTCTCCCTTATATCCAATCAGCTGCTATGGCTTATCAAATGTAATTCTACAATATACCAGTTAATCAATAAGTACTTACTAAGTACCTACTGTGTGCCAGGCACTGTTCTAAGCACTGGGAATATAAAAAGAGGCAAAATAATCCCTGCCCTCAAGAACTCACAATCTGATGGAGAAGACAAGCAGCAAACAAGTATGTAAGAACAAGTTACATGTAGGATAAATAGAAAAAAATTAACAGAGGGAAGGCAGTAGGATGAAGAGCGGTTGGGAAAGGTTTCCTACAGAAGGTGTGATTTTAGCTGGAATGCAGAGAAAGCCAGGAGGCAGAGATGAGAAGGGAAAATATTACAGATGTGGAAGACAACCAGAGAAAATGCCAGGACCTGAGAGGCAGAGTGTCTTGTTCATGGAACGTCTAGGAGGCCAGTGTCAATGGACCAAAGAGTCATCGGCAGGGAGTGAGAAATAAGAAAACTGAAAATGTAGAGGGGAATGAGATTGTAAAGGGCTTTGAATGCCAGAGTTTGTATTTGATCCCGGAGGTGATAGGGAGCCACTAGAGTTTACTGAGTCAGGGGAATGACAGGTGAAACCTATAGGAGAATCACTTTCGTATCTGAATGGAGGATGGAGTGGGAAAAGACTTGAAGCAGGCAGATCCACAAATAGGCTACTGCAGCAGTCTAGCATGAGGTGATGAGGGCCTGCACCTGGTAGTGGCAGTGTCAGAGGAAAGAAGTGGGATGTATTTGAGAGATGTTGCAAAGGTGAAATCAAGATTGGATCTGGGAGGGTCGGGGGTGAGAGATAGTGAGGAGTTGAGAACAGCAACTAGGTTTTTGAGCCTAGGGAAGTGGGAAGATGGTATTACCCTCAACAATAATAGGAAAATTTGGAAGGGGAGAGTGTTTAAGAGGAAAGATAATGAGTACAGTTTTTTTGTTTTGTTTTGTTTGCTTTTTTGGAGAGGGGAAAGCAGGGCAATTAGGGTTAAATGACTTGCCCAAGGTCACACAGCCAGTAAGTGTTAAATTACTAGGGCTGAATTTGAGCTCAGGTCCTCCTGATTCCAGGGCTGGTGCTCTATTCACTGCATCACCTAGCTGCCCCATAAGTGCAGTTTTGGACATGCTGAGTTTAAGATGGCTACTGGACCTCATAATATATCTGAAAGGCAGTTGGAGATGTGAGACTAGAGGTCAGCAGGAAGGTTAGAGCAGGATAGGTGTATTTGAGAATCTTCAGCATAGAGATGGTAATTAAATCCATGGGAGCTGATGAGATCACTAAATGAATAGAATAGAGGGAGAAGAGAGTCTAGGACAGAGTCCTGTATGACTTATGGTTAGAGGGTGTGAACTGGCTGAGAGCATCCAGAAAAAGAGAAGGAGGAGAAGTTCTAAAGGGAGAAGAACTATAAGACTCAAAAATCTAGAGAGGAGAGTTCAAGGAAAAGAGGATGATCAACATGTCAAAGGCCACAGAAAGGTCAAGAAGAATGAGAACAGAGAAAAAGTCATTGGATTTGTCAATTGGGAGATTATTAGTAAACTTGGAGAGAGCAGTTTCAGTGGAAAAATGAGGTCAGAAGCTGGATTATAAAGTGTTAAGAAGGGGGAGGCACTTATTGCAGTTGGCTTTTTCAAGGAGTTGAGTCACAAAAGCCACAATATTTTACATATCTCTTTTTCTCCATTTATATGACCACCATCCTAGTTCTGGACTTCATCCCCATCTGCCTGCAATGAGCTTCTAATTGGTCTCCTTTCCTCACATCTCTTCAATCCATTCTCCACAGAGCTGCAAATTTTCACATCCATATGACCCTGTCACTCCTCCACTCATGAAGTTTCAATAGGTCATTCTGTCACTAGAACAAGGTACAAACTCCTAGTGGCATTTAAAGTCTTCTACTATTTGGTTCCAGTCCACTTTCAAGGATTATTGCACATTACTGACCCTCACCCCATCTACACTGCAATCAAACTGACCTCTTTTCTGTTCCTCACTGAAGGTCTTCTGCCTCCTGTGCCCATGCTTCCATCCCTATTCCTGGAAAACTCTCCTCACCTCTACCACTTAGAGCCTCTAGCTTACAGCCAAAGCTCAGCTCAGATGTTATCTCCCTTTCCGGATCCCCTCAGCTGCTAGGGACTTTTCCCCAAAATTATTCTGTATATGTTTTGTATTTAGTTCTCTATGTATACAGAACTGTGTTTGCCCATAAAAGAATGTAAGCTCCCTAAAGACAGGGGCTATTCTGTTTTCATCTCTGTGTCCCTAGAAACTGACAAAATGCCTAGCATATAGCAAGTGCTTAATTAGTGCTTTTTGATTTAGTGAATAAATCCATTTACTCATTCAAACCCTCTACACTAAATTCCCCAAAATATGGGAATTCAGAGCTGGTCTTCTGGTCTAACCCCCTTACTGAAGGACCAAGGTACATGGATACAAAGTGACTTGGTCAAGGTATCTGGCTGCCTCTCACCAAGCGAGGCTTGCCCACATATCTTTTGTATATGTTTGTCATATGTGTCTTTGTGTATGTACGCCTATATATCCCAGCTTCTTCCATTAGATTGTGAGCATCTTGTACTACTCACTGTTCATAATTGTACAAGGTAGGTATTCAATTAATTGATGTTGACTGACTCAAAGCTGATTAAGGAAGCAACTCTGTCTAATATACAGTCGTAATGGATATTCTCAATTTTTTGCTCTAACCCTTAAAGCCCACAATCATGAGACAGGTTTTAGAAAGATATAGAGTACCAAGAAACGTGGGTTCTGCTGCCAGACTGCTAATGCATTATGTACCCTATAGCAAATCAGGTCACCTCTCTGGACCCAAACACCCCTATTTGTAAAATGAGTGAGGTATGATAGTAACAACAGTAACTAGAATTTATATGGTATCTACTATGTGCCAGACACTGTGCTAAGCACTTTATAAGTAATATTTCGATTTATCCTCACAACAACCCTGGCAGGTAGATGGTTTTTTTATCCCCATTTTTCCATTGAGGAGACTAAGAAAAAGAGAAGTTTAGTGTCTTGCCCAAGGTCACACAGGGAGTGTCTGAGATCACATTTGAACTCAGGTCTTCCTGATTCCAGATACAGTGTTCTCTCTATTGTGCCACCTAGCTGCCTCTGGTTATGTCTTTCTTATTAATACGATTTTACATATTTCATTGAATATGTCCTAATTACATGTAAAAATTTTTCTGACATTCATCTATAAAAATTTTGAGTTCTAAACTTTCCTTTCTTCCCCTCCCCTTCCTTTAAAAGATAAGCAATTTGGGGTGGCTAGGTGGTGCAGTGAGTAGAGCGTCGGCCCTGAAGTCAGAAGGACCTGAGTTCAGTTCCAGCCTCAGACACTTAACGCACACACAAACAAAAAAAACCTAGCCGTGTGACCTTGGGCAAGTTACTTAACCCCAATTGCCCTCCAAAAAAAAAAGCAAAAAAAAAAAAGATAAGCAATTTTATATCAATTATATATGTGAAGTCATGCAAAATATATTTCCACATTAGCCATTTTGCAAAAGAAAATACAGATAAAAAAGAAATTAAGATTAAAGAAAAATTTGAAAAAGTATGCTTCAATTTACATTCAGAATCCATCCACTATTTCTCTAAAAGTTGATAGCATTTTCCAACATGGATCCTTTGGAATTGTTTTGGATCATTGTATTTCTTAGAAGAGCTAAGTCATACAGAACTGATCATCATACAATATTGCTGTTACTGTGTACAATGTTCTCCTGGTTCTGCTCACTTCATTTTGCATCACTTTATATAAGTCTTCCCAGTTTTTTCTGAAACCATCTTGCTCATCATTTCTTATAGCACAATAGTATTCCATTCCAATCATATACCACAGCCTGTTCAGCCATTCCCCAACTGATTGACATCCCCTCAACTTCCAATTCTTTGCCACAACAACAACAAAATACACTGCTGTAAATATTTTTGTACAAACAGGTTCTTTTCCTTTTTCTTTCATCTCTTTGGCATACATACAGAACAAATAATGGTGATGTTGGGTCACAGCATGAACAATTTTATAGTCCTTTGGGCATAGTTCCAAATTGTTCTCCAAAATGGTTGGACTAGTTGACAATCCTACCATCAGTGGATTAGTGTCCTAATTTTTCCACCTTCTCTCCAGCATTTTTCATTTAGCCAATCTCAAAGGTTCAAAGCAGTATCTCAAAGTTGTTTTAATTGGCATTTTTTTCTAATAATTTAATTAGCATTTCTCTAATCAATAGTAATTTAGAGCACTTTTTCATGTGACTATTAATAGCTTTCATTTCTTCTGAAAGCTGCCTGTTCATATTCTTAGACCATTTGTTAACTGGAAAATGGCTTTTATAAATTCAGTTCAGTTTTTATAAATTTTGATTTATAAATATTGTCTCCTATATATTTGAGAATACATACCATATATTTGAGAAATGAGAGAAACTTGCTGTAAAATTTTCCCCGTTTTCCTTCTAATTTTGACTGTATTAGTTTTGTTTATGCAAAAGCTTTTTAATTTAGTGTAATCAAAATTGTTCATTTTACTTCCCATGATCCTCTCTATTTCATTTTGTCATAAACTCTTCCCTTCTCGACAGATCTGACAAGTAAAATTTTCCATGCTCCCCTAATTTGCTGGTGATATCACCCTTTATGTCTAAGTCATATACAGTTATCCCTTCCACATCACATATCACTGGTAGACATAAGAAATTAAATGAGAAGTTTGAGGGAGTTTTGTGGAAGGCCAACAGACAACATAGAGTCTATGACCAAATATTTAACCCAAATTTTACAATAAGGTAGTATAAACATCCCCTAAGAAAGAAATAAAAAATTCAGACTTCTCTGGAAAAAAGGGAGGGCCAAAAAAATTTACAGGATTTTCCAGATTTTGGGGGAACAGTGCCCTCCCCATGACACGGAAGGAATAACTGTATCCATTTTTACCTTATTTTGGTAGACAGTGTGAGATGTTGGTCTATTCCTACTTTCTGTCAAACTGCTTTCTAGATTTCCCAACAAGTTTTGTCAAATAATGAGTTCTTGTCCCAAAACCTGGGGTCTTTGAATTTATCAAACACTAGATTACTATGGCTATTTACTACCATGCCTTGTGCACCTAATCTATTCCACTGATCCACCACTCTATTTCTTAGCCAGTACCAGATTGTTTTGATGATTACTGCTTCATAATATAGTTTGAAATCTGGTACTGCTAGGCCACTTTTCTTCAGAGGGGAAGGGACACTGTCTCAAGCTTCTGGCTTTTTCACACTGCTGTTTGCAAAGTTAGTTTTGGGGGAGTTGGAAATTTTTGGTGTTTCAAAGATGGTGTGATCTGGGGAGAAGTGTAGCCACTGGTCTTCACCCTGGTCCTTACCCAGCAAGGACCCCTGATCCCTTGAGATTGCAATCGATATTACTACTCGAGGCCCCTGTTCCCTTGGGACCAAAAATAATACTATTCCTCAGAGTTCCTGATCCCTTGGGTCCAAAAGTTATCTTGTCCTTTACATCCCCTATTCTCTTGGGACCAGACGTGATACTGTTCCTTAGAATCCCTAATTCATTGATACCATTCATCAGGGCTCCTACTCCCTCTTGACTGAAAGTGCTCCTATCCACCCTTGAACTATGACCTAGAAGTGAGTACAGGGCAAGCAGTGTCTAGTCCCGTGTCCAGGGCTAACACAGGGATCCCCTATAATCTCTTACTGACCAACTGCCAGGTACCCTGACTATTTCTGGCTTGAGAACTCCTGAAGCTGCTGTTCCTTCTGTCACTACCACATAGCCTTCAGGCCAGCCTGAAACCCCACGTCACAGATCTCTCTTTCTGTCCTTCTAAATTGCCTTAAGTTGGAAAAATGTCTCATTGACCTTTAATTGGCTCTGCTGCTTCAGAATCTGACTTAAGGTGTTATTTTAAAGTTGTTTCAAGGTGAATGTTGGAAGATCTCAGCTGAGTGCTCCCTCTACACCGCTATCCGGTTCTGCTCCCTCTGCCCCTCTGATTTTTTCTAAGTTCCTTCCCACCTATACAAATTACAGGCATTTCCTCTATGAGGCCTTCTCTGTTCCTTCTATGGGAAAATGTGCCAGTGTTCTCTCACTCAGATTTTGCTAAAACACACTGTCTGGGCCTCTCCCTCATTCTCATCACTCTCAACCTTCTAACATCCTTATATGTGTCATGAGCTGCATTCCCCAGCCCAGCAGAATCTAAACTTCTCATGAAGTTTAGAACTGCGTCATTATTCTCCCACAATACCTAGCACAGAGCTTTGTATATAGCTGATACATCAACAATTCAATTCAGTTCATCTTTTCCTTCTTTGATCTTTACCATGCACAGGCAGGCCATATGGCTTGTTAATGACAACAAGGTTATTGTCTTGATGTAGGATCCCTCTCTTCAATGCCTTAGACAACACATTAGGGTGGACATTCTGTAGTTGCTGAGAGAACCGTTTCAGCTCCTGCACTCTCCTCTGAACAGGGTCTTTAGGCACCTGTGAGAGAAAAAAGGTATCACTCAGAATGGCCTTAAAAGTCCACACCATGACTTAGGGAAGAACTGTGACTGGGAAATATATCCAATGATTCCAGGAGCCTCAGGTTTACCTGCCTGTCAATAGCAACTGGCAGGTAGCTAGTATTGGGGGATGTCTTTTCTCCCTTCTATGATGGCTGTGGAGACCAGGCCAGAAACAGAACCAGTATTCTGAGGGACACTGCCATTCCTGGACCTCTCAGGCTCAGAGTCTCAGGCTTTCTCCACCAGAGTCTAAGAGGAAAGGTGCCTGGGGTCACGGTAGTAATCTGACATGCCTGGAACATGCCATCTCTTATCTATTCCTCCAAATTACCTGGCTGCTTCAGCTAGGTTAAGTTCCTGCCCCATCAGCTGCAGGAGGTTTTGGTAGTAGTGAAGATGGCAGAATTCTTCTCCACAGAGAAGATACCCCCTGGGATGGTGGCTCTTGAGGTTAACTGCCTGCCTGTTAGCAGGCTGCTTTTCTACAAAGGTTTCACTATAAGTAAATATAAAGTAAGAAAGACATATATGATACACACATACTTACACACACACACACACACACACACACACACACACACACACACTAAGGTGGGGGGAGGAATTACAGTAGTAGCATCACATAAGAAGTAACATCTGAGCTTAATAAACCCCACAAATTAAATCAATTGGTAAATCAAAAATCATTTATTCAGTCCTTACTAAGAGCCAAATACTGTACTAGCAATAGGGATATGGAAAAAAGATACGGTCCCTGCCTTAAGGAGTTTGAATACTAATGGGTGAGACAACATGTAAATAACTATGTACATAGGAGATATATACAGTATAAATGGAAGGTAATCTCACAGAGAAGATACTAGCAGTGAGGGGAATGGGAAAAGCTTCTTGAAGAAGACAGAATTGGAACTGAGTCTTAAAGAAGGCCAAGGAAACCAAGAGGTAAAAGGCAATGTGAGAAATAATTCATTTGTACCCCTAATCTATTCCAATCAGTTTGATATTCTACATAAATCATATAGGGATAGATAGGTTCTTATACTGGGCCTCAGAGTTTAATGTAATGCTCACTACTTGTTTACCAAGTTATGAGGCTCACTTGTGACATAAGAATGCTGACAAGGATACCTCCATACAGTTTTACTCAAAGTCCATGACCAAACCCTAGCATGGGAGGGATGCCTTAATGTTTTGGAAATTCCCCCAATTTATTTTTGTACCTCCAGACCATTATCTCTTGTCCATCACAAAGAGGTGACTATCTTATGACCATCTCATGACCACTTAGGCAGTGGAGATGCCTCATACTTCACCCAACCTATAACCCCCTGTTAATATGTCATTTTTGGCCCTCAAGAGCAAGGACTATCAATGAGATTCTGTATTTTGCCATGCTTCTTTTAGATATTTCAGTGTCAGAGCCTATAAAAACAAGGTCCTAGAATAAAGGGGCATCTCAGATAATGAGGAAGATCTGAAGTCTACTTCATTAGAGGGGCCCATGGACCCTTTAGTAAAGTGTCATTGGCTCAGAGGTCTTCCTCAGCCTCTTTTATTGTAGGTTGGACAATTTTAATCCCCACAGGAATACATACCAAGCATGGGCCAACCAGGGGAGAAGTCATGGAAATGGGAAATAGAGTGTTGTGTATAAGAAGAATCAAGTGGACTAGTATAGCTAGATTACAGATTATATGAACAGAAGTAAGATGTAAGAAGACTGGAAAGCCAGGCTGTGAAGGGCTTTAAAAGCCCAACAGTGTAATTTACATCTGACCCTGAAAGTAAACATGGAACTACCAGAGTTTACTAAGTAAGGAGCTGACATGTCCTGTGCTCTAGGAAAATTACTTTGTTAGCTGAATGGAGGCAGGATTAGAGTGGGAAGAGACTGGAGGCAGGGAAAACAACCCACAGGCTATTGAAATAGTTTAGGTGTAAAGTGATGAAGGCCTGCACAAGTTGGAGCTGTGGGAATGGAGAGAACAACACATATATGAGGGATGTGAAAGTAGAAATGAGAAGAGTTTACAACAACTTGAATCACTGAGTCAGATGATATGAAGAGAAGAGAGTACTGTGGAGAAAAAAAGCCTAGGAAGAGGAGAATATTTGGGGGAGAGGGTTATCAACAGTGTTAAAAGCAAAGAAAGGTCAAAATGTATGAGAATTGAGAAAAGGGTTGTTAAAGTTGGCAATTAAGATATCACTGGATTTTGATTACATTAAATTAAAAAGTTTTTGTACAAAGTCAATGCAATCAAGATTAGGAGGGAAGCAGAAAACTGGGAAAGAATTTTTACAATCAGTGTATCTGATAAAGGCCTCATTTTTTTTTTTTTTTGCTTTTTGGAGGAAGAAAGGTAGGGCAATTGGGGTTAAGTGACTTGCTCAGTCACATGGCTAGTTTTGTGTGTGTGCGCGCGCGCACGTGTGTGTGTGTGTGTGTGTGTGTGTGTGTGTGTGTGTGTGTTAAGTGTCTGAGGTCAAATTTGAACTCAAGTCCTCCTGACTCCAGGGCTGGTACTCTATTCACTTTAACACCTAGCCCCCCAATGGCCTCATTTTTAAAGTATATAGAGAACGAGTCAATTTATAAGAATACAAGCCATTCCCCAATTGATAAATGGTCAAAGGATATGAACAGGCAGTTTTCACAGGAAGAAATTAAAGCTATCTATAGTCATATGAAAAAATGCTCTAAATCCCTATTGATTAGAGAGATACAAAACAACTGCTAAGTACCACATCACACCTATCGGATGGGCTAGCATGACAAAACAGGAAAATGATAAATGTTGGAGAAGATGTGGGAAAGTTGGAATACTAATTCATTGTTGGTGGAGCTGTAAACTGATCCAACCATTCTGGAGAGTAATTTGGAACTATACCCGAAGGGCTATAAAAATGTGCATACCCTTTGCCTCAGCAATACTATTTCTAGGACTGTATCCCAAAGAGATCATAAAAATATTTTCCTATTTACAAAAATATTTATAGCAGCTCTTTTTGTGGTGACCAAGAACTGGAAGTTGAGGGGATGCCCATTAATTGGGCAATGGCTAAACAAGTTGTGGTATATGGATGTATAGAATACTATTATGCTATAAGACATGATGAACAGGTGAACTTCAGAAAAACCTGGAAAGACTTCTATGAACTGATGCTGAGTGAAGTGAGCAGAACCAGGAGAACACTGTACACAGTAACAGTCACAGGGTATGATGACTGACTGTGATACACTTAGCCCTTCTCAGCAATGCAAGGATCTAAAACAATTCCGAAGGACTCATGATGGAAAATGTCACCCACATCCAGAGAAAGAACTATGGAGTCTGAATGCAGAGCAAAGCAGACTCTTCTCTTGTTTTTGTTTTTTTATCTTTCTCCTGGTTTTTCTCATTCACCATACTTCTTCTATACAACATGACTAATGTGAAAATAGAATGTTTAATAGGAATGTATATGTAGAAACTATATCAGATTGCATGCCATCTTGGGGACAGAGGGGGAGAAAATTGAAAACTTATGGGAAGTGAGTGTTGAAAATTAAAAGTAAATAAATCAACTTTAAAAAAAAGGAAAAAAACCCAATATCACTAGTATGGGAGTGTGATGACCAGCACATGATTATGATAAAGGCTACAAAGGAGGTAGATTACTTGAGTTCCAGAGTTCTGAACTTTAGGAGGACAAAAACTGATAGGATATCTACACTAAGTCCTGCACCATTAAGTTCTTACAAACAAGGAGTCATAGACTGCTGAAGGGGCAAACAGGCTCAGGTTGAAAACAATGGGTTAATGCTTCTGTGCTGATCAATAGGGAGATCCAGTCAAAAAAAATTCATTTAAAATTACCATTAATAATTTTGAAACTTTGAGTTGAATGAGGTTAAAAGTCAAAACACATCGGGGCGGCTAGGTGGCGCAGTGAGTAAGAGAGCCGGCCTCGGAGTTGGGATGACCCGAGATCATATCCGGCCTCAGAAAATGAGCACCCACGAATAAATAATGACTAGCCATGTAACCTTGAGCAAGTTACTTAACCCCAATTGCTTTTAAAAAAAAAAAAGTCAAAACACAGAGGAAGTCAGAGGAGAGGAAGCAGAAGCACTTAAAATAGACAACTTTCTTAAGTTTAGCCAAGAAGAGGCTAGAAATAAAACGGTAGCTAGCAGGGACAGTCAGATTAAATGGGAATTTTTTAGAGACGCAGCAAACTTAAGTGTGTTCTGTAGGCAGAGGAAGAGGAGCCCATTGGTTGAAAAAAATGGAAGATTAAAAAAAATGTGGGGACAACAGAGGGGGGACAATCTACTGGAGAAAACAGGAGAGTATGGGATCAAGGGTACATGTGGAGAGATTTGCCTTGGCGAGTAGAAAGGCAATTTCCATGTGAGGCAAAAGTGAAAGAGGAGGTAGTAATTAATGTCAGAAATGAAGAAGAGAAGAAAAGAGGAAGTTCTTGATGACTAGTGAATTGTTTTGGTGAAGTATAACCACAAGAGGGTGGGGGAGGGATGCTTACGATGGATTTGAAGAGGAATAAAAAGGTTTGTAACAGCCTCGGTTGGTTAGGTGGAATAATGAATTGGTTAGGGAGGTTTAAAAGGATTGCTTCACTGTAGTGAAGAGCCAGTTAAGATTATGAAATTTAAATTTGTAGTGGACCCAGGCACCACAGTTTTATGACTTTTCTCTAGCTCCATTTAGCAGCACATGAATAAGAACAAAGGAGGTAGATGATGGGAATAACTTATGATTGGGGTTTATCAAAGCAATATTGGCCACAGGATAGGTGGCTAACAGGCTCCTGTCAGGAGATTTAGAAGAAGGGTCAGCATCTTGAGTAGTTCCCTTGTGGAGGGTTTATGGGAAGAAATGGGGATCACTAAATTGTATATAAGGATCCCTGTGGGTCCTATATTGATTTAGAAAACCAGCTGGTATGAACTCCATTTTAATCTGGTTCCTGCTTCCCCAGGGAGTGCTGTGGGCCACAGGTCTGGCCCCTCTCATCTGGTCTAACCCTCTCATTTTACAGAGGAAAAGAGGTCAAAGAGATATATAAGTGTAAAAATATAGCGATGGGATAACAGATGAGTAGCTAACAGGCTAATGTCAAAAAAAACTTCGAAGGCTTAGAAGAAGAGTACTTACATAGGGATTACAAATCCTCTGAAGGATGGAAGTATACACGAAAGCTGTCTTTATCAGAATGGAATACCCATTAAGCTAGCAAAAATGCTGAAGATGTAAAATCTCACTCTAATGCCTTCCCTCTGATGAGGTGCAGGCTCTGGGAACCCCCTTGAACTCTGATTGAATCATCCCATGTGATGAGGCAATTGCATGAGGTCACCAGCCTTTCACTGTGGCTCTGCCCCAAACCTTGTTACTAGCTTGGCCCTAGTGGTCCATCTACTTCCCACCCTTGAGACTATCAAAATATCTATACCCAAATCAACAGTCAGCAGACCTCATTAACTGCTCCGGAAGACCCTCCCCAAACTCCTCCCCTAGACCACTCCTAGATTCCTTCCACAACCTTTCTGTATATTAAGACCCCATCTCATCTCCATGTGGTGTGAGAATGCCTTAGAATTCTAGCACAGACTTACTCTGTGTCAGATGATTCTGGCCCCCTTGCCCAATGCAAGTCACAGAGAGGGATGCTCCTTAAGAGGCTACCCCTTGACACAAATTTCAAACAATGTTAAAGGGAGCTCCGAACAACCTCTGGAGCCACAGTACCCATAGAATGGCACAGAGAAGCTAACCTCCTGCTGAGGACAGCCCAGCAGCCCTGCAGGGAGCGGCCAGCACAGCGCTCTGAGAGCAGGCAGCACAGCACACTGGGAACCGACAGTGCAGCCCGCAGAGCCGAGACCAGGTCCTCGGTTTTAGCCCCAGGGCGGCCGGGCCTTCAGCCGGCTGGTGGAACCCCAGAACACCAGCATTTGTGGCGATTCCAGAATTATCAGCACAGATATGCCTAGGACAAAGTGAGAGGTTAGTGCCTTATGGACTTTGGGACCAGTATTTGGGGAACACGTGGCTTCCTCCCCTGGGGGCAAAAAGCTGCTGAAGAAACAGCTGCACAGAAGCCATTTTCCAGTGTCAGTAGTGGCTCTAGCTCCTGGTCTCCGAACTGTAGGAAGATCCAGCAATCAGTCTGGGGGTTAATCGCTTTTGCTTTAAACTGCCTGGTTCTGGATTGTGGTCTGGGCGGGAAGTTTGGGGTGGGTATCCAACTTACCAGAGTGGGTGAAGGCTTTACAGAGGCCACCCAACTGGCGGAAGTTGTGAAGACCCCATGTTTGGGTGGAAACTCCCCTGTCTGGTGGCAGAGTCCTACTGTGGCAACAAGCCCAAAAATCAAGTAATTAAGTGGCAATATGCCTAGGCAAACGAAACAAAATAAACAGAAAAGTTCAACACTGGACTCCTATTTTAGGGGCAAAGAGGCTCAAAGCATGGAGAAGGACTGTGAGGTCAGAACTCCTGCACCAAAAGTCCCAAATGAAAATACAAGCTGGCTACAGGCCATAGAGGACCTTAAGAAGCAGATAAGAGAAGTGGGGGAAAATTTGGGAAGAGAAATGAAAAAGATGCAAGAAAAGTATGAAATGACAGTCAACAGCCTGATTGAGGAAAATAACACCTTAAAAAATAGACTAACTCAAATGGCAAAAGAGGCTCAGAAAGGCAATGAGGAGAAGAATGCCTTAAAAAGTCGAATTTGCCAGATGGAAAAAGAATCTCAAAAGCTCACTGAGGAGATTCATTCCTTCAGAGTTAGACTGGAGCAAATGGAAGCTAATGACTTTATGAGAAATCAAGATGCTGTTAAGCAGATCCAAACAAATGAAAGATTAGAAGGCAATGTGAAATATCTCATGGGAAAAACCACTGACCTGGAAAATAGATCCAGGAGAGACAATTTAAAAATTATTGGACTACCTGAAAGCCATGATCAAAGAAAGAACCTAGAAATCACCCTTCAAGAAATTCTCAAGGAAAACTGCCCTGATGTTTTAGATCTAGAGGGCAAAATAGAGGTTGAAAGAATCCACAGATCACCTCCTGAAAACGATCCCCAAAAGAAAACTCCCAGGAATATTATAGCCAGGTTCCAGAATCCCCAGATCAAGGAGAAAATACTACAAGCAGCCAGGAAGAAACAATTTCAATATTGTGGAAACACAATCAGAATAGCCCAGGACCTGGCAGCTTCTACACTGAGGGATAGAAGGGCATGGAATATGATATTCCAGAGGGCAAAAGAGCTGGGAATGAACCCAAGGGTCACCTACCCAGCAAAACTGAGTATTTTGTTTCAGGGGAAAATATGGTCATTCAGTGGAATAGAGGACTTTCAAGCATTCTTGATGAAAGAACCAGAGTTGAATAGAAAATTTGACATTCAGACACAAGAAGCAAGAGATGCTTGAGAAGGTAATCAAGGAAAAGAAATCAAAAGGAACTTATCAAAGTTGGACTTTTTACAGTCCTCCATGGAAAAACAATAACTGTGTTTGATGAAACCTTTCTCATTATGAAAATAATTGAAGAAGGGTACATGGCATATGTTCACAGGTATACATGGATAGAGGGCACAGGTTGAATTTGATGGGAAGGGATGATTATTATTTTTTTTTTTTGGAGGGCAATTGGGGTTGGGTGACTTGCCCAGGTTCACGTGCCTGGGTTTTTGTTTGTGTGTTGGGTGTTTGGGGCCAGATCCAAGCTCAGGTCCTTCTGGCTCCAGGGCTGGCTCTCTGCTCGATATGCCACCTAGCCGCCCCAAGGAAGGGATGATTCTTAAGGGGTGAATTCAAGAGTTGAGAGAGGAAAGTGGCAAGAGGAGATGGAGAGAGACAGGGTAGGGCAAACTATCTCATGTAGAAGAGGCAAGGGGAAGTAGTTGCAGGGGAGGGAAAGAACAGGAAGGCAAAAAGGCAAAAGCATATTCTCATTGAAGTTGGCTCAAGGAGAGAATCACATACATACTAAATGGAATATCTTACCCTCACTCACTCTCCTGAGTAGGGGAAAGGAGGATGAGAGGGGGGATGATGGAGGGGAGGGCATTCTGGGGAGAGGGGAGGTTAGAAGTACCCACTATCAAAGAGGGACAGGATCAAAGTAGGGAATGGACCAGGTGGGAGGTGAGACAGGTGGGAGGGAAATATAAGCAGTCTTTTACAATATATCTACTATGGTAATGTTTTGCATAGCTATACATGTACAACACATACTGAATTGCTTATCTTCTCAGAGGGAGTGGGTGACAAGGGAGGAAGGGAATGGATCTGAAAATCGAAGTTTTAAAATTAAATGTTTCATAAGATGTCCAGGCATTGGGGCTCAGAGATTCACCTTGCCCTAATGGCAAAGTCGAAGGGGGTATGGGAGAAGATATGGGAGAGAGCAGATTGGATGAGGGGATATCTAGTGGGACTGCTATTCTGGGGTGGTGGGTAGGGAAAAAATGGGGGAAAAATGTAACTCATAATCTGGTGGAAATGAATGATGTAAACCAGAAGTTAATAAAGCAATTTGTAAAAAAAAAAAAATATATATAGATATATATATAGAGAGAGAGAGAGAGAGAGAGAGAGAGAGAGAGACAGAGAGAGAGACAGAGAGAGAGAGAGAGACAGAGAGAGAGAGAGAGAGGCTACCCCTTACGGGGAACTTTTAGTAAACTTTGCTTTGCTTTGGCTGAGAGAAGACTTGAGTAGAATTCATTAGGCAGAACCTGGTGTGTTGGTATTTTGGGGTGGAACCCTATACCTCCTCATTTTATGGTGACCCTCTTCACCTCTATTAATTATTATTTCCTATTTATCCTGTTCTCTCTTCCATTAGATTGTAAGCTCCTTGAGGACAGGAACTGTCTTTTGCCTCTCTTTTATATCCCCAGTGCTTAGCATAATAACTGGTACATAATAGGCACTTAATAAATGTTTACTGGTTGAATGAAAACATGTTGATGGAAGAGAGGCATCCTACTGCTGGTAGAGCTGTGATTTAGCTCGACAATTTTGGAAAACAATTTGGAATTACCAAGAAAATTACTAAGTTGTGCATACCCTTTAGTCCAGAAATGCCACTACTGGTAGCATAACCCCAAAAGGTAAATGACAATAAGAAAAGAATCATATGTTGAAAATGTTCACAGCAACACCAAGTGAAAAAAAAGCTGGAAGCAAAATCTGTGTTCAACAATTGACAAATGAGCGATGTGATGGACAAGGACCCACAGCAGCTCAATAGCATATGCAACCAAAAGGTTAATAAAATCGTTACTGCGAGGCAACGTTAGCTCCATACTATCCGCGTCCAAGACTGTTGGCCCCTGTTAACAACAGGTGATCAAACTGTTTTCTTGGATAGGTTTTATAGACGGCTTTGTATGGGAATTATGTCGTGTCAAAACAAAATGTATAAATACATTTCTTCCTTTCCGGTCCAAATGTTATCAATAGTATGTTTTTAAAACTAAAATAGAGTTTGGATATTACGGTTTTATTTTTCATTTTCATTTTAAATATTAGATTTCGTTAAAATTTTCACTTTAAACGTGTTTTTCGGAATGTCTGTATGTGTGTTTTGGGGGTACTGACTTAGGATTTCACCATGGTAGAGGACTCAGTAACTCAATTATTAAAGAGCTGCCTAGAGCAAGAAATGACGCGACCAGCCCCGGGTCACATAGGCATGTCGGGCCTCCAGCCCCAAGCTTCCTGAATGCAAGACTGGAGCTCTTTATAACCCACGACAGGGCCTCCGTGTAGATTATAATTAGATTGCTTTTGAAAAATTAAAAGAAACGGAGAAGGGACCTCCAGGTGCCAAAGAACCAGAGCCAGGCCAAGCTACGACTGAGTCCAACCCGAGGAGAACCCACAGGTGTTCCACAGCACCCCAATCCCGGAACCCTGGGAGTCACCGCCCCCCACCTCCCCCCACCCCCGCCAGGTGCGCGCACTGCTTCCTGGGAATAGTAGTCTTGGCGTCCTCACCTCCCTCTCCTTCGCTTTTTGTTCTTGCTTCTGGGCTCGCAGCTTCTCTGCTAGCTGCTGAGCACTCGTAGGCTGAGCCGCGGCGGTAGCGGAGCACAAGCACTTGGTCGTGAGGAAGAAGTGCCGCCCCAAAATGCGGCCGGTATCCCAGGCCGAGAGACTCAGCACCCTCCTCATGGACGCCGCCATTTTGCCCTTCCGGGGGGAGGGACGAAGGCGGTGTGGGGCATGGTGCGGAGGTGTGAAGGGGAGGCCCCAGAGGGTCACGTGGGAAAGAATGAGGAGGGTGGGTGGGTGGAGCCGGCCGGGTGGCCGGTCTGTCACGTGGGGCCGCCCCGCGCTCAGTGCGGCTGCGCGGGCCGGTAGCAGCAGCTGGAGAACGACGGCGGCGGCAGGCTGACGGCCGAACTGAGGCGACTTGGGTGAGTCGGTTTTGGGGACTGGCAGGGGAAGTGCGTTGGAGGCCGCCTCAAACATCGCTTGTCCTCCGCGGCCCGGGGTCCGCCTGCTCTGAGACTGCTTCCTCGGCACTACTCGTTGAGGACAGCCCCTCTTAAAAACAGCTCCCCACCCCCGCTCCCTCCCTGGCGACCCTCGCCAACGTTTCTTTGGGACCCCTTCTCCCCCCGGCGAGGGCACCAGCCCGCGGACCCCAGGGGAACCGCAACCTCGCCGCGTTGATCCTCCCACCCCCGGACGCTCGGTGATACCCTCGGGAACCCTTCCCTGGGCTCCCAAACTCTCCGCCTCTTTGTCTGTAACTGGGACTGTCCTGAGGATGTCCCCAGTCCTTCCCCTCCAGGATACCTGCGGGCCCCTTCCGCCCTGTCCGGGGTTCCAGCCCTGCCTCCCTTCCTGTGTCCTCTCCTGAGACCTCCACCCCGAAGTCAAAAAGGAAAACGCACATCAACTGGTTCTCTCGTCCCCCTCGTCATGAAATTATGGTATTCCTGATAGTCATACACAGGCACCACTTCCCCAAATAAACATGATTCCACAGCCGTGCCTCTCGACCGGCATAGATCACAGGATGCAGAAATGGCAGGGACCATCTCGTTCAGCTCGCTTATTTTACAGATGGTTAAACTGAGACTCTGGTCACTGGGGTAGGTCTGGGATACCACCCAGGTCCTCTGACTCCAGTCCAATTCTCTCTCCATGACATCACCCTGCTGTTGAGGTCCTTTGTTTTTTTATTACAAGATCTTAAAATATCAGGTAGTGAAAAAATGTTATCCACTCCCAGGCCTATTACACCTAAGGTGTCTGGCTGGAAGATAGGAAATCCTGCATAGGGCAAAGAAGTTAAACCAGAAAGAAGCCTTTATGGTCTCTTCCAACTCTAGGATTCTGTGAAAATGTTTTAACTCCTGTGAAAAGTCCTCTCCTTCCTTTTAGCCCAAATGTTGTCAAAACCAATTCAGTTTGTTCCATTGCTTTTGGGGGAAAAAAAAAGGCAGATTGAAGTTTTAGGAAGTTGTACAATGTCTCTCTTGGTCTGAATAACCAATACTTAACTCCTCTGGGAGATGTCCATACATGTTGACAGAAACTGAGTAGGTAGGTTGGAAACAGCCTCTTCATTAAGAATAGTAAAGGGAATAGTGCTTAGCACAGTGCCTAGCACACAGTAGATATTTAATAAATGTTTATTGGTTGATTGGTATCACTTTATTTATATGTTAGTTTTACTGAACATTTTTTTCCTTTGAAAATGTTTATATGGAATGGGTGGGGAGGAGGGCTACAATGGGAAATGTGAGTTATGTAAAAACAAAAGATACGAAAAAAATTTATTTATTGAGAAAAGAACAATAAAAGGTACCTTCTCACTAGTAAAGAAAACAACTTGGTGTAATAGAAAAAAGCTCCAGTCTCAAGAGTCAAAAGACTTCAGCCATTTAACTCAATCACTGTGGACTAGTTATATAATCTTTCTAAACCTCAGTTTCCTCATTTATAATAGTCTATAAAGTAGGTAGAAAAAGTGTTTACAGGATCCAGCAAACCTTGGAGTCAGAAAATCTGGGTTCATATCTCTCCTCTGATACATCTTGGCTAAATGGCCCTGGGCAAGTCATTTACCCCCTCAGTGCCCTATGGATCTCTTAAGACATGTTGCAAAACACTCACTGATCTGCTTTGGTAGAAAGAATTTCCTCACCAGTAGTTCCCCATACCAGTGACATCACAGTTCCCTGTACAGATAAAAATAAAAATTATTTCCTCTATCCACCTTGTAGAATTTAAAGGGCATTTTTTAAAACACTAAGATACTTGGTAAATGGAACTATTTCCAAGGCTTCTAGACTGAAGAAAAAAATAGTAGTACTTTGACAAAAGTTGTGAACAGGAACCTCTTTGGGAAGCAAAATTGAAGATTTGGGGCACAGAATCATAGAATTGAAAGGGACCTTAGAGATCAACTATTCCAGCCATTTGATTTTACACTTGAAAAACCTGAGACCCAGAGAAAAACTAGCTAATAGAGTTGGAATTACAATTTCCTAACTCCTGGTCAGATGTTTTTTCCACTCCCTTTTGGTTGGAGTTGGTGAGGAACTTCAAAATGTAAATATTTAGGTAATTGGAAATATGAGACTGGAGCACTGGTAATTATTTAGTATTGAAGATTTGGGAGTAATTAATCTGGAATTGATAAATAAAATAATGTGAATGGATGAGCTCTGCTTTCTCATTTCTTCCTGAAAGGAAGGTCAGAGTACCAAGGACAGAGCCTGAATTGAGTGGGTGAGGAGTTGGGGGGAGGGAAGCTAGATTTTTTTGCTTCCTCCAAAAGAAGTAATATGAGATATTACTTTGATTTATCAAGGACAGGTAGACTTTTGCCCATGCCTCCCTCTTGAAGAAATTAGAGAAAGGAAGGGATCTTAATGGAAATATAGTATAGGAGGTCATGGTAAGTAGGAAACAGCAATGGGGCATACAAGAGATGGACAGATCTTAATCGAATCAGAGAAATAAATAAAATGTAAATGCCAAGTTTCTCGATTTCCTCTCATTAACTCATATTTCCAACCACTTCTAATACGCCAAATAAATATATAACAAAAAGAGTTAGGTGGCAATAGATGATATATTTAAAGCTGAAAAGAATTTTAGAAATCACCTAGTCCAGCTCCTCCCCAACCCCACCCCCTATTTTTTAAATGAGAAAATCAAGATTCTGAGAGTGACTTGCCCATGATCACCAAAGAAGTAGTAAAAGGAAGAGCCACAATTCAAATACAAGTCTCAATATTTCAAGGACAGTGCTCTTTCTGCTGTACCACATTGCTTCCCTGAGATCTGACTAACATTTTCCTTTGGATAGTTTACTAAAAAATATATATAGTTTCTGACATCTTAGATTTTTTGAGTACTCTTTGTCAATTTTCTTGACCAAATGGAAATAGTAAATAATGAGAAGAAAAGGTATATGTATTTTCTATAAGGTAGTAGGGATTAAAAGTTGTAGATGCATAGATGGTTTGACTTTTGGGGAAAAAGAAAGAGAAAAAGGAGGTGGGGAGAGACAAAGACCACTTCCCTTCCTCCAGTGTTCTAACAAATTCTACAGTTGTGAGAAAATTGGGAAATATGGTTGTGAGAGATTATTCCATTTACTGACATTGTTCAGACTTGTATTCCAGAATAACTAGTCAGAATAGCTATAGTTGATATTATTTTAGAGACAAAACTCATTTGCCTGTAGTTTGTTGTCTTTCTGTACAAGAGCAGGAGGGAAAAGTACTTTGGAACTATAGCGGCATCTGCATTGACACTAGAGCTTTGGGATTGAAATTTATAACATTAGATTAGTATTTTAAAACTATTTTCATTATGAAGTGATGATTCCATTTATTAAATCCCTTTCCATCTTAATCCATCTCTATTCCAAATGTGAAATGTCACTCTTACAGATACTGGGCTTTCTGTGACAGGAATGTAAAAGTTCAGTTCATGTGTCATTTCTAGGGCTCAGAGAATTTGTGCTTAAGCTTCAGGCTAAGGTGCCCCAGAAGGGAAAAAAAAAACAAGAGTTAATCATTCTAGATTAGTTCTAAATCCTTATGATTTTAAATTTTGCATTTTGAAGTAC
This sequence comes from Gymnobelideus leadbeateri, assembly GCA_011680675.1. Lineage (NCBI taxonomy): Eukaryota > Metazoa > Chordata > Mammalia > Diprotodontia > Petauridae > Gymnobelideus > Gymnobelideus leadbeateri. The sequence continues at coordinate 648,911 of WOXC01000755.1, forward strand.
TTTACATAGTCCAGCTTATTCGCAGTGTATTGTAATTAGCCAGTTACATTACATTCTCCCAAGTTCTACCCCTTACTTGAAGACAAGTATTTTGGGGTGTGTCCCTAAGCAGAATAGTAAAGAATCCATGTGAAAAAATTGATAGTATCTTTTTTCACTTTTATCTGGGTTTTCTCTTTTAGACATCGTCTCTTTTCTTTTTTGCTTTTTGGAGGGGGAAAGGCAGGTCAATTGGGGTTAAGTGACTTGCCCAAGGTCACATGGTTAGTAAGTGTTAAGTATCTGAGGCCGAATTTGAACTCAGGTGCTCCTGACTCCAGGACTGGTGCTTTCTTCACTGTGCCACCTAACCTTCCTTGTTTATTTGTTTAACTGTTTTACTTTATTATTTTCCATCTCTGTTGCCTAACCAATACGTAAATGAATACCAGTTTCTTCCATTTTTTATGGAGACTTTTTTTCTGGTCTGCTTTCTCACATAGAACCAGTAATCCAATAAACCAATAGTAGAACCAATATCCCATAATAGTGGTATATGAGTACCACAAGTGATTGTAGATAGTACAGTGATGTCATAATATGGCTTATTACACAGATATGGACATATCATGTTAAGTCATGACCTTCAGAATATAACTATAAAAAATTAAAAGCTTCATTTAATACTTTATAACCATATTTCCCAGTTCATGTCAGAATTGAAAAGATTATCTCGGTGTGTCACAAATACTTGGTCCAATCCAACAAATATTTATTTAGCTCCTACTATATACCAGATAATGCACTAAGAGCTAGAGCAGGCCTGCACAACTTGTAGCCTGCCAAAGGATTTCAGGTGGCCTGTGAAAAATGTAGAGGAAGCAATCCTTTGTGTGTAGAGGAAATCCTTTGACATGCCACAAGCAGCCCATGGATGAGATAAAAATGAAATAACATTTGATTTTGAAATCAATAGGGAGCCACTGGAATTTTGAGTAGGGGACTTTAGGAAAATTACTTTGGCAGCTGTGTTGGAGGATGGATTGGAAAAGGGCAATATTGAGTCAGGGAGAACAAAAGACTACTGCTATCTATAGTCCAGGCAAAAGGTGATAAGAACCTGAAATTGGGTGGCTATCTGAATAGAGGAAAGGACACTGATGAAAAAAATGTTGTGTATGTAGAAACCCAAGATATGACAACAGAGGACGGAGTCAAGATGGCGGAGTAGAAACAAGACTTCTGCTGGGCTCCTGCTTCCACTTCCCCCAATTCATGTAAAAGGTGACTCTGAAAAAACTTTGGAGCTATAGAATCCACAAAATGACACAGAGAAGCTAACCTCCTTCTGAGGACAGCCCAGGCCAGCCCCACACAAGCCGGAGTTTTTAGCCTCAGGGTAGCCTGACTAGACACCAGCTGGAGGGACTTCAGATCATCAGCAGCTATGGCAGTTTCCAGAATTATCAACCAATAGATGCCAAGGACAAAGTGAGAAGTCAGTGCAGTGTGGTCTTTGGGATCTAGTAGTTTGGGAGTGCAGTCCAATCTTCATCCCCTGGAGAGAAGCCACTGAAGCACAGAGGCCATGCAGCCACCGATATGTGGCACCTTCAGCTCCTGACCTGCAGATTGTAGGGGAAACAAGCAACTAGTCTGAGTGGTAATCACTCTTGCTGTAACCTGCTTGGATCTGGATTTTGGTCTATGGTGGAGGTTCTGGGGTGTATGACCAGCTTGCCAGAACTTGTGGAGGCTTCAGAGAGAGCACCCAACTACCTTCGGCAGCTGAGAAAACCTCAGCATTTGGGATAAAGTTCCCTGTCTGGTAGCAGAGTCCTACTGTGGCAAAAAGCCCAAAAGTCAAGTAATTGAGTGGCAATATGAGCAGGCAAAGGAAGCAAACCAAGCAGATCAATCCAACTTTACACTCCTATTTTGGGGACAAAAAGGATCAAAGCATGGAAGAGGAAGAAGACAGTGAAGTCAGAACTCCTGCACCAAAAGCTTCCAAGAAATATACGAGCTGGTTATAGGCCATAGAGGAGCTTTAAAAGGATTTTGAAAATCAAATAAGAGAAGTAGAGGAAAAATTGGGAAGAGAAATGAGAACAATGCAAGAAAATTATGAAATGAGAATCAACAATCTGACTGAAGAAAATAACACCTTAAAAAATAGACTAACTCAGATGGCAAAAGAGGCTCAAAAAGGCAATGAGGAGAAGAATACCTTAAAAAGCCGAATTTGCCAGATGGAAAAAGGCTCAAAAGCTCACTGAAGAGAATCATTCCTTCAGAATTAGACTGGAGCAAATGGAAGCTAGTAACTTTATGAGAAATCAAGATAGTATTAAACAGATCCAAATAAATGAAAAAATAGAAGGCAATCTTAAATATCTCATTGGAAAGATCACTGACCTGGAAAACAGATCCAGGAGAGATAATTTTAAAATTATTGCACTACCCAAAAGCCATGATCAAAAAAAGAACCTAGAAATCATCCCTCAAGAAATTCTCAAGGAAAATTGCCTTGATGTTTTAGAACCAGAGGGCAAAACAGAGGTTGAAAGAATCCACCAATCACCTCCTGAAAAGATCCTAAAAAGCAAACTTCTAGGAATATTATAGCCAGGTTCTGGAATTCCCAGATCAAGGAGAAAATATTACAGGCAGCCAGGAAGAAACAATTTGAATATTGTGGAAACACAATCAGGATAACACAGGATCTGGCAGCTTCTACACTGAGGGACCGAAGGGCCTAGAATATGATATTCCACAGGTCAAAGGATCTACGCTTAAAACCAAGAATCACCTACCCAGCAAAACTGAGTATCATGTTTCAGGGGCAAATATGGTCATTCAGTGGAACAGAGGACTTTGAAGCATTCTTGATGAAAAAAACCAGAGTTGAATAGAAAATTTGACTAGATACAAGAAGCAAGAGAAGCATGAGAAGGTAAACAGGGAAAAGAAATCTTAAGGAACTTAACAAAGTTGAACTATTTACATCCCTACATGGAAAAATGTTAATTGTAACTTTATGAAACTTTTCTCAGTATGAGAATAGTTGAAGGGAATAGAAATGTGTGTGACACACACACACATATATACACATATGTATATGTACATATATACACATATGTCTATATAAGAGGGTATATAGGCATATGAATACATATGTGAATGTGTGTATATATGTGGACAGGTATACATAGATAGAGGGCACAGGACCAATTTAATAGGAAGGGATGATACTTAAAAGGTGAAATTAACAGGTTAGAGAGGAATATAATGAGAGGAGATGGGGAGAGACAGAATGGGGTAAACTATCCCATATAGAAGAGGTAAAGGAAAATGGTTACAATGGAGGGGAAGAACAAGAAGGCAAAAAGGAATGGGTCGACCTTATTCTCATTGAATTTGGCTTAGGGAGGGAATGACATACACACTAAATAGGGTATCTCACCCTACAGGAGAGTAGGGGGGGAAGGGGATGAGAGGGGGGATGATGGAAGGGAGGGCAGGCTGGTGGGAGGGAAGTTGGAAGCACCTACTTTTGAAAAGGGACAGAATCAAAGTAGAGAATAGAACAAGTGGGAGGTGGGATAGGAGGGAGGGAAATACAATCTTTTACAATATATCCACTATGGAAATGTATCTTCCCAGTAAGGGTGGGGTGACAAGGGAGGAAGGGAATGAATCTGGAATTCAAAGTTTTAAAATCAAATGTTTAAATTATATACTATTAATATTGTTTTACGTGTAACTGGGAAATGAGATATACAGGCACTGGGGCATAGTGATCCACCGTGCCCTACTGGAAAGTGGGAGGGGCTACAAGAGAAGATATGGGAGAGAGCAGATTGGAGGAGGGGATATCCAGTGGGATCGCTAATTTGGGGTGGTGGGTAGAGGAAAAACGGGGAGAAAATTTGTAACTCAAAATCTTGTGGAAATGAATGATGTAAACTAGAAGTGGATAAAGCATTTGAAAAAAAAAAGATATGACAACTGATTGGATATATGGGGGAGTAAAAGTCAGGAATTTGGGTAGCTAGGTAGTGCAGGGAATAGAATACCAGCCCTGGAATTGTGGCCTCAGATCCTTGATACTAGCTGTGTGACTCTGGGCAAGTGACTTAACCCCAATTACCTTGCCCTCTCCTTCCCCCCACCCATTGTAAACCTGGGTAACTAGGAAGGATGGTGGAGCCCCCTGAAAGAAATAGAGAAACTTGGAAGAGGGATGGTGATCTAAACATTTAGGTCACATAGTCTGCATGCTGGCTTCTCCTGTGAAGCTCACTTTGTTCCACCCAAAAAGAAAAGTGAGGAAGGGGAGGTTCCTACTCAGAGTCACTGTCCTGAGTGTAGAGTCTGCCCTCCTAAGGTGATCTGGAGAATGGGGAGCGTTTTATTCTCTGTAGCATCTGTGCAGTGTCTGTTTTGCTTATCTAGGTAGTAGTTAGGTTAAAACTGTCCTGAAAGGACCATCCCTGGCTCAGAAGAGGGGAGACAGGGGCGGCTAGGTGGCGCAATGAGTAAGAGCGTCGGCCTCGGAGTTGGGATGACCCGAGATCAGATCCGGCCTCAGAAAATGAGCACCCACGCATAAATAATGACTAGCCGTGTAACCTTGAGCAAGTTACTTAACCCCAATTGCTTTTAAAAAAAAAAAAGAAATGCTTGGTTCCTTTGGGGCAGCTAGGTGGCGCAGTGAATAGAGCGCTGGCCCTGGAAGCAGAAGGACTTGAGTTAGGAGCCGGCCTCCGACACTTAATCCATACAAACAAAAACCTAGCCGTGTAACCTTGGGCAAGTTACTTAACCCCAATTGCCCTAAAGGGGCGGCTAGGTGGCGCAGTGAGTAAGAGCACAGGCCTCGGAGTTGGGATGACCCAAGATCAAATCTGGCCTCAGAAAATGAGCACCCACACATAAATAATGACTAGCCATGTAACCTTGAGCAAGTTACTTAACCCCAATTGCTTTAAAAAAAAGAAGAAGAAGAAGAGGGGAGACAGAAACTGTTAGGGGAGAGACTAGGTAGGTTTAGTTATATGGGAAATAAGCCCCACATTTGGTCATCATGGGTAGAGCAGGATGCTACCCATCTTCCCACCCTGTGGGCAGGAAGCATAACACCTTTTGGGGGTGAAGTTATGTTTTGGGTAGCCACTTTTTTTTTTAAGCAATTGGGGTTAAGTAACTTGCTCAAGGTTACATGGCTAGTCATTGTTTATGTGTGGGTGCTCATTTTCTGAGGCCGGATTTGATCTTGGGTCATCCCAACTCCGAGGCCAGCGCAATTGGGGTTAAGTAACTTGCCCAAGGTTACATGGCTAGGTTTTGGTTTATGTGGATTAAGTGTCTGAGGCTGGTTCGGAACTCAGGTCCTTCTGACTGCAGGGCCGGCGCTCTATTCACTGCGCCACCTAGCTGCCCCTCATGGGTAGCCATTTTTCTAAGAGGTTGGTGAAGAGTGTATTCTTTGCCTAAGAGACTGCATTGACATGGAGATCAGGAGAGAGAGAGAGAGTCAATCAAGTTCAGGAAACAGTAACAAATAGGCCAGTTTGGCTGGAAGGTGCCATGAGTGAGGTGGGGTAAAAGTAAACTGGAGTTAAGACTGAAGGATTTTAAATGCCAAGCTAAGAGTTTGTATTTTATTTATTGTATATTATTTGTATATTGTATATTATTATTGTATATTATTCTAGAGACAATAGGAAGCCCCTGAAGATTCTTCAGTTAGGAGATTTTTAGTCAGACTTGTGTTTTAGGGAGATTATTTCGGCATTTTGTGGAGGATTTGAGAAGGGAGAAAATGGAATCTGGAAAAGTTCAGTTAGAGTTAGGAGGTTGTTGTATATTAGTACATGCAGGAAGTGGTGAAGGGTGATTTAAAACATTTATGCTTATGTAAATAAATGTTGAAGATTAAATTTGCTTGGATACACAAGGAAAGAGTTCTGTGCCCTCTTACCTTCTGTTAGTTCCAAATATAAAAGACCTTTAATGTCCCTTGAAAACAGGGTCTACAATATTTATCTTTAGCAAGACTTTTAAAAAGCAGCTTCAAGAGATAATTTTTTTGACACAACTATTTTCCTTCACCCTTAGCAAACTTACTAACTCATTAGAGAATCTTAGATGATTTAACTAGTTGTACAGGATCTGAAATTCTAGGAAAAGAGGAGTTCAGCTAAAGTATACCCCAAATAAAACAGCACAGCTATCTCTGAAACTAGTCACATGCTTGTAAAGCTTGAAACCTTTCCTCTATATACAGTATTTGTTCAATTAAGCCCTGCTCAAGTAGTCTTCAAATTACAAGGAAATTGGGACACTGTGATATGGTGGAAAAATCAGTGGGCCCAACCAGGGGAATCCCAGCTCTGATGTTTGCTACCTCTTTGACTTAGGGCAAATCATTTAACCTTTATAGACCTCAGTTTCCTCTTCTGTTAAATTGAAGAGATTGGAATAGATGGCGTCCGAGGTTCTTTCTAAGCTTTGCTCTTTCATTCTATGATCTGTATATTTTTAGTTATAATTATGAGAGGAGACAGACCTGCAATTTCCATGGGGTTCAGGGAAGCAGTGAACGTGGAAGCATCCTCTACTGATGCAGATCTGTCACTGCCAGTCTTAAGAGGGGGAAGGCAGGGAGGGGCCTTAGTGTGTGTGGAGCTAAGTGACTTGCCCAAGGTCATACAGCTAGTAAGAGGTCAGAATCTGGGCTTGAATCAAGATCCCTAGCCCCCTGCCCCTAATCTTAGGCTGTCCTCTGTCTGCTACCCCACCCTGCCTTTCATTTTGCATTTACAATAATGTAAGTGGGTACTTACTGAAATAGTTACTTTTGTTTGCTTAAGTAACCGTATGCTTTTTTGGTTAATATTTTTAATTTGGGGGTTATTTAAACTCATCACCCTCTTTCTTTCTCCTCCTTAATCTTTAGAGCAGCAGTTCCTAACTTGGGATCCTCAGATTTTTAAAAATATTTTTATAATTGTGATTTTATAATTAATATTTATAATAATAATTCTAATTTTGATAATTAATATAGTTGGTTTCCTTTGTTAAGCATCTAGATGCAGTTGATAGATTGATTAGACTTGGAGTCAGAAAGACCTGAGTTCAAATCCTGCCTCAGACAATTACTGTGTGCCCTGGGAAAGTAATTTAATCTGTTTCAGTAATAACACATTGTTGTGAGGACCAAGTGAGATAATATACTTAAAATGTAAGATCATTATATAAAAACTAGATTTTTTGAAGTTTCTACATGCAGTAGATAGAGTATTGAAAATCTTGAATCAGGATCTGAGTTCAAATTCTGTTTCAAACATGTACTAGTTGGGTGACCCTGGGCAAATCATTTAACCCTTCTCAGTTTCAGATACCTCATCTGTAAAATGGGGGTAATAACAGCACCTGCCTCACAGGGTTGTTGTGAGGATAATATATATAAAATACTTTGTGAACCTTTAAGTGCTACATAAATGCAAGCCATCTTCATTATTAATTATTTTGTGCATTGAAAAACCTTATTCTGAGGGGCGGCTAGGTGGTGCAGTGAATAGAGCGCCGGCCCTGGAGTCAGAAGGACCTAATCCACACAAACAAAAACCTAGTCTTGTAACCTTGGGCAAGTTACTTAACCCCAACTGCCCTAAAGGGGCGGCTAGGTGGCGCAGTGAGTAAGAGCACCGGCCTCAGAGTTGGGATGGCCCGAGATCAGATCCGGCCTCAGAAAATGAACAGCCACACATAAATAATGACTAGCCATGTAACCTTGAGCAAGTTACTTAACCCCAATTGCTTTAAAAAAAAAAAAAAGAAAAACCTTATTCTGGGAAGGAAGTCATACATAGGCTTCTTCAGACTAACAAAAGGATTCATTACACTAAAGGTTAAGAACACCTGCTTTAGAGAATGGGTCTGAGTTTGAAAAGTAGTTATGGAGACAATCACTGAATCATAAAGTTGGACCTCAAAGGTTTCCGATTATTGGCAGTATTCAAAGGGAGTTGTATTGCAGGATACTACCTGTGCCAGTTTTATGATTCTATAACTCTGAAATGTTCTGCCTGGGTTATTCTGAAGATGAACCACCTCTTCAATAACAGCATACGTCATCTATCGACTATGTAACAAAATGAAGATGGTGGGAAACACTGAGCTTAACCCTATGTCATCATTATAAAGGGATTTTTCTGTGTGTTATTTTTAATCCTTTTACTTTTCTTCAGTTTTTGAGCAAAGAATAGGTCAGTTTTAATTCACTAGACTTTTTAAAATATAGATTTCTATTCTTTCATCTTCCTGTGCCTCACTTTTCTTATACCTATTCTGTATCCTTCCTCATCATCCAGTAATTCTATCACTAATGCTCTGGCCTGACTTTCCTACATCTGTTGGACAAAGTTAATCAGTTAAACTATAAATTTTCTTCTGCCCTCTGAATGCTTTATTATGTTGTCTTTTCACTACTCATTCCTTGCCAAAGGCCAACCCTGGGTCACTCCCACCATCCATTTTTTCTATTCCTACTCAAGTGCTGCCAAATAGCCCTGAAGGAAATCACACAACTGGGCTGGCAATAACAATGACAAGAGAAAGAAATTATAGGCATAAAGATGGGTAAAAGATGAGATAAAACTCTGTTTCCTGATGATGTGATGATATACTTAGAAAATCAGGAAACTAATTGACACAATAGCTTCAGCAGTTTCAGGCTACAAAATAAACCACAGAAATCAACAGCATTTTTGCATAATAATGAGTCCAGGAGGCAAAAATAGACGTGGAAATCTCATTCAAAATAACTACAGAGGCATAATGTATTTGGGAGTCAGTCTACCAAAGCACACTTTATTTGTATAGATTTGGTTACAAAATGCTACCTAAATTTTTAAAATTAATTTAGCTGGAAGGATGTTATTGTTATTTGTCCTTTGTTTTTGAAGAACCATGATATTAGGGAGGTGATACCAATGACATGCAAGTGAATTGTATTTAAGTGAGGGAAGACTATGCAAAGGCACTAGCCTCACTTTCTCTTCCAGAGCCAACTGGTTCCAGTGGCAAGACATAAGATCAGGACTACTGGAGATGGCCCTGGATGCAGTAGGAAACCCTGGCCTTTTTAAGCTAAGGTCTTTGACAAGTCTCAGTTTGACTAAGGCAATGCCCATTCAATGATTATGGCTAGGTAAGAAATGAGGCAAAGAATGGCCTCTTTACCTAGTTTTTAAAAAAAATCAATCTGAAAGGGGAACACCCTGAGAGTTTCTGGCCAAAACAAACAATTTCTATTTACATTCACTGAACCAGTCTGGGCTCAAATTTTGACCAAGTAGGGCCTGGCCTGGGACCAATTAGCCAAACTGGCTAATCTGTGAGGGGCATAGTGATTTGTGTTTAAGGTGTGATCCTAAAGAAAAAAAGGTTTCAGCAATCAAAATTTACATTTCTTTGGGCTGAGCACCCATAGGTGAGGGTATGATACCCCATGTGGATTGAAGGGAGGGAGGGAGGGAGGGAGGAAGGAAAAGAAGGAAGGAAGGAGGAAAGCTCTGTTGCCCAACTGGCCAGTTCCAGTTGGGTCCCCAGTGGGGCACCTCCTATTTCTACTCACAGAAATTGTTGTTTGTCTTTTGTTTTTGAAGAGGACCATGACATCAGGGAGGTCATACCATTTATGGGGTACAGCTCTGGGAAACCCCTTGAACCCTGATTGAATCTTCCCACTTGATGAGCCATTTGCCTGAGGCGGTAAGCCTTTCTTTATAGCTTGGCCCAAATCTGTTACTCTAAACCTAGCCTAGCCCTCCATTGTCCAGCTGCTTCCCACCTTTGATCCTATCAATATCTGTACCCAAATCCTATCCTTGAACTAGCCTAGCCCTCCATTATCTGTCATCTCCTGGTAGCCTTCAGCTATTTCCCACCCTTAATCTCATTACTAGAGTCTGACTTCCATTCCCTCAAAATCCTCCCATAGTCTTTCTGTAAATAAGATCAGTCTTTGCCTCCATAAAGGGGTTAGGAATTTAATCAAGCTCAGACTCACTCTGTGTCAGATTATTCTGGCCTTGCTTGTATTGGACAAATGTCACAGATACTTAGGCTCCTTAAGAGTCTACCCATTGTGGCAAATCTTTAATAAACTTTGCTTTACTTTGGCTGAGAGAAGACTTGAGTTGAATTCATTTGTCAGGACCCAGTGTGTTGGTATTTTGGGGTCTTGAGTACCCCTAAACCTCAACATGGTTCCCTGAACATTAACACCACAACATGTAAGTGAATTGAATTTAAGTGAAAGAGGGCTGTGCCAAATTATCAGCTTCACTTTTTCCTCCAGAGCCATCAAGTCCAGTGGTGAGATATAGATCAGGATGACTGGAGATGGCTCTGGATATAGTGGGAGACCCTGGCCTTTTTAAGCTTTTTTAACCTTTTACAGGTCTCAATTTGACTCAGGCAATGCCCATTCAGTTATTAAGGCTGGGTAAGAAATGAGATAGAGAATGAATGGCCTCTTTCTGGGAGGGGAATACTCTCTCAGGGTTTCTGGCTAAAACAGAAACAACTGCTGTATACCTAGGTGGTCCCAATATAATTAATATAATTAAAATAACAATTCCGCCAAAGTAAACTTACAGACTTAATCTTATACTAATTAAAAATAATCTGATTCAAACTAGCACTTTCTGTTGTATGACAGTCTTCTTATTCTCTCCTAATTGGCTTATACCATCCCACACAGCAGCTGTTCCAAACCTTCTCTTCTCTCTTCAGAACTCCCATACCACCCCCTTCCTCTTTGCAGAGAAATAACCTTGACTCCTAACTTACTGAGAAAATATAGAATCCCTCTTATGATTTCCCTTTTCTTTACCATTCCCTAATTTAATTGACTCTCTTATCTTGATTCTTTTATATGGTTCTATAGTCTCTGATGAAGGCTAGTCCTTCTACTTCTGTCTTTCACCTCCCACCTCTTCCATCATTTTCAGGAGCTTGCTCTTTCAATCAACCTCTCATTCCTCTCATTTCTCTTTCATATTCCTGGCTTCCTACAAACATACTCAGGAGTCCCAGAGCCTTACAAAAAAACCCCAAAACTTCACTTGAATGGAATGAGTAATAAAATTGTGGTATGTGAATGTAACAAAATATTATTGTGCTATGAGAAAGTGGATATGAGGAATTCAGAGAATGTGGGAGTACTTATAAACTGATGTAAAGTAAACAGAACCAGGAAAATGATATACAGTGACTATAACAGCAACATAAATAAAAAGAACCGAGTGATGATCTCAATTGAAATAACACAGAGTAAATTGTAAAGACCAAACTTGGCCCTTGAGAAGAGATGAGAAAATGTACCTCCATCCTGCCATTTAGATTGTGGAGTACTACATATGCTTCCAAACACAGTACATGTGTTGGTTGGTTTTGTTCAGCTGTTTTGTTGTTGTTGCTTTTTTTTGTTTTAAGGAAGACTCCCAGGCTACCTAGGAAGGAGAGAGAAAAAGAAATATATTGGAAGGTACTATAAAAACAATAGGCATCTATAACATTTTTATGAAGGAGAAAAAATCCTTCACTTGACTTTTATGCCCTGTTAAGCTATTCATGTCACATCTTTTTTTTTTCACTTCTGGTGTCCTAGAAGGAGTTCTCTGTACTCTAGAAGAGGCTACTTCTAGGAGGCAGCTAGATGGTACAGTGGATAGAGTGCTGAACCTGAAATCAGGAAGACCTGAAGTCAAATTCTGCCTCAGACACTTGCTACCTGTGTGAACTGAGCGAGTCACTTGACCACTCTCAGCTTCAGTTTCCTCATATATAAAATGGGGATAATAATAGTACTGCCTGCTTCACAGGCTTGTTGTGAGGATTGAATGAGGTAATATATATATATATATATATATATATATATATATATATATATATATATATATATACACATGTGTGTTTGTGTGTGTGTGTGTCTGTGTCTGTGTATTTGCTTTTTGGAGGTGGGAAGGTAGGGCAATTAGGGTTAAATGACTTGCCCAAGGTCACAGGCTAGTGTGTGTGTGTGTGTGTGTGTGTGTGTGTGTCTGTGTGTCTGTGTGTGTCTGTGTCTGTGTGTCTGTGTATTTGCTTTTTGGAGGTGGGAAGGTAGGGCAATTGGGGTTAAATGACTTGCCCAAGGTCACAGGCTAGTTTGTGTGTGTGTCTGTGTCTGTGTGTTTGCTTTTTGGAGGTGGGAAAGTAGGGCAATTGGGGTTAAATGACTTGCCCAAGGTCACAGGCTAGTGTGTGTGTGTGTGTGTGTGTGTGTGTGTGTGTGTGTGTGTGTGTGTGTGTGTTAAGTGTCTGAGACCAGATTTGAGCTCAGGTCCTCCTGACTCCTGGGCTGGTGCTCTATTCACTGCGCCACCTAGCCGCGCCCCTCAAATGAGGTAATATTTATGAAGCTCTTTGCAAACCTTTGCAAAAAGTATTATATAAATGCTAGCTGCTGTTATCCTCATCATTAGTATTGTCTCCTATTCCTTACGTCTTGCTAATTTCACAGTTCCTTGCAATCTGGTTTCCGACTTAGTTTCTAACTTTGAAACCTCTCTCCAAAACTGATTTCTAAATAAGTGTGATGGTCCTTACCCAGTTTTCATCCTTCTTGACCTCTCTGCAAGTTTTTTACATCATTGGCCACCATTTCTTCCTATCTAATCTTTCCTCCCTTGACTTTTATGATACTTTCTTGGAGTGGTTGGGTTTTTTCCCCAGCCTCTCTGGTTATTTCTCCTCTCTCATTGGATTATTAATCATCTCCTGCTCCCTAACCATTTGTCTTTGCTCTTGATACCTTCTCTGTGGTCTCTTTAGCTCCTGTGGATTATCGTCTCTATGTAGGTGATCCCTCAATCTATATATACATAACCCTAATCTGTATCTCTAATACCAGTCCCGCTTTGCCAGTTTACTAGTGGTTATCTGTACTGGAGGCTCCATCAGTTCTACAGACTCAGCATATCCAAAGTAGACATCATCCTCTTTTCCCCTAAACTTGACCCTCTTCCAAACTTACTTATTGCTGTTGAAGACACCACCAATTTTCCAATCGTTTGTAATTTTAGTGTTAGCCTTGTTTTTTCCTTCAACACCTGCATTCATTAAGTTGTCAAGACTTGTGAAATCTATTTATGATGTTAATGTTAATCTCTCCCCTTCTCTTCATTCATACAACCCACTACCTTAAGCTGTGTCCTTATCATCCCTTGAATGAAAGAATACTAACAGTAATAATTATTATTAGCAGCTAAGATTTATATAGCACTTTTAAAATTTGCCAAGAACTTTATGGATATCTTATTTTACTCTCACAACAGCCCCATTATTGTCTCTACTTTACAGATGAAGAAACTGAGGCTCAACGAGGTTAAGTGATTTCCCAGGGATTTTCTGGCCATTTATATTTTGACATCATACTGATTTTTGCTAATAGTCTCTCAGTTATATGTGGTGGCCATTTATGCCCACTGTGTTTCTCTTCATTGCCCTTTGAGTGTAGAATTTAGGATTCTTTAGAGATTATCAAATTTCATCATTCATAACTATATGTAATTACCAGAAGAATACTGGTATTTAAAGATAGCTTTTTATTTCAGTGAGAAGGTTGGAGCTATTGAAATCACTGTAATTTCCCAAATGCAATCCAGCCTACTCTTTTTCTTCTCTTACTCAGTTACAAGCCCAGGTCACCATTTATCTACAGCCTCTGTACAAAATATATGTATTGATGAGCCATCTCTATCAAGAAGCAACATAGCATAATAGAGATAGACTTTCAGTCAAATCTTGACTTTGAGTCTATTTAATGTATCTCTTAGCTATGTTTCCATGGACAGGTCACTTAATTAACTTCCTAGTCTTTTTCCTTATCTTACTTTACAGGGTTGACTTTTGGGGGGGAAGGGGTCTTTTTTTTGGAGGGGTAAAGGCAGGACAATTGGGGTTAACTGATTTGCTCAAGGTCACATGGCTAGTAACTGTTAAGTGCCTGAGGTAGATCCAAACTCAGGTCCTCCTGACTCTAGGGCCGATGCTCTATTCACTGTGCCACCTAGCCGCCCCTACAGGGCTGGCTTTGCACACCTTGAAGCACTATATAAAAGTGAGTTGTTATTATTAACTGCATTTTGCATTATAAAATAAGCATTTTTTATCCACTTGGTTTTTTTCCTTATAAATAGTTATAGTAAACTCTTGATTATAGTTCTTAGTAAACATTCTAGCATTCTAGGGTTTGATGTAAGCAGTGTCATCTATAGACAGAAGCATTCAGAAGGTCTTATCATATGGGAATCACTTCTATTTAAATTCACTGTAGACATCTATAAAAGTGTCAAATATCTTTAGGAAGCATATATTTTCCTGATTTTATGACTTGTTTATTATGCTTTACTGAGGAGCCAGAGGGTCATGGGACAAAGTTCTCTGTTATTATATCTATTAAATAATCTTTTATGATTTTGTCTTAAACTTATGAAACACCTTGACAGAAAGCCTTTAAGGCTTTAATTTGTTCTGCCAAACCAAATATTTTTTTTCATAGCCAGCAAAAAACCAAAACAAAACACAATGCAATTTTTATGTTCTTTGTGCCTCTTAAATGGACAGTGTAAAAAAAGAAATAGTCTACTATAGAATCTTCATTTGCAAAAACCTACCTGCTCAGGGGTGGCGAGGCAACACAGTGAGTAGAGGGCCAGCCCTGGAGTCAGGAGGACCTGAGTTCAAATCCACTCTCAGACACTTAATACTTATTAATTTTGTGACCTTGGGCAAGTCATTTAACTACAATTGCCCTGCCTCCCCCCTCCAAAAAGCAAAAAAACCAAAAAACCTACTTGTTCCCTTGTCATGTTTTAATCAGGGTTGCCCTCTGTATGTTAGTTATTCTTGTGAATAATTGGCCACTGCATAGAGCAATGGCTAGAGAACTGGACCTGGAATCAGTAAGATCTATGTTTAGATCTAGCCTCAGATATTGGTATTCATGGGCAAGTCACTTAACCACTGCCTGCCTCAGTTTCCTCCTCTGTAAACTGGGGATAGTTAATAGCATCTACCTCCCAGGGTTGTTGTAAGGATAAAATGATAAAGTGCTTAGCACTGTGCCTGGCACATAGTAAACACTATGTAAATCTTAGCTAATATCACCATCATGATCATAAAGAATTCATATAAATGAAAGAGACATATGGATCCATAGTTATTGGTGTCCCCCCCTTTTTTTTTTTTGGAGAGGGCAAGGCAAGGCAACTGGGGTTAAGTAACTTGGCCAAGGTCATAAAACTAGTAATTGTGTCAAGTGTCCAAGGTCAGATTTGAACTCAGGTACTCCTTACTCTGGGGATGGTGCTCTATTCACTGTGCCACCTAGCTGCCCCTAGTTATTGTCATTTTTGATTGACCTTTTTAAAAAGCATAATGTCTTGAGTGTTTTTTTTCCTAGTGGTCTTTTTTTTCCTTCTTCAGCTATCTTGATAATCACTCCCTCAACCTCTTTAAAATTGTTACCTCCAACATGGGCTTTGTATATACTGGTCTAGTCCATCTTCATCTAAGACAAATTCAGAAAATTAAAGCTGGAAATCAAGGTGGGGAGTGGACCAGGTGGAAGGTGGGATGGGAGGGAGGGAAATATAGTCAGTCTTTTACAGTATATCTACTATGGTAATGTTTTGCATAGCGACACACGTACAGCATATACTGAGTTGCTTATCTTCCTTTTAAAATCAAATTTTAAAAAATATATAAATACTATGATTAATACTATTTTGCATATAATTGGGAGATAAGATGTGCAGGCAATGGGGCTTGGGGACTCACCTCGCCCTACTGGAAAAGTATGGGAGAAGAGATGGGAGAGAGCAGATTGATTGAGGGAATATCCTGTGGGACTGCTATTCTGGGGTAGTGGGTAGGGGAAAAATGGGGGGAAAATTGTAACTCAAAATCTGACGGAAATGAATGATGTAAACCAGAAGTTAATAAAGTATTTGGAATTTAAAAAAAAAGAAATTAAAACTGAAGAAATAATAATAATAACTAATAATAAAAATAGCTAACATTTATATAGTACTTTAAGGTTTGCAAGTAGATTTGCAAATACTCTTATTCTATCCTTGTGAAATAAGTTTTATTATCTCCATTTTATAGATGAGGAAACTAAGGCAGAGGTTAAGTAAGAGGTTAAGTAAATGAAATAACAAATTAAAAAATGAAATAAAAGCTCTGGAAGAAAGAATTGGGAGAATAGAAAACCTAAAAAGGGAAGTGGTAAGCCTTACCCAAGTAATGGACTCCCTGAAAATAATAGACCATGAGAAATCAATGTCTACCTGAGGCAGCAAGAAAGAGTAGAACAAAATCAAAAGATTAAAGAAGAATATGGTGGGAGGCTAGGTGGAGCAGTGAATAGAGCTCCGGCCTTGGAGTCAGGAGGACCTGAGTTCAAATCCGACCTCAGACACTTAACACAAACTAGCCATATGACCTTGGGCAAGTCACTTAACCCAAATTGCCCTACCTTCTCCCCTCCAAAGAGCAAAAAAGAAGAAGAAAATGGAAAATAACTGACTTTTTTTTTTTTTTTTTTTTAAGAAAACTAGCCTGGACTAAGGAGAGATATTTTAAGACTACCTGAAAGCCAGATTAGAGGGAAGTCTGGTCATTATACTTCAAGAAATAATCATTATAACTGCTAAGATCTATTACAACCAGAGGGCAAAGTGAAACTAGAAAGAAACCTCTCCCTTCTGAAAAGCCCAAAAGGAAAAGTCCCAAGAATTATCATAAGTAAAATCCAGGGCTTCCATGCAAAAAAATTAGCTTAAACATCTGGAAAAGAGTTGAAAAACCAAGGAACCACAGTCACAATCATACAAGACCTACGTTTCTCCAATAAATGAGATCAGTTCTTAGACTATAATATTTCAAAAGGCAAAAGAGACAGGCTTACAGTAATAGCTAGGCTTTATATAACAGTTTGAGGTTTGCAAAGTGCTTTACAAATATCTCATTTGAGCCTCACAACACCCACCTGTGAGGTGGGTGCTATCCCCATTTTACAGATGAGGAAATTGAGGTTTAAGAGAGCTTGATTTACTTGCCCAAAGCTACTCAGCCAGCAAAAAAGTTGAGTACCAGGGAAAAAATCAACATCTTTAAGATTCTAAGAACACTATTAAGCATTTCTGATTTAAGACCACAGCTGAGTCAGAACTTTGAAATAAATACACAAATCATGGCGCTTTATAATTTTCAAAGAGATTTCCACACACATAGTATCATTTGATCCTTATTGTAAGTCTGATAGGCAGCAGATTCTTTCTCATTTCTCAAATGAGGAAAAAGCTTCAGTTACCTAAATAAATTTAAGTTATTGATGTGGTATTAAAATTATAACACCCACCTTCAAGGCACTTTAATGTAAGAAAGGGATTTCAGACTGTCTGGAGGGAAGATAAAGAGTCCTAGACACTAAATAAGGCAAAACTGAAGTGATAGTATCCTAAGTAACTGGGCTGAGACCAGAGGATGACAGGATCTCTAGAGAAAATCAAGAAGGTGCTTGCAACAGATATTGCCTAAGAAATATAAACTTCAGTATTTTTTTTTTAAATTTGATCATTGAATTATATTATAGCTGCTCTGCTGGTAACTATTAGTAATTTTTAGAAAGCTGAATCTGTTTCCGGTCTACTTAACTGATCTTTACAAGAACTATTGTTTAACCAAAGCTTTTCTATTCAGTTTTTTTTTTTGTATATACAGATAAAAATATCATCATATATCTCTACTTTAGTGAGCATACTTACTCAACAAAGATTTCAATTTAGAGTACCAAACTGATGTTTTTTAATGATCTAAAAACTGCTTGACTTTAGGACCCTTTTCCTGCTTCTCTATCACAATTACTGCTGAATCAAAAAGGGGCCAAAGAAATTTTTAAAATTTTTCTTTGTTTCATGAGTTGCAGTGTCCAAAAGAATTCATAATCAGGTGGCCAGCTTCCTGGTAACATGCTTCTGTGATTAGCTAGATTGTGTCTTGCAAAACAGACTAGATCTGTTACTGGTGCCATACTCAAAATCTTTCTACCATGGTAGACCTCACAGAGCTTATGCTCTCCTGGCACAGCTTACAAGAATACAAAGTAACCTCCATACCATACAAATTCCAATAAAATTATAAATATTTCTAAAAGTACCACTCTGAAAATGATTGCAAACCACATTCTCGTTGAATTTGGTTCAGGGAGAGAATGACATACATACTAAATGGGATATCTCAACCTGCAGCAGAATAGGGGAAGGGGAATGAGAGGGGAGATGATGGATGGGAGGGCATTCTTGGGGGCAGGGGAGGTTGGAAGTACCCACTATAGAAGAGGGACAGGATCAAGTAGGGAATGGACCAGGTGGGGGGTGGGATGGGTGGGCGGGAATTATAAGCAGCCTTGTATAATATATCTACTATGGTAATATTTTGCATAGCTAGACATGTACAACATATACTGAATTACTTATCTTCCCGGAGGGAATGGGTGACAAGGGAGGAAGGGAATGGTTCTGAAATTCGAGGTCTTAAAATTAAATGTTTCATATACATATAAATACTATTATTAATACTCTTTTGCTTGTAATTGGGAGATAAGATGTGCAGGCATTGGGACACAAAGATTCACCTTCCCCTAATGGAGAGGTCGAAGGGGGTGTGGGAGAGGATAGGGGAAAGAGCAGATTGGAGTAAGCGATGTCTTGTGGGACTGCTATTCTGGGAGGGCGGGTAGGGGAAAAACGGGGAAAAAAATTGTAACTCAAAATCTGGCAGAAATGAATGATGTAAACAGAAGTTAATAAAGCATTTGTTTAAAAAAAAAGAAAATGATTGCAGCTTATTCATCAACATTGGTTTTTGAGGATGAATTGGTAGGGAAAAGAACTCAATAAGACTTTCCAGAGCAAATCAGCATAAACTCTAATACTTGATGACTTTTTTATAAATAGTATTTTTACTTTTTCCTATTACATGTAAAAATAGTTTTCAACATTTATTTATTTAGTTAGTTAGTTAGTTAGTTTTTTGCTTTCTGGAGGGGGGAAGGTAGGACAATTGGGGTTAAGTGACTTGCCCATCACTTGGACACATGGCTAGTTCTTTGTGTTAAGTGACTGAGGCTAGATTTGAACTCAGGTCCTCCTGACTAGGGCTGGTGCTCTATTCCCTATGCCACCTAGCTACCCCAAAACAAAATCTAGTTTTTTTAATTTTTATTTTTTTAATATTTATTTTTAATAAGATTTTGAGTTCCAAATTTTTCTCTCTTCCTTTCCTTCCCCCTTCCCAAGATAGCAAAAAGTCTGATATAGGTTATACATATGTGTAGCCATGTTAAACATAATTCCACATTAGTCATGTTGTGAAGGAAGAAAAGGGGAAAACCATGGGAGAAATAGTGATAACGGTGTGCTTCTGTCTGTAGGCAGACTTCCTAGTTCTCTCTCTGGATGTGGGTAGCATTTTCCATCATGAGTCTTTTGGAATTGTCTTTGATCGTTGTATTGCTATGAAGAGCTGTGAAGAAGTCTGTCATAATTAATCTTCACACAGTATTGCTATTACCGTGTACATCGTTCTCCTGATTCTGCTTACTTCATTTAGCATCAGTTTATGTAAGTCTTTCCAGGTTTTTCTGAAATCCACCTGCTCATCATTTCTTACAGCACAATAGCATTGCATCACATTCACATACCACAATTTGCTGGCCAACATTCCCTCAGTTTCCAATTCTTTGCCACCACAGAAAGAGCTGTTATAAATATTTTTGACATGTAGGTCCTTTCCCCTTATTTATGATCTCTTAGTAGTGGTATTGCTGGATCAAAAGGTATGCCCAGTTTTATAGCCCTTTGGGCATAGTTCCAGATTGCTTTCCAGAATGGTTGGATCAGTTCACAACTCTAGTGGCAAAGCATTAGTGTCCCAATTTCCATATGCTCTCTGATATCTATCATTTTCCTTTCCTGTTACTTTAGCCAGTCTGATAGATGTGAGATGGTACCTCAGAGTTGTTTTGATTTGCATTTCTCTAATTAGTGATTTAGAGCATTTTTATATGACTATAGATAGCTTTAATTTTTTTCATCTGAAAACTGCCTATTCGTATCCTTTGACCACTTATCAATTGAGGAATGACTTATATTCTTATAAATTTGACTCAGTTCTCTGTATATTTGAGAAATGAGACCTTTATCAAAAACACTTTTAAAAATTGTTTCCCATCTTTCTGCTTTTCTTCTAATCTTGTTTGCATTGGTTTTGTTTGTGCAAAACCTTTTTAATTTAATGTCATCAAAATTATCCATTCTCATTTCATAATGTTCTCTATCTCGTTTGGTCATAAATTCTTCCTTTCTCATAGATCTTATTCTCCTAGTTTGCTTATGGTATCACCCTTTATATCTAAATCATGTAACCATTTTTACCTTACCTTGGTTTATAGTGTGAGATGTTGGTCTATGCCTAGTTTCTACCATGCTAATTTTCTAGTTTTCTCAGCAATTTTTGTCAAATAGTGAGTTTTTATCCTAGAAGCTGGAGCCTTTAGATTTATGAAACACTGGATTACAGTGGTCATTTACTACTGTGTCTTGTGTATCTATCCCACTGCTCCACCACTCTACCACACATTTCTTAGCCAATATCAAAATAGTTTTCATTATTGCCTATTTATAATATGTAATATAATATTAAGCCCAGTTTTAGATCTGGTATGGATAGTTAAGCCATATTCCTTTGTATTTTTTTCCACTATTTCTCTTGATATTCTTGGCTTTTTGCTCTTCCAGATGAATTTTGTTATTTTTTTCTAGTGCTATGAAATTATTTTTATTGGTTTGATTGGCATGAGATAAATAAACTAATTTAGGTAGAATTGTAATTTTTATTATATTAGCTTGGCCTACCTATGAGCAAGTGATGTTTATTCAGTTGTTTAGATCTGACTTTATATGTGTGAAAAGTGTTTTGTGATATATATGTGTAGTTCCTGGGTTTGTCTTGGCAGGTATACTCCCAAATATTTAATATTGTCTAAGTTGTTAATCATTTCAAGTATTTTTTTGGTTGATTCTCTAGGATTGTCTAAGTATACCCATCATATTGTCTGCAAATAGCTTTGTTTTCTCATTGCCCTATCTAATTCCTTCAGTTCTTTTTCTTCTCTTATTGTTAAAGCTAACATATTGAATAATGGTGATAATGGACATACTTGCTTCACCTTTTTGAGAAGGCTTCTAATTTATCCCCATTACATATAATACTTAGTTTTAGATAGATAGTACTTATCATTTTAAGGAAAGCTCCATTTATTCCTGTTCTCATTAGTGTTTTTAATAGGAAGAAATGCTGTATTTTTTCAAAAGTCTTTTCTGCATCAGTTGAGGTAATTATATGATTTCTGTTGGTTTTGTTATTGACAGTCAGTTATGCTGATTGTTAATATTGAACCCACCCCTCATTCCTGGTATAAATCTCATTAGGGAAATTCGTGTATAATTTTCTTTCTCTGTTATATCTTTTCCTGGTTTAGGTACTACACATCATATTTGTGTCATAAAAGGAATTTGGTAGGACTCCACCTATTTTTTTTTTTAGGGCAAATGGGGTTAAGTAACTTGCCCAAGGTCACACGGCTAGATTTTTTGTCTGCGTGTGCATTAAGTGTCTGAGGTCAGATCCGAACTCAGGTCCTTCTGACTCCAGGGCTGACCCTCTACTTACTGTGCCACCTAGCCAGCCCTGACTCCACCTATTTTCCCAAATAGTTTATATAATATTGGAATTAATTGTTCTTTAAATGTTTGGTAGAATTCACTTGTAAATCCATCTGGTCCTGAAAATTTTTTCTTAGGGAGTTGATTGATGGCTTGTTCAGTTTCTTTTTCTAAAATGGGGTTAAGTATTTTGTTTCCTTTTCTGTTAATCTGGGTGTTTTATATTTTTGTAAATATTTGTAAATATTCATCTATTTCACTTGGATTGTCAGATTTATTGGGGAAAATAGCTCCTAATTATTGCTTTGATTTCCTCTTCGTTGGTGGTGAATTCACCCTTCTCATTTTTGATGCTAGTAATTTGCTTTTCTTCTTTATTTTCTAAAATCAAATTAACAAAGTCTATCTATTCTATTGTTTTTCCCCCATAAAACCAACTCTTAGTTTTATTTATTCAATAGTTTACTTTTTTTTTCACTTTTTGGAGGGCAATTGGGGTTAAGTGATTTGCCCAAGGTCACACAGCTAGGTTTTTGTGTTTGTGTTAGGTGTCTGAGGCTGGATTTGAACTCAGGTTCTCCTGACTCCAGGGCCAATGCTCTATTCACTGTAATACCTAGCTGCCCCTATTAAATAGTTTTCTTCCGATTTTATTCTGTCCTTTGATTTTCAGAATTTCTAATTTGATATTTAATTAGTGATTTTAAATTTGTTCTTTTTCTAGTTTTGTTGGTTTTTTTTTTTAATTGCATGTTCAATTCATTGATCTGTTCTTTTCTCTATTTTATTCACAGAACCATTTAGAGATATAAAATTTCCCTTAAGTACTGCTTTGGCTGCATCCCATAAATTTTGGTATGTTGTATCATTGTTGTCATTCTCTTTGATGAAATTATTGATTGTCTCTATAATTTGATATTTAACCCATTTGTTCTTTAGGCTTAGATTATTTAGTTTCCAATTAATTTTTAATATTTCTTTCCATGACTGTTTATTACATGTAATTTTTATTGCATCATAATCTGAAAAGAATGCATTTAATATTTCTGCCTTTCTGCATTTGATTGTGAGGTTCTTATGCCCTAATATATGGTTAATTTTTGGGGGGTGGGGCAGAGGACTATACCGCTGAGAAAAAGATCTATTTCTTTCTATTCCCATTCAGTTTTCTCCAGAGGTCTATCATATCTAACTTTTCCAAAATTCTGTTCACTTAACTTTTTTCTTCTTTATTTTGTCATTAGATTTATCTAGTTCCAAGAGGAGGGGGTTGAGGTCCCTCACTAGTATGGTTTTGGTGTCTATTTATTCCTGTAACTCCCTTAACTTCTCTAAGAATTTGAATGCTATACCACTTAGTGTATATATGGTACATTTTAGCAAGATGTAGTTTCCTCATCTCTTTTATTAGGTCTATTTTTACTTTTACTTTATCTGAAACCAGGATTACTACTCCTGCTTTATTTTTTTTACTTCAGCTGAAGCATAATATATTCTGCTCCAGCCTTTTACCTTTACTCTGTGTGTGTCACACTGCTTCAGATGTGTTTCTTATAGGATTTTGATTTTTAGTCCACATTGCTATCTGCTTCTGTTTTTTGGGAGAGTTCATCCTATTTACTCACATATATGATGAGTAACTCTCTGCCCAGAGCTGTATAAAGTTTAATCACTGAAACGTTGTAAGATATTCTAGGGTTTATGGGCTAGATTTTTCTCTTCCCTACTTATTTATTCTATCATTAAACAAACAAACAAACCAGCTAGGACAATTAACTCTTTTGCCCCGTGTAGTTTTATTTTTGATTTCTTGAAATACTACACTAGAAATAAAAGCCTAGGTTTTGATAAAGCCCATTGGGGTTCCAACTGTCTTGACTATCCCTTAAACCTAAATCACTCTGGCTCTCACTAATTAGCCAATCATAAATCCCAGTACAAATCTCCCTTGGTCACTGGCTTTTAATAGCTCAGAGTGTAAACAGTTTTTCTGTTCTGGCCAGAAACCCTAAGGGTCATCCCCTCCCAGATTGATTTTTTTTTTAAATTAGGTAAAAGAGGCCTTTTTTTTTTTTTTTTGCCTCATTTCTTGCCTATCCTCAATCACTGATTGTTATTGCCTCAGACAAATTGAGACCTGAGAAAGACCTTAGCTTAAGAAGGCCAAGGTCTCTCACTGCATCTGGGATCATCTCAGTTGTCCTGATCTGTATCTTGCTCCAGAGGAGAGAGTGAGATTGGTCACTTTGCAGGACCCTGCCTCACTTAAATCCAATTCACTTGCAAAAGTCATGACATCACCTTCCTGATGTCATTAGTCCTCTTTGAGAAAAAAGGAAAAACAACAAATTAACTCCCTCCACCCTGTTTTTCCCATTTTTGCTTTTCTGTCTGTTCACCCTGTCCATCCTCACCAGTGTTTTGCTTCTGACCACTACTCCTTAGTCTTCTGTCAGCATACCCCTCCCCACATTTTCTTTTCCCATTCCCCTCCTACTTTCCTATCCATGTGATATAATTTACTACATTCTGCCTCACTCTTCTCCCAGTACAATCCTTTTTTCACCCTTTAATTTTTTTTTAATATCATCACATCAAAGTGAACTTATACCCACACTTTTCTGTGTATGTATACTCTGTCTTTGTAACAGCTATCATCTTCCCATGTTAGGATGTAAACAGTTTAATGGTTCCAGGAATAGGGGGAACCTTTGGCTTCAAGGCCACATGTGGTCCTCTTGGTCCTCAAGTATGACTCTTTGACAGAATCCAAACTTCACAGAGTAAATCTCTTTAATAAAAAGATTTGTTCTGTAAAACTTGGACTCAATCAAAAAGCAACACCCAAGGACCTAGAAGTTTACATGTGATTGAGGGGCTGTAGGTTCCCTATCCCTGGAACCTTATTGAATAATACCATTTTTTTTCCTTTCCTGTTTACCTTTTTATGCGTCTCAAGTCTTGTATTTGAAGATCAGATTTTCTTCTCGGCTCTGGTCTTTCCTTTTTTTCTTTTTTTTTCCCTTTATTAAACAAATGCTTTATTAACTTCTGGTTTACATCATTCATTTCCACCAGATTTCGAGTTACAATTTTTTCCCCCATTTTGCCCCTACCCACCACCCCAGAATAGCAGTCCCACTAGATATCCCCTCATCCAATCTGCTCTCTCCCATATCTTCTCCCATACCCCCTTCGACTTTGCCATTAGGGCAAGGTGAATCTCTGAGCCCCAGTGCCTGGACATCTTATGAAACATTTAATTTTAAAACTTCGATTTTCAGATCCATTCCCTTCCTCTCTTGTCACCTACTCCCTCTAAGAAGGTAAGCAATTCAGTATGTGTTGTACATGTATAGCTATGCAAAACATTACCATAGTAGATACATTATAAAAGACTGCTTATATTTCCCTCCCACCCATCTCACCTCCCACCTGGTCCATTCCCTACTTTGATCCTGTCCCTCTTTGATAGTGGGTACTTCCAACCTCCCCTCCCCCCAGAATGCCCTCCCTTCCATCATCCCCCCTCTCATCCCCCCTTCCCCTACTCTCCTGCAAGGTGAGATATCCCATTTAGTATGTATGTGATTCTCTCCTTGAGCCAACTTCAGTGAGAATATGGTTTTGCCTTTTTGCCTTCCTGTTTTTCCCCTCCCCTGCAACTACTTCCCCTTGCCTCTTCTACATGAGATAGTTTACCCTACCTTGTCTCTCCCCATCTCCTCTTGACACTTTCCTCTCTCACCTCTTAACTTCACCCTTTAAGAATCATCCCTTCCCATCAAATTCAACCTGTGCCCTCTATCCATGTACATCTGTAAACATATGCCCATATACCCTTCTTCAATTATTTTCATAATGAGAAGGGTTTCATCAGACACAGTTGTTATTTTTCCATGTAGGCATGTAAATAGTTCAACTTTGATAAGTTCCTTTTGATTTCTTTTCCTTGATTACCTTCTCAAGCATCTCTTGCTTCTTGTGTCTGAATGTCAAATTTTCTATTCAACTCTGGTTTTTTCCTCAAGAATGCTTGAAAGTCCTCTATTCCACTGAATGGCCATATTTTCCCCTGAAACAAGAAACAAGCTGGGTAGGTGACCCTTGGCTTCAATCCCAGATTTTTTGCCCTCTGGAATATCATATTCCATGCCCTTTGATCCCTCAGTGTAGAAGCTGCCAGGTCCTGTCCTATTCTGATTGTGTTTCCACAATATTGAAATTGTTTCTTCCTAGCTGCTTGTAGTATTTTCTCCTTGATCTGGGAATTCTGGAATCTGGCTATAATATTCCTAGGAGTTTTCTTTTTGGGATCTTTTTTAGGAGGTGATCTCTGGATTCTTTCAACCTCTATTTCCCCTTCTGGGTCTAACACATCAGGGCAATTTTCCTTGAGAATTTCTTTAAGGGTGATTTCTAGGTTCTTTCTTTGATCATGGCTTTCAGGTAGTCCAATAATTTTTAAATTATCTCTCCTGGATCTATTTTCCAGGTCAGTGGTTTTTCCCATGAGATATTTCACATTGCCTTCTCTTCTTTCATTTGTTTGGATCTGTTTAACAGCATCTTGATTTCTCATAAAGTCACTAGCTTCCATTTGCTCCAGTCTAATTCTGTAGGAATGATTCTCCTCAGTGAGCTTCTGAGATTCTTTTTCCATCTGGCAAATTCGGCTTTTTAAGGCATTCTTCTCCTCATTGCCTTTCTGAGCCTCTTTTTCCATTTGAGTTAGTCTATTTTTTAAGGTGTTATTTTTCTCAGTCAGGCTGTTGACTGTCATTTCATACTTTCCTTGCATCTTTCTTATTTCTTTTCCCAATTTTCCCCCACTTCTCTTATGTGCTTCTGAAGGTCCTCTATGGCCTGTAGCCAGCTTGTATTTTCATTTGGGGCTTTTGGTGCAGGAGTTCTGACCTCCCAGTCCTCCTGTTCCATGCTTTGATCCTCTTTGCCCCCAAAATAGGAGTCTAATGTTGCATTTTTCTGTTTATTTTGTTTCCTTTGCCTAGGCATGTTGCCACTTAATTACTTGATTTTGGGGCTTGTTGCCACAGTAAGACTCTGCCACCAGGCAGGAGAGCTTCTGTCCCAAACATGGGGTCTTCACAAATTCCGGAGGTTGGGTGGCCTCTGTAAAGCCTCCACACGCTCTGGCAAGTTGGATACCCACCCCAAACCTTCCCCCCAGACCACAATCCAGATCCAGGCAGTTTAAAGCAAGAGTGATTAACCCCCAGACTGATTGCTGGGTCTCTCTACAGTTCGCAGACAAGGAGCTAGAGTTGCCACGGATGCTGCAAAATGGCCTCTGTGCCACGTTTCCTCAGCAGCTTTTCACCCCCAGGGGAGGAAGCCGAAGCGTTCCCCAAATACTGGTCCCAAAGTCCATAGGGCACTAACCTCTCACTTTGTCCTAAGCATATCTGTGCTGATAATTCTGGAATCGCCACAGCTGCTGGTGTTCTGGCGTCCCTCCAGCAGTCTGCTGGCCAGGTCGCCCTGGGGCTAAAACCAAGGCTCAAGTGGGCCTGGGCTCAGCTCCCAGAGTGTTGCGCTGTGCTGTGCTGGCCGCTCCCTGCAGGGCTGATGGGCTGTCCTCAGTGGGAGCTTAGCTTCTCTGTGTCGTTCTGTGGGTGCTAGGGCTCCAGAAGTTGTTCAGAGTTCACCTTTTACATTGTTTGGAAGTGGTGTGGGGCAGAGCACCTTGGAAGTGCTGTTTCTACTCCACCATCTTGGCTCTGCCCCCAGTCTATTTTTTAAGGTGTTATTTTCTTAACTGTATTTTTGGGTCTCCTTTAGCAGGCTGTTGAATCCCTTTTCATGATTATCTTTCGTCATTCTCATTTCTCTTCCCAATTTTTCCTCCAATTCTGTTACTTGATTTTCAAAATCCTTCTTGAGCTCCTCAGTGTCCTATAACCAGTTTATATTTTTCTTAGAGGCTTTTGATGCAGGAGTTCTTACTTTGCTGTCTTCCTCTTGCTCCATGCCTTGATCCTTTTTGTCCCCAAAGAAGGATTCTATCATCTGTTTGTGCTTCGGTTGTTTGTTCATATTGGCAGCCAGTCACTTGACTTGAGCCCTTTCCCACAGTAGACCTCTGCTTCCAGAATGGAGAGAGCTGTGTCTCAAATCATTGGGGTTTTTGCAGCTGCCAGAACTATTAGATGAGTACCCTCTACAGCCCCCACATGCTCTGGCTCACTGGTCACATACTCCAGGACCACCACCCAATACCACGACCCAGATCCAAGTAGGTCAAAACAAAAGTGATTACTCTCTGAATGGTTGCTTGATCCCCCTTACAATCTGCAGACCAGGAACACCAGAAGCAACCACATGGCAGCAGCTGCAGCTACCATGCCTCTTCTGCTTCTCTCTAGGGGGGCAGCAGCCTGTTCCCAACAAAGTTCCACATTGACCTTTTAATTTGTCTTTGGCATTTTGGGATTGAGAAGTCTGGAAACCACTACAGCTGCTGGTGATTTTCTCTCCTGAAGTCTTCTCCCGGCTGGTCAGGGCCACCCTGGGGCTAAATTGTTGCTCAGTCAGGCCTAAGCTCAGCTCCCAGCTTGCTGTGATAGATCCTTCCTGCCGGCCTGCTGGTCTTCCTTAAGTGAGAGATTTGTTTCTCTCTGTCTGTCACATTGTGGGTTCTGTAGCTCTAAAGTTTGTTTAGAGTCATTTTGTACATGTATTGCATGAGGTGGAAGCCGGAGCCCCAAAGAAGTCCTGTTTCTACTCCAGCCATCTTGGCTCTGCCCCCAGGAAAAGTTATCTTGGGCTATAAAATTGTTTCACTCCATCTTTTTTGGGTTCTGTCACTCCAGAATCCCTTTAGAGGCTTGAATTGACATTGTTTCTGAGGGAAACTGGGGAAAGCACAGGCAACTTACTGGCTTTTTTTCCACCTTCTTGGCTATACCTCCTGCTTGATGACTTCCTATTTGCTGTGATGAAGCTGTCCCTTTCACCATGTCTTTTGGCACAATAATATTCCGTTACATTTACATAGCATCATTTGGTCATCCATTCATTCCTCAATTGATGGGCATCCCCTTAGTTTCCACTTCTTTGACACTACAAAAATTACTGCTATGAGTATATTTGTACATGTGGATCCATTTCCTTTTTCTTTGATATCTTTGGGCTATAGGCTTAGTAAATGATACTGCTAGGGCCAAAGGGTATGCACAGATTAGTAACTTTTTGGCCAGACTGCTTTCCAGAATGCATAACAATGCATTAATGTGTCTGTTTTCCTTCAGTCCCTCTAACATTTGTCACTACATTTTTATCAACTTTTTCAGTCTGATAGTCATGATGTAAAATCTCACAGTTGCTTTAATTTACATTTGCTAGTGATTAGCTTTTTTACCTGACTTGATAATTTGTATTTCTTCTTAGAAATCTGCTTTGATCATGTATTAATTGGAGAATGGTTCTAATATATTTGAATCAGTTCCTTTCTTCCTTGGAAATGAGACCCTAGTAGTAAAACTTGCTGAAAGGAGTTTTCCCCTGTTACGTGTTAACCTTCCAAGCCATAATCCCCATCTTTGTGATGCTCATCTTTAGTCCTTTAGAGACAGTTATATTGAACTTTCATTGTCCTTTAGCAACACTGATAAAATGTTAATAATTGAGGGGGGCGGAGCCAAGATGGCGGAGTAGAAACAGCTCGTCCAAGCCTCTCTGCCCCCAGATTCCCCACAAACTATGTAAAAAAGGAATCTGAACAACTTCTGGAGCCCCAGCACCCACAGAACGACACAGAGAAGCCAACCTCCCGCTGAGGACAGCCCAGCAGCCCTGCAGGAAGGACCAGCGCAGCAGTCTGGGAGCTGGCAGCGCTCAGAGCGCAGGAGCCGAGCCGAGCCCAGGTCCACGTGAGCCGAGGTTTTAGCCCCAGGGCGGCAGGGCCAGCAGCCAGCTGGAGGAACCCCAGAACACCAGGAGCTGTGGCGACTCCAGAATTATCAACATAGACATGCCTAGGACAAAGTAAGAGGTTAGTGTCCTATGGACTTTGGGACCTGTATTTGGGGAATGCGTCAGCTCCCTCCCCTGGGGGCTAGAAGCCGCTGAGGAGACACGCCATTTTGTAGTTTTCAGAGGCAGCTTGGGCTCCCAGCCTACAAATCGTGGGGAGATCCAGCGATCAGTCTTGGGGGGTAATCGCTCTTGCTTTAACCTCCCTGGATCTGGATTGTGATCTAGGGTGGAAGTTGTAGGTGGGTTTACAGCTTGCCAGAAACGGAAGTTGCCCCCCACACGTTCGGGACGAAAATTCCTCTAGCTGGCCTTAAAGCCATAGTGTGGCAACAAGCCCAAAAGTCAAGTAATTAAGTGGCAACATGCCAAGGCAAAGGAAACAGAAAAATGCAACCCTAGACTCCTATTTTGGGGGCATAGAGCGGGAAAAGGACTGTGAGGTCAGAAGTCCTGCTCCAAAAGCCCCAGGGGAAAACATGAGCGGGTTGCAGGCCATAGAGGACCTTAAGAAGGACTTTAAAAATCAAATAAGAGAAGTGGAGGAAAAATTAGAAAGAGAAATGAGAAGGATGCAGGAAAAGTATGAAATGAGGTCAACAGCCTGACTGAGGAAAACAACACCTTAAAAAATAGACTAGCTCAAATGGCAAAGGAGGCCCAAAAGGGCAATGAGGAGAAGAATGCCTTAAAAAGTCGAATTTGCCAGATGGAAAAAGAATCTCAAAAGTTCACTGAGGAGATTCATTCCTTCAGAGTTATACTGGAGCAAATGGAAGCTAATGACTTTATGAGAAATCAAGATGCTGTTAAGCAGATCCAAACAAATGAAAGATTAGAAGGCAATGTGAAATATCTCATGGGAAAAACCACTGACCTGGAAAATAGATCCAGGAGAGACAATTTAAAAATTATTGGACTACCTGAAAGCCATGATCAAAGAAAGAACCTAGAAATCACCCTTCAAGAAATTCTCAAGGAAAATTGCCCTGATGTTTTAGATCCAGAGGGCAAAATAGAGGTTGAAAGAATCCACAGATCACCTCCTGAAAAAGATCCCAAAAAGAAAACTCCCAGGAATATTATAGCCAGGTTCCAGAATCCCCAGATCAAGGGGAAAATACTACAAGCAGCCAGGAAGAAACAATTTCAATATTGTGGAAACACAATCAGAATAGCCCAGGACCTGGCAGCTTCTACACTGAAGGATCAAAGGGCATGGAATATGATATTCCAGAGGGCAAAAGAACTGGGAATGAACCCAAGGGTCACTACCCAGCAAAACTGAGTATTTTGTTTCAGGGGAAAATATGGTCATTCAGTGGAATAGAGGACTTTCAAGCATTCTTGAGGAAAAACCAGAGTTGAATAGAAAATTTGACATCCAGACACAAGAAGCAAGAGATGCCTGAGAAGGTAATCAGGAAAAAGAAATCAAAAGGAACTTATCAAAGTTGAACTATTTACATTCCTATATGGAAAAGCAATAACTGTGACTGATGATATCTTTCTCACTATGAAAATAATGGAAGAAAGGGGTGTGGTCATATGAATACATATGTGAATGTGTGTGTATATGGTTACAGTTATATATGGATAGAGGGCATAGGTTCAATTTGTTGGGAAGGGAGAATACTCAAGGGATGAAATTATGAGGTGAGAGAGGAAAGTGGCAAGAGGAGATGGGGAGAGACATGGTAGGGTAAACTGTCTCATGTAGGGACCACATTCACATTGAATTTGGTTCAGGGAGAAAATGACATACATACTAAATGGGATATCTCAACCTGCAGCAGGATAGGGGGAAGGGGGATGAGAGGAGGGATGATGGATTGGGAGGGCATCCTTGGGGTGAGGGGAGGTTGGAAGTACCCACTATAGAAGAGGGACAGGATCATGTAGGGAATGAACCAGGTGGGGGGTGGGATGAGTGGGAGGGAATTATAAGCAGCCTTGTACAATATATCTACTATGATAATGTTTTGCATAGCTAGACATGTACAACATATACTGAATTACTTATATCCCAAGAAGGAATGGATGACAAGGGAGGAAGGAAATGGATCTGAAATTCAAGGTCATAACATTAAATGTTTCAAATATATATATAAATACTATTATTAATACTCTTTTGCCTATAATTGGGAGATAAGATGTGCAGGCATTGGGACACAAAGATTCATCTTCCTCTGATGGAAAAGTCAATGGGGGTATGGGAGAAGGTATGGGAGAGAGCAGATTGGAGGAAGCGATATCTTGTGGGACTGCTATTCTGGGAGGTTGGGTAGGGGAATAACGGGGGGAAAATGATTGTAACTCAAAATCTGTCGGAAATGAATGATGCAAAACAGAAGTTAATAAAACATTTGTTTAAAAAAAATGTTAATAATTGAAAACATGGGCCTTTGCTTTTAGGGGAAGTGGGTTAGTAAAAGAACTTTGCAACTTCTTGAAAGCAATTCACTATGCTTCTTTTTCTCCAATTCTAGACCCAGCTTATTCTCCATCATTACTGCCTTTCAAAGATGTATACTGTTGGACTACAGAGTATACATCCAAGTATCAGTCAGTCAATGAACATTTATCAAGTGTCTTCTGTTTGCCAGGCACTGTGCTAGGCACAGGGGATAAAAAAAAAGAAAAAGAAAACCCAAGAAACAACAGCCCCTTCCCTCAAGAAGCTCACAGTCTAAAGGGGAAGACAAGAAAACAAATATGTGCAAAGAAGCTATATAAAGAACAAATAGGAAATAATTAAAAGAGGGGAAGCACCATGATTAAGAAGGAGTAGGAAAGACTTTCTGTGAAAGATAGGATTTTAGTTGGGTCTTACAGGAAGTCTTAGAAGGCAGTAGGCACAGATGAGGAAAGAGATTATTCGAGGCATGGGAGATAGCCAGAGAAAATGCCCAGAGCTAAAGAGATGGAGTGTTTTATTCATGAGACAGCAAGGAGGCCAGTGTCAGTGGATGGAAAAGTGCGTGTTAGGGAGGAAGGGGTAATAAAGCAGGAAAGGTAGGAGAGGGCTAGATTATGTACTATATTAGATTATGTATGATCTGGGCAGTAGACATTCTTCATCTTCTTGGTTTCATGGGGATAGACAAGTCGGACTCCTTTGAGTGAATACATATCTTTCTAGGAAGCTCTGCCACATTTTAGAGCTTGATGCAATTAGCAAAATGTCGTACATAAGCACATTCCTGCATTAAACCGTGTCCAAAAAATTGTCTCACTCTGCACCACATTCATCACTTCTTGGTCAGAAGAAGGGTAATATCATAGGTTCTCTGGTATTGAGATTAGTCATTGCAGTTAATCAGATCTTAAGTTTTTCAATGTTGTTTGTCTTTATCCTTTAACAAGTTGTTTTTCACCTTTCCACTAGCATATAAATAGTAAAATTTTTTCTAGAGAGAGAGATAGTACATAGTATTAAATATTTTTTTAGATGAGGAAAGGAAGTAATTGTTTAATGTTAAGAAAAATTAGGGAACAATTGTAAAACTCTAAAAAAAATTCAGTACTAAAGATCTAAATTTAGCTTTATTTTCTGGAAATCTAGTATCACTGTGAGAACAACTTATGTGGGGTTTAGCTAAAGTAATAGGCAACTTTTGCTTTCACCTCAGTGCACCAGACTTTAAAGGCTTAGAGCTAGAAAGAACCTGGAAGGGGCAGCTAGGTGTCATAGAGAATAGAGCACCAGGCATGGAGTCAGGAGGATCTGAGTTCAAATCCAACCTCAGACACTTAATACTTAGTAGCTGTGTGACCTTCTGCAAATCACTTAACCCCAATTCCTTTGTCTTCCTCCCTCAAAAAAAAAAAACAAACTTAAAAAAAGAACCTGGAAGCTGATTTAGTTCCAAAATCTTGAAAAACTAAGGCCTGAGGGTATAAAGTAACCTGCTAAAATTAAATTAGTAGTAGACCTAGGACTAGAATCTATTATATTAAGTCCTTTTGTATAGAAAGACTTTTGGTCTTATGTTTTTTCTGTTATCTTGTGTTTCAATGAGAGTTGCTTTCCATAATGTCTCTTTTGTTTTGTTTTTGTGTATGTTTTTGTTTACTCTTAAGCAGCTTACATTTTATTGAAGGAGGCAACACATAGACCCACAAACAAAGATGAAATCTAAAGAAAATAAATGCAGGGGAGACCCTTGTTTGTTTTTAGTCATTTCCAACTCTTTGTGATCCCCGTTTAGGATTTTCTTGGCAAAGACACCAGAATAGTTTCCCATGTCCTTCTCCAGATCATTTTGTAGATGAGGAAACTAAAGCAGAGTCAAGTGACTTGCCCAGGGTCACACAGCTAGTAAGCGGCTGAGGTGAGATTTGAATTCAAGTCTGTTGTGACTTCAGCCCCAGCACTCTACTCACAGCACCACCTACTTATCCATAATGGAGGCCCTCAAAAAGGAAAACTCTCACGTAGGAGGTGAACTGGGCTTTGAGAACAACTAGGAACTCCTAGGAGGTAGAAGAGAAAAGTGAGTGCATTCCAGAAATGAAATGCAGCCTGTGCAAAGGCATCCAGATGAGAGAGGAAATCTTGTGCACAAGGAATAGCAGACAAGTTAGTTTGACTGCAGAGTAGAGGGTGTAAAGGGGAGTGATACCAAATGAGTTTGGAAGGATAGTCCAGAATTGATTGCAAAAGCCTTTACATGACAATTTAGGATGTTCTAGCAGTATCAGACAGCTGCTGGTCACATCCATGATCCTCTCGTCAAGAGATATAAAAGAACATCATCTTAAGCAAACATCGCTAAGATCTGGGAGTATAACATAGTGGTTTGGAAAGAAGGTAAATCCTAGTTATGAAGTAAATGCTGAGGTGTACCATGAAATTTATGCTTTTTGAAGGGTTGATGAAAAGAAATTTCTCATAAAGTAACATATTTTCTTAGTAATATATTCCTAGCCTTTGTATCCAGAGGACTAGGAGTCTTTTTAATTGGTCATTTGTTTTGGAATCATAGGAGCATAGGTCTAAAGCTGGAAGGGACTTCAGAGGCAATCTACTTCAGCTTCCTCCTTTTACAGATAAGGAAGCTGGAGCCCAGAAGAGTAGTGACTTGCCCAAGGATACCTAAGTACTAAGTGTCAGAGTTAGGATTTGAAAATCTCACTTCAAGGATAGGTACTATTTGTTCTGTATTTTATTAATATCAGTCTTAGGAAGAAGACTGAAAAGTAGATGCTTGTACTTAACTGTTTGTTTGTTTTGCTCCAGTTGAGAAAGAGGAACCTCAGGTAGCAAAGAAAGACGCCTCTTCAACAAAAGGTAAGAAAATTTGGTAATTTGGGCAGTTTAAATCTAATTTGAATAAATAGTGCATAGGTTAATACCAGGACCGTTTTGGGGGGTCTATTACCACCTGATAATTTATCCATTCTTATATCTGCCATTTGAAAGTTAAGATTAAAGATTGAGAAATTCTTATGCATATGCTCTTTAAATAGTTTATGATGGTTGTATAAGAGCTTTTAACCATATCTTTTAACTGAAAAATACTTTTTAAAATGATATTTATTCTGTCTTCTTGATTTGGGGCATATATGTAACAAGGGTAGGTATTAGACTTCTGAAAAACTCTCTCTATTAATGCAACTTGGTACCTTCTTTATAACTTATAGTGTACAGAGCCCCCTAGAGCACTGAGAGTTTGTGACTTGCCTAGGGATTACACAGCTAGTATGTGGTAGAGGTGGTTTATCAACCCAGGTCTTCCTGACTCCAAGGTTGTCTTTTTTACACTCCTGCTGCTTCTAATATATTCAAATACATTTGATTATATCTTTCTCTGGTTCTCATTTCTGTTCCCCAATCTTTTGGAATTTATTTAAGAAAAAAGAAAGTAAAAAAAATTAAATTATCAATGAAACTAACTTTGGAATTCTGAAGTTTAATATTCTTTGTCAGTTTTTCAAAATTTCATTCATTTATTTATTTATTTTTGCATTTTAAGTTTTGAACTGTCTCCCTCCCTCCCCACCCTACACTAGAGAAGGCCACCATTTGACACAAATCTATACATAAAGACATGTAAAACCATACTATGCATACTAGGTTTATAGCTCTGGACGTGGATGGCATCTTCCTTCTTAGGTTCTTTGTAGTTGATCTGAGTATTTATAATACTCAGAATAATTTAATTGTTTAGTTATTCTTTGAACAATATTGCTCTTACTATATATGACATTCTCTTGGTTCTGTTTACTTCACTCTTCATTATTTCATGCAAATCTTTCTAAAATCAACCTGCTCATCGTTTCTTACAACTCAGTGATATTCCATCACAATTATATACCATATTTTGTTTAGCCGTTCCCCTCAATTTCCAGTTCTTTGCCACCACAAAGAGAGATGTTATAAGTATTTTATCTAGAACATATAAGTTCTTTTCATTTTTCTTCTGTTGACTTGCATGTGAGTTGGATTTGAGTGAGGCAGAGCTGTGCAGAATTATCAGCCTCACTCTTCCAGAGTCCAAAGGCAAGACAAAGATCAAGATGAATGGCAATGGCCCAGGATGCAGTGGGTGTCTTTGACCTTTTTAAACTAAGATCTTTCTTGGTTTGTCTCAGGCTATACCCATTCATTAACTAAGGATTAGGTAAAAATTGAAACAAAAGATGGCCTGATTTGTATAATTGAGATGGTATTGAATAAATAGATTAGGTAGAATTGACACTTTTATTATGTTGGCTCTGCCTACTCAGGCATAATTAATATTTCCCTAGTTATTTAAATCTGACTTTGTTTAAAAAGTGTTTTCTAAGAATATCATCATATCATCTTACAGAAAAAAAAGGTAGTTTTATTACCTCATTGCCCATTCTGATTCTTTCAGCTTCTTTTTCTTATTGCTATTACTAGAATTTCTTTTTTTTTTCTTTTTGGAGGGCAGTTGGGGTTAGGTGACTTGCCCAAGGTAACATGGCTAGTAAGTGTTTGTCTGAGGTCAGATTTAAACTCAGATCCTCCTGACTCCAGAGTCAGTGGTCTATTTACTGCACCACCTCACTGCCCCTATTGCTAGCATTTCTAATACAATATTGAATAATATTGGTGATAATGGGCATCACTATTTTCACTCCTGATCTTATTTGGAAAGGCTTTTAACACCCCTGTTACAAATAATGGTTGGTGATAATTTTAGGTAGACTCTTCCTATCATTTTTTTTTTTTTGCCTTTTGGAAGGCAATTGGGGTTAAGTGACTTGCCCAAGGTCACACTACTAGTTTTTTTTGTGTTAAGTGTCTGAGGCTGGATCCAGCCTAGGTCCTCATGACTCCTGGGCTGGTACTTTACTCACTAGCTGCCCCTTATCAATTTTTTTAAGGAAAAATCCATTTATACCCATGCTTTCAAGAATTCTTAATAGGAATGATTGTTGTATTATTTGTCAAAAGCTTTTTTTTTCATCTATTGATATAATCATATGTGGTTTTTTCTTTTGTTATTGATATAATTAATCGTTTATGTTTTAATAGTTTTCCTTGTGTTAAACTATCCCTGCATTCTTGGCATAAATCACATTTGATAACAAGGCATAATCTTTGTGATGTATTGTTATAGTTTCCTAGTAAGTATTTTCTTTAGGATTGCATCCATATTCATTAGTGAAATTGGTCAATAATTTTCTTTCAGTTTTTCCTGTTCCTGGTTTAGGTATCAGCACCATATTTGTTTTATAAAAAGGGTTTGGTAGGACTTCTTCACCTATTATTTTTTGTCTTTATTAATTTATTTGTTTACTTTTAGTTTACAAGATTCAGTTTTAGAATTCCTTGAGTTTAAAATTTTATCTCCTTCCCTCCCCCACCCCCCCCATGTAGGCATACAATCAAGTATAGGATCTGCAAATACTTTCACATTAGACATTAATCAGGTTATAAAGAAGGATTGTATCAGATGGAATAAACAGTGGGAAAGAGGAAACAAAACCAAACAAGAAAAAGAAAGAGCAGGTAGTTTGCTTCAATTTGGATTCAAACTCAGTTCTTTCTAGTTCTTTCTCTGGATATAGATATCTGTCTCCATCATGAGTCTTTTGGGGTTGACTTATAACTCTGCATTTCTGAGAACAGTCCAGTCTATCAAAGCTGGTCGTCACACATATGCTGTGTCTGTAATTGTGTACAAATTTCTCCTGGTTCTACTCTTCTCACTCACTATTGTGCTATAAGAAATGAGGAGCAGGTGGCCTTCATATTTACCTGGAGAGGCTTATATGAACTGATGCTGAGTGAGCATATTTCTGAGTCAAAGAGTATGAAATTATTTATAGCCCTTTGGGCATAATTCCAGATTGCTCTCCAGAATGGTTGGATCAGTTCAGAACTCCACCAGCAATGCATTGGTGTTCCAATTTTTCTACATCCTCTCCAGAATTTGTCATTTTCCTCTTTTGTCATCTTAGCCAATCTGACCAGTGAGATGTGATACCTCAGAGTTGTTTTGATTTGCATTTCTCTAATCAATAGTGATTTAGAGCATTTTTTCATATACTTATAGATAACTTTAATTTCTTCCTCTGAAAACTGCCTATTCATATGCTTTGACCTATTATTCTTAATAATTTATGTAATATTAGAATTAGTTGATCTTCAGAAGTTTGGTAATATTCACTTGTAAGTCCATCTGGTCCTGAGTGTTTTTCTTAGGAAGCTCATTGAGGGCCTGTTCAAATTTCTTTTTTCCAAGATAGATTCATTTAGATATTCTATTTCTTCTTCTGTTAATCTAGGCCATAGGTTCTCAAAGTGGCCAATACTGCCCCCTAGAGGACACTGGAATGATGGGGGCATGGTAGTAGCCTCTGGTGCAATTGGGGGACATTTGTAACTTGTTTCATTTGTTGTGTAATAGAGTTAAAGTCAATTTTTTTTAAGGGGGTGGTAGGCGAGATTAAATTTGGGAATCTCTGATCTAGGTGGTTTTTTTTTTTTGCCTTTTTTTTTTTTTTTGGAGGGAGTAGAAAGGTCAGTTGGGGTTAAGTGACTTGCCCAAGGTTACACAGCTAATAAGTGTTAAGTGTCTGAGGTCAGATTTGAACTCAGATCCTCCTGACTCCAGGGCCAGAACTCTATTCACTGTGCCATGTAGCCACCCCTGGCTTATATTTTTTTTTAAGAACTCTTCCATTTCACTTAAACTGTTAACTTTATTGGCATATAATTGGGCATAATAACTCCTAATAATTGCTTTGATTTCATCTTTATTAGTGGTATATTCACCCTTTTCATTTTTTATAGTAGTGGTTTGTTTTCTTAATCATGTTAACATTTTATTGTTGTTTTTTCATAAAACCAACTTCTAGTTTTAATTATTAATTTAATGGTTTTCTTATATTCAGTTTTATTAATCTCACATTAAGTTTTAGGATTTCCAATTTGGTGTTGAATTAAGGATTATTAATTTTTGTTTTTCCAATTTTTTAACGGTATACCCAATTTATTGGTTTGCTTTTTCTTTGTTTTATTGATGTAAGCATTTAGAGATAGAAATTTTCCTCTAATTTCTGCTTTTGCCGCATCCCATAGGTTTTGATATGTTGTCTCATTATTAGTCTCTTTAATAAGATGGTTGTTCCTTTGATTCATTCTTTAACCCACTCCTTCTTTAAGATTAGGATATTTAGTGTTCAGTTAATTTTTAATCTGTATTTCTATGGTCCCTTATTAAATAAAATTTTTATTGCATTAAGATCTGAAAAGAGTGCATTGCATATTTTTGCTTTTCTGCATTTAACTATAAATTGGGAGGGGGTTAATTTTTGTATCATGTATCACTGACAAAAAGTTCTGTTCCTTTATATTCCCATTCAATTCTTTCAAGGTATCTATCAGATCTATCTTTAAAAAAGATTCTATTCATCTCCTTTCTTACTTATTCTGAGAGTGAATCCCCCACTTAGAGTTTTGCTGTCTATTTCCCACCTGTAATTCATTTAGATTTTCCTTTAAAAGTTTGGATCCTATGGCATTTGGTACGTGTAATTTTAGTATTGATATTATTTCATTGTCTATGGTTCCTTTTATTATAATGTAGTTTCCCTGTTTATCTCTTTTAATTAAATTTATTTTAGCTTTATTTTTGTCTGAGTTCATGATGTGTACCTCTGCTTTTTTTTGCATTAGCTGAAGGAAATAAATTCTATTCCAGCCCTTTATTTTTACTCTATGTATAGCTCTCATTTTTAAATTTTTCTTTTTTTGTTTTTTGTTTTTTTGCTTTTTGGAGGGCAATGGGGATTAAGTAACTTGCCCAAGGTCACATAGCTAGGTTTTTTTGTTGTTGTTGTTTGTGTGTATTAAGTGTCTAAGGTCAGATCCGAACTCAGTTCCTTCTGACTCCAGGGCCAGCGCACTACTCACTGCGCCACCTAGCCACCCCCTAAATGTTTCTTTTTTAAAAAAAAAATTTTTTTAATTGTTCATTTTCATTTTTGACTGTCACAAGATTTTGAGTTCTAAATTTTTACCCCTCCTTCCTTTCCCCTTTCTCCAAGACAGCATGCAATCTAATATAGGCTATACCTGTACAATCATATTAAATATATTTTCACATTAGTCATGTTGTGAAAAAAGAATCAAAACAAAAGGGAAAAACCATGTGGGGGGGAGGGGAGAGAGAATAGTATGCTTCAATCTGCATGCAGATTCCATAGTTCTTTTGGAATTATCTTGGATCATTGTATTACTGAGAAGAGCTAAGTCAGTCTTAGCTGATCATCCCACAATGTTGCTGTTCCTATGTACAATGGTCTCCTGGTTCTGCTCACTTCACTCAACATTAGTTCATGTAAGTTTTTCCATATTTAAATGCATTTCTTGTAAACAGCATATTGTCAGTTTCTGGTTTTTAATCCATTCTGCTCTTTGTTTTTGTTACATTCAAAGTTATATGCTTCTATCCATCCTCTTTTTTCTGGCTTTCATCCTTCTCTCCCTCTCTTTTTATCCTATCCCTCCTCAGATTTCTAATTTATTTCTGACCACTGCCTCCCTAATCCATATCCCTTCTAAGAATCCTTCCCTTTTCTTCTCTCCTTGCCTTCCTATTCCTTAATCTACCTATTCTTAAAAAATTCCCTCTATTATCCTGTCCCTTTACCCTCCTGTTTTTTGATCTGCAAACCCTTCTAAGAGTACTTCCCTTAAACTATCCCTTCACCCTCCTATTTCTCTGTAAGTTAAGTAGACTTTTATCCCCTTCTGTTTGTACATGTTGTTTCCTCTTTAACCCGGTTCTGATGAGGATAAGGTTTCCTGTGCTGCCTGCCTTCTACCCCCTTGCCCCCTCCCCTGTCATAGTTCTTCCATTCATGCCTTGTTGAATGATATAATTGTTCCATTTTACTTTTTGCTATACAGTTTTATTTTTTAGGATCATTCCATCATACTCAACCCAACTCCAAGCCTTCTATTTATGTATGCTCTTTCAAACTACAGTAATAATGAATAGTAATAAATTAACATTTTCCTCACATGAGATGTAAATAGTTTGATCTTATTAAATCCCTTTTAATTGGTTTTTCCGTGTTTGCCTTCTTATATTTCTCTTGATCCTTGTAGGTCAAAGTTTCTGTTCGGTTCTGGCCTTTTCCTCACCAATATCTCAAAGTCCTTTGGTTCATTAAAGAGTCTTTTTTTTTTTCCATGCAGGATTACACTTGCCTTTGCTGGATAAGTTATTTGGGGTTGCAAACCCAGCTCCTTTGCTATTCAGGATATCATATTCTATGCCCTTTAGTCTTTTAATGTATTGGCTTCTAAATCTTGTTACCCTGACTCTGTATTTCCACAGTATTTAAAATTATTTCTTTCTAGTTGCATGTAGTTTTTTTTCCCTTGAATTGGGAGCCTCAAAAATTAGTTATAAATTCCAATCAGTTTTCATCTTGGGATCCCTTTCTTAGTTAGTGATGGTAGATTTTTTCCCATTTCTGTTTTACTTTCATGATCTAAAGTTTCAGCAGTTTTCATGAATAATTTCTTCAAGTATAGTGTCTAGATTTTTTTTTCTTTTTGGAGGGGAGAAGTCAGGGCAATCTGGGTTAAGGGACTTGCCCAAGGTCATGTGACTAGTAAGTGTTAAGTGTTGGAGGCCAGATTTTGAGCTGAGATCCTCCTGACTCCAGGGCTAGTGCTCTATTTATTGCTCCACCTTACCACCCCTAGACTCTTTTTTTTTTTTTATCATAACTTTCAGGTAGCCAACAATTCTTATATTGTCTTTCCTCAATCTGTTTTCCAGGTCAGTTGTTTTTCTAATAAGATGTTACACATTCTTTTCTATTTTTTATTCTTTTGTTTTTGTTCTGTTTGTTTTGTTTTTGTTTGTTTTTGTTTTTTTTATTCTTTTTATTTTGTTTTACAATTTTTTGGTGGCTTATGAAATCATTTCACTTTGGCCAATTCTAATTTTTAAGGAATCGTTTTCTTCCATAAATTGTTGGATCTCTTTTTCCAATTGGTTGACTTTTCATGATTTTCTTGTATTAGCCTTTTTTTTTCATAATTTTTCCTCAGCCTCTCTTATTTGATTTTTTTTTTTTTTTGCTTTTTTGGAGGGCAATTGGGGTTAAGTGACTTGCCCAAAGTCACATGGCTAGTAAGCATGTAAGGTGTCTGAGGCTGGATTTGAACTCAGGTCTTCCTAACTCCAGAGCTGGTGCTCTATTCACTGCACCACCTAGCTGTCCCTCTCTTATTTGATTTTTAAAGTTCTTTAAGCTCTTCCAAGAACTCTTTTGGCCTTGTGACCATTTGACATTTTTCTTTGAAGTTAGCTGTTTTGACTTCACAGTCTTCTTAGTTTGAACCTAGATTTTCTCTACCTATGTAACTATTTATGTTTAGGTTCTTTCTCTTTTGTTTATTCATATTTTTTTTTAGCAGCTTATTTCTTGGCTGTTGTTAACCTTGTGTTAGGGTCTGTCTCAAGTTTCAGGTATTTTGTGCTGTTGTTTTCTGTGGTCAATTTTGGGGCTTGACCTCAGGTACTCCTTTCCTCCCCTGAGACCCAACCAAGGCCCCCAGCAACACTGACCTGATCATTATTACAAACAACACTGTTACCACAAATGCTCTTTGTGCACTCCCTACTTTGGCTACAAGCTTCAGCTCACCTCTCTACCCTGCAACCAAAACCAGTGACTCTACTTTCCTTTCAATGACCACAGCCAGCAGCACTCCAGCAACCACATTCACCAGAGTACTCATTTCTCCTTGCCCATAGCCACAACCTAAGACCACGTCTGGTCAGTGCATCTGGACCCTGAGTCTAGCACCAATGGAGGGCCCTGCAGTCTTCCTCTGATCAGCCACCTGACCCCCCCACAATGTCCATAGGATGAAAGTTCCTGAAGCTGAGATTACCTCCTAACACAACTGCCCCCCCGCCCAAGGCTTGTTGTTTGTTGCTTTGGTGGTATCTGTACTTCAGTCAGGCCAAACCACCACCCTAGGAGGTCAGACGTCTTTCATAATGTCCCCCAAGTTGTTTTAGGCTGAGTAGTTGCTTTATTTCAACTTTTAATTATTTCTACCTTATTCTTCCATCTTCCCAGAATCCTCTCCAGTATTCTTTGTCTTGGTACACAGAAGTCCTCCACTTTTTGATTTCCTAACAATTTGGCCATTAACTTTCTTTCATCTTACATCTGTTCTCAGAATTAATGTCATCATGTTTAATTTCTGGATCTTACATGTTTTATATCCCTGGACCTTGATTGATTCTTTTAAAAATAGCACTAGCTATCCACCATATCTGGAATGTTCCTCTTCCTAATCTCTACCTTCTGACTTCCTTCAAGTCCAAATTAAGATCCTATCTTCTACAGGAAATCTTTTTCAATCCCTCTTAATTCTACTGCTTTCCCTGTCATTTA
Source organism: Gymnobelideus leadbeateri (assembly GCA_011680675.1). NCBI lineage: Eukaryota > Metazoa > Chordata > Mammalia > Diprotodontia > Petauridae > Gymnobelideus > Gymnobelideus leadbeateri. Next base: position 692,647 of record WOXC01000755.1, read on the forward strand.
TTTCCTATTTATTCTGTATATAACTTATTTGTACATGTTTGTTTGTTGGGTATCTCTTCCCCATCAGATTGTGAACTTCTTGAGAACAGGGACTGGTATTTTCCTTTCTTTGTATCCCTAGCACAGCATCTGGTACATAGCAAGTTCTTAATAAATGCTTATTAACTGACTGAAAATTTGTGAAAGCTGAATTTATGGCCTGTGCAGCAGAAATAATAGAAAGAATAGGAAAAACTTGAATCCATAGTGGCTAATCTCACCAATAAAACAAAAAAGATAAAAGCTGTTTAAGAATGCAAATACACAGAAGTAAAGGACATTCCGGAAGAAGAAAAGCAAAAAGCAATAACCTTAAAATAAAATACAATCGCCATGCAAGCAAAGATATTTTGGATGGAGACAACTTAAGTACTATAGTGTTCCAGAGGATCACAAGTCCAAAAACCCCAGACAACAGAATTAGAAGGAAAGTAAACAAAAAAACCCTGGGAAACAAGGAATGTACCAAATATCAAAATAAAGTGCTGGGGAAAGAGAAGGGAAACAAGAAAATAACAACTGAAGTACTACTAAGACATTTGTTTCTAAAAGTACACAAGGAGTTAAGGGTAAAAGCAGAAATCAAATAGAAGTGGTAGTAGAAGAAATGGATGAAACTTCATGAACTAAACTTTAAGACACCCTTCCCACAGATAAATCATTGGTTTTTTGTGGGACTAAACTGCAGAATGAGAGTACACATAAAAGTGGGAAGGGAGGATGAAATTGGAGGAAAATACGTGATGTACCCTAATCAAGTCAATAGATAACAGTGAAGGGAAAATAACTCTTAAGGTTTTTCAGGAAAGAGATTTTATAGGACATTTGTGAAGTAGCAAAGTTAGGAATTGAAACTGGAAAATCTCAGTTCATTTCGAGGTGGGGAGGGGAGAGGGAAGGAATGCTCCCACAAGGGAAAGAGAAATATTCTATAAGGGGAGATGGGAACCTTACAGTATGTATAATCCTAAGGAATTTGGTGCCTAGAGAGACCACTGCCTCTTAGAAAATGTTGGTTGTCCTTCGTTCTCTAAAAGGACCAAAATGACATCACTATGCTAGAGTCATGTTACAGTGTACCAACTGTGACCGATCAGACCAATACAAGCTCAGAATATTCTACCACAAATTGGGCAGAAATAGTCCATATGAATATTTCAGGTGGATTCTCTAAATTTGCAAATCTTGTATTTCTTTTGAGCTACTATTGGTCAAAGGCTGAATAACACCCTACCTCTTGGAGAAAGTGTGCATAAGGATAACTAACATCTAGAAGGGTAAGAAAGCATATACCCAGAGAGGATTTTTTCATGGCAAAAGGGAAGAGAAAATATCATAGGGAAGGCCAAGAGCTGTAATGATCTATACAATAATGGACATAAAAAAATTTCTGCCATAGTGGAAATACTTCTGTCCTTTCTATGTCTTGCAATAGTGAAAGGAGGCCAGGGACAAGATCTGCAAGTCAATAAAGTAGAACCTTTAGAAGAGAAATCTCAAAATATGTCCCTTAAAAGCTTTAATTTTGTAAGGAGCACAGTGGATAAAGAAAGAATAAAAAGGTATGAGGACTGTGAATCAAAAAATAAAAGTCTAGGATAGGGAAGAGAAATAATGACAGAAAAAGAAAACTTTTTCAAATAAAGGTACAGAAAATGAAATACAAAACTAATAAAACAAGTTGGAGGGGGGCTTTTACTTAACTCCTTCACTAGATAAGTAGTAAGTAACTAGGAAGAAAGAAAAAAGGAATTAATATGTTTTGTAAAACTCCAAAGCTACAGAAGGGAGTGATAAGTGGGGCAAGGCAAGGGAGAGGAGTGCTTCAGAGTGAGGGAGAAAGCTTCAGTTTGAATAGGGTTGCCTTGAAGTAGATCACACTAAAGTAACTGAACCAAAATAGTAAGAAGAAAAAATCCTAATTAAATAATTTGAGACAAATGGAGGAAAATTTAAACCTAACCCATAATTTTAAATGGAAATGGATTAAACAGTCCAATAAGATGAAAAAGAGTGACAGCCTGAATAAGAAAACAAGACCACATAATCTGTTGCTTGTAAGACACACACTTTTTTAAAAAAGACATGTACACAGTAACCAGAAAAGTAGAAGTTGTGATGATGTCATCGTGCAAATTAAAAACAAACATTCAAAACACAAAAAGGGATAAACAAGGAAACTACATTGTACTGAAAGGAACCATAGAGAGCAAAGCAATATTAGTAATAAAATTATACTTCAAGTGCCTTAGCATCTAAATTCATAAAGGAAAAATTAACTGAAATATCAGAAGGCAAAGACTTATCAGTAAAACAATGGTAGAAGATTTTAATACCCCTCTCAGTTTTGGATAAATCTAAATAGAAGGGAAAATGTAACATTGAATAAATTATTAGAGAAACTAAAGCTAAAAAATTTATCATGTCTCCTAAATGGGACTGCTAAAAATATCCCCCCCCCTTTTTTTTCAGCACTACCACACTTTTACAGAAATTGACCATTAGAGCAAAGATATTGTAAATAAATGTGAAAAAAAAAGTAAACATATCCTTTACAAACCATAACAAAATAAAAATAGCAACTAGTTCAGACTGCTCAAGAGAGATTCAGACACAAATGGAGACTTAACAGTGAATTCCTAAGTAATGAATGGGTCCAAGAATATATCATAGAAACATTAATTATGTGAAAGAAGATGATGATGAAACAACGTGCCAACATTTCTTGGATACAGCAAAAGTAGTCCTGGGGGGGAGGATTAAAATGATAAATAAAACTAAAAGCTGGTTCTTTGAAAAAAATAATAAAATCCATAAACCAACCTGATTGGTTCATGGATAGCTAGCATTTATCTCTGTGCTTTAATGTTTAGAAAGCATTTTTTAAATGTTAGCTCATTTGGTCTTCAAAACAGCCATTTAAGGTAGGTGCTATTGTTATCCACATTTTATATATGATGAAATGGAAGTCCAATGAATTTAAGTGATTTGTTCAGGGTTACACATCTAGGGAATGACTGAGGCAAGAGTCTGACTCAGGTCTTCCTGATTCTAAGTCTTATGCACTGCTCTGTCTACTGTGACACATCAGTACCTCATTAAAAAGGGGAGGGCAAAAAATCTTACAAACAAAATAGAAAACAATCAATATGAAATCACAGTAAAACCATAAGAAATTAAAAGAATAATTGGAACCTACTATGCATAGTTATTTGCTACCAAAACTGAGGATATAAATGAAATAAATGCATTAAAAATATTAAATACTCAAACCAACAGGGGACTAAATAGTGATCTTAAATAATCCATTCTCAGAAAAAGAAATAAAGCTAGCTATGCAGAAATTAGCAAAGGAAAAACTGGTCCTGATGAGTCATTTGAAAATTCTGTCCACTTTTAAAGAACAAATATCACCAATACTACACAAATTATTTTCAGAAATTTTACCAGATTACTTGGATAAAGCACAGAAATATAGACCGATATAAGAATCAATAAAAAAAATTTAGATCTTGTCAGACTTCAGCAAGTCATTCATTCAAGAAATCATTCAGAGGGAGGCTAGGTGGCACAGTGCATAGAGCACCAGCCCTGGAGTCAGGAGGACCTGGGTTTAAATCTGGACTCAGATTTAACACTTACTAGCCATGTGACCTTGGGCAAGTCACTTAACCTCAATTGCCCTGCCTTCCCCCCTCCAAAAATAAAAACAAAAAAGAAATCATTAGCTGTGACTAAGTTGGATATATACCAGAGAAGCAAGTATGGTTCAACATTAGGACAATTATATTAGATTTTAATCACATTAAAAACAAATCTGCATAACAACATGAGTATCTCAGTTGATACATAAGACATTTGTTAAAGTATAATACTCATTTAGGATTGAAACCCTACAAAATATAAGCATTTTTAATATAAAAAGTATCTAAAACCAAAAACAAGCATGATATGCACTGGGGATGTAACAGAAGCTTTCTCAATTACCTACAGGGGTAAAACAAGGATGTCTACTTTCCCCACTGTTACATAGTTCTGGAAATGATAACAATAGAAATAAGAGAAGAGAAAAAAAGAAAAACAGAGGAGAAAAATTATTTGCTGATGATAGATATTATGGTTTATTTTGAAGATCTAGGGGATCCACAGAAATTCTCATTGAGAGAATAGTTTCATCAAAATTGCCAGCTACAAAATAAGCCCTCAGCAGCAACAAATACCACTAGCATTTCTGTGTGATGGAAGAAGTGAAAAGAATAAGCATTCATTTGGCATCTAGTATGTCATAGACATTTTGTTAAACAATTTACAAGTATTACCTCATTTGAGTCTCACATTAATTTGATGCTATTATTCTCTCTGTTTTACCATTGAGAAAACTGAGGCAAAAATTGCTTAAGTGACTCACCCAGGGTCACTTATTTGTAAGTATCTGAGGCTGGGTTATGTATAATAATAATAATAATAATAATAATAATAATAATAATAATAAAATCCAAAAAGCAATAATAAAGGGAAATTCCATTCCATATAACTGTGAAATAAAGTATCTGGGGGTCATTCTACCAAAGCACAGAAAATACTTGTATAAGTTAAATTACAATATATTCCTTAATGAAATAAAGAATAACTTAAATAGCTATAGGAATACTCAATGCTCGTGGCTAGGCTGTGTCAATATAATTTTTAAAAACAATGCTAGCAAAGTTCATGTACAGTTTTAATGCTATGTTAATGATATTGCCAAAGGGATGCTTTACAGAACTCAAAATAATAACAAAATTCATTATCTTTTAATTATGTTAATTATATGAAAGAATGCTCCACATCACTAGTAATAAGAAAAAGTGCAAATCAAAACAACCCTGGAGATTGGCAAAGATGATGAAAGATGCAAATATTTAGTTTTGGAAGGGATGATGATAACAACAAATAGTATTTATGTACCAGGAACTTTTCTAAGCATTTTACAAATATCTCATATCCTTACAACAATCCTGGGAAGTAGGTACTATTATTATCTTCATTTTGTAGTTGAAGAAATAAGCAAGCAGATTAAGTGAACTTATTCAAGGTCATACTGGGAAGTATTATAAAGAAGTCTAGAGTACAGCCTAGTGGGAAATAAAGAAGCAGTTGTCCTGAGTACTCTCCTTAAATAGAGGTTCAAAGAAGAGCCATCCAATCAGTTGGAAGGGCCACAGGATATGTAAAGGTACTCCAGGTATAAATTTCAGAACTGAAATGATCTAGGTTGAAAAGGTTTCTGGGGCATGTTCCAGAAGTCTGGATTGCAGCTGTGATATTCACTGTGTTCTCAATTTGTTACTAATAATACTGTTAACCCAGTCCTTAAATGTAACATTTTGACTTTTCATATAAGCAATCCAAAAACTTACCCAGTAGAAGTGCTTATATGTTCAATTGCTAGGGGGAAAATTGCTATTATAGGGAAGACATTCTCTTCAACTCTGATATTTTTTGACATGTATCCAGCAGAATGCCAAAATTGCCAGATAAACACACAAGTGTATTATTGATGGAGCTGTGAATCATTACAACCTTTTGGGTTCTTTTTTTTTTTTTTAAGTAAAATGATATTTTTTTTTACCCAATTACATGTAAAGACAATTTTTAACATTCATTTTTTCAAAAATTTTGAATTCCAATTCTCCTTTCTTACCCTACTCCTCTTGGTAAGCAACTTAATAAAGGTTATACATATGAAGCCATACAAAACATTTCCGTGTTAGTCATATTGTGAAAGAAGACACAGATCCAAGGGTGGAGGAGTGGCGGGGGGAGGAACCTGTAAAAAATAAAGAAAATGAAAACTAGTATGCCTTGATCTGTATTCAGACTCCATCAATTTTTTTTCTCTGGATTTGGATAGCATTTTTCATCATGAGTCCTTTGAAGTAGTCTTGGATCATTGAATTGCTGAGAAGAATTAAGTCGTGGTTGATCAACACACAGTGCTGCTATTACTGTGTACAATGTTCTCCTGGTTCTGCTCATTTCACTTTGCATTAGTTCATGTGAGTCTTTATAAGGTTTCTGAAAGCAGCTTACTCATCATTTTTTATAGCACAGTATTATTCCATTACTATCATATATCATAACTTGTTCAGCCATTCTCCAGTTGATGGACATCCCATCAATTTCCATATTTTAGCCACTACAAATAGAGCTGTTATATTTTTGTACAAATAGGTCCTTCCCCTCCCTGTCTTTAAAAAAAGATATCTTTGGGATACAGACTTAGTAATGGCATTACTGTGTCAAGGAGTATGTACAATTTTATAGCCCTTTGGGCATAGTTCCTCATTGCCCTCCAGAATGGTTGAATCATTCCACAGCTCCACCAACAATGCATTAGTGTCACAATTTTCCACATCCTCTACATTTATCATTTTCTTTTTCTGTCATATTAGCCAGTCTAGTAGGTGTGAGGTGGTACCCCTGAGTTTTAATTTGCTAATAATCAGTCATGATTTAGAGCATTTTTTCATATCACTGTAGATAACCTTGATTTCTTCATCTGAAAACTCCCTGTTCATATCCTTTGACCATTTATCAATTGGGGAATGACTTGTATTCTTATAAATTTGATTCGGTTCTCTATACATTTGAGAAATGAGGCCTTTTTCAGAGAGCCTTGCTATAAAAATTTTTTTCCTAGCCTTCTTTCCTTCTAATCTTGGTTGCATTGTTTATGTAAAAACTTTTTAAATTTGCTTTTAATTAAATTTATTTATAATTTCCAACATTCACTTCCACAATATTTTGAGTTCCAAATTTTCTCCTCAGCTCTCCTCTTCCCCCACCCAAAGATGGTGTGTAATTTGATATAGGCTCTACATATGCATTCATATTAAACCTATTTTCACATTAGCCATATTGTAAAGAAGAATTATAACCAAGAGGAGAAACCACAAGAAAGAAGAAATGAGAGAGAGAGCGCAGATAATATGCTTTGATCCGCTTTCAGACTCCATGGTTCTTTTCCTGGATGTGAACAGTCTTTTCCATCGTGAATCTTTTGGAGTTGTCTTAGGTACTTGCATTGCTAAGAAGAGATAAGTCTGTCAAAATTAATCATTGCACAGTGTGGCTGTTACTGTGTACAATGTTCTTCTGATTCTGCTCACTTCACTCAGCATCAGTTCACATAAGTCTCTCCAGGTTTATCTGAAGTCCACCTCTTCTTCATTTTTTATAACACAGTGGTATTCCATTATATTCATATACCCAACTTGTTCAGCCATTCCCCAACTCAATTTCCTATTCTTTGCCACCACAAAAAGAGCTTCTATAAATATTTTTTGCTCATGTGGGTCCTTTTCCAATTTGTATGATGCCTTTGAGATACGGACCGAGAAGTGGTATTTCAGAGTCAAAGGGTATGCATATTTTTATAGCCCTTTGGAGATAATTCCAAATTATTCTCCAGAAAGGTTAGATAAATTCACAACTCCACCAACAATGCATTAATGTCCCAGTTTTCCCATGTCTTCTCCAACATTTATCATTTTCCTTTTCTGTTACTTTAGCCAATCTGATAGGTGTGATATGTTACCTCAGAGTTGTTTGATTTGCATTTCTCTAATCAATAATGATGTGGAGCTTTTTTTTTATATGACTATAGATAGCTTTAATTTCTTCATCTGGAAGGGACTTATATTCTTACAAATTTGACTCAGTTCTCTATATATTTGAGAAATGAGACCTTTATCAGAGACACTTGCTATATAAAATTTTCCTCAGCCTTCTTTCCTTCTAATCTTGGTTGCATTGATTTTGTTTGTGCAAAACCTTTTCAGTTTAACATAATTAAAATTATCCGTTTTACATTTCATGATGTTCTCTGTCTCTCGTTTGGTCATAAATTCTTTCCTTCTCCATAAATTTGACAGGTAAAATATTCCTTGCTCTCCTAATTTGCCTAAGGTATCAACCTTTATGTCTAAAGCATTTGACCTTATTTTGGTATATGGTGTGAGATGTTGGACTATACCTAGTTTCCGTCATGCTGTTTTCCAGTTTTTCCAGCAATTTTTGTCAAATAGTGAGTTCTTTCTTGTCCCCAAAGATGGGGTCTTTGGATCTATCAAACACTAAAGTATTATGGTCATTTACTATCGTATCTTGTGTACCTAACTACCCCACTGATCCACCACTCTATTTCTTAGCCCTTACCAGATAAGTTTTGATTATTACCACTTTATAATACAGTTTGAGATCTGGCACGGCTAGCCCATCTTCTTTCACATTTGTTTTCATTAATTCCCTTGATATTCTTGACTTTTTGTCCTTCCAGATAAAATTATTACAACCTTTTTGGAAAGTTGTTTGGAATTATGCAAAGAAAGGAATTAAACTGTCTTCATCCTTTGACCAGGAATTCTACTGCTAGACTTATACCACAAGGAGACAATTGATAAGAAGAAATCCCCTTATAAACCAAAATATAGCAACACTTTTTGTGATAGATGCCCATAGATTGAGGAATGGTTAAGCATATTGCAGTATATGCATGTAATTAAATATTACTGTACAGCAAGAAATAATGAATATGATAAATACAGAGAATCATGGAAAGGGTTACATGAATTACTACAATGAAGTCATCACTCAAGAAAACAATACACACATTGACTACAAGAATATGAAAGGAAAGAACAATCACCAAAAAATCAAAAGTGAATACTAGAAAATTACAAGGAATAAGTATAACTACAAAAGAGAGATTTGGGAAAACATTACCTCCCTACTCCTTTGCAGAGGAAGTTCTGATGATGTTTTCAAAAAAAACCTAATGATTTAAATAAAAACTTTAAAAAAAAAAAGGGGAGGGAGGGGAAAAACTAGGATAGGGGATAGTGGTACCTTAGCTTTTGCCTGTTAGATAATTGCAGAATGACTGAATAAACTACATGCGGATGCAGTGAAATATTTTTGTGCCTTAAGAAATTACTAAAGATGTATTCTCAAAGATTCTATGATAGTGGATATCACGGAATATCAAAGATATCACAAAGTGATACAGAGTGTAGTGAACAGAACCAAGAAAACAAATTATACAGGGACAATAATATTGTAAAGAAAACAACTTTGAAGGACGAGAATTCTGATCAAAGCACTGACCAAATAATGTTTCCATTTTACCCTTCTCACAGAGCAGTAGCAACAATGGACACAAATTGCAGAAGCATATGTTTTTGGACATAACTACTGTATAGATTTATTTTGCTTGACTAAGCTTATTAAAAAGCGTTTTTTAGTTTCCCTTTTTTTTCTTCTCACTTAATGTAGAGAAATGTGAGAAGAGGAAGATTAGCAATGATGATACAGAAAAATTAGCATTTTTTAAATGCAAAGGAGAGAATAAAAAATTTGTAAGGAAGCACAGACAAATAGTATCATTTGAAAGCAATGGGAAGGATAGATAGACACGTTGTGTGTGTGTGTGTGTGTGTGTGTGTGTGTGTGTGTGTGTGTGTGTGTACCTTATATATAGTGATGTTTTATGAAAGAGATTCATGGTATTACATAAAATCCTTCCGTGTGTGTGAATGGATACTCCCTGGTTAGTATTTAAGTGCAGAATAAAAGTAACATTCTTTAAAAGCTGAAAAAAAAAACCCTAAGCATTGAAACAAAGTAATAAAAGTCTCTATGTTGATATAAAGGTAATTCACTTACAAAAAGAATTTTAATTGCTACTGCATAAATTAATATTGCCATTTCAAATAGTTGGGGTTTTTTAAATTGTGACTTTGATAAAATATTAAACTGACCTGTTGTGTCTTTCTAAGATTCAAAAACTTTAGTATTCTGCCTTTTGAAATTAATGGTATTAAACCTCTAATCATTTGAGAATTTGGTTTATATGCACACTCTGTTGGGAGAAGTTTCAGTTGGTAAAAAATGTGGCTTGTGTCTTTGTCAGTGTGAATTTTAAACACGTGTTACTATTGATTCTGCAATTTACATCAGTTTCTTCTTTAGTCCTAAGGATAATTCAGTGTGGCAGGCAATAGAAGGCTGAAATTGGGTTTGATATTCTGGCTGAATCAAACCATTTTGACCATTATGGCTAAGAAAGCTTCCCTTCCATCTTCAAATTCTGCTTATACAAGGACATTTAAGAAGGAAGTTTTCCCATATTTCTCTCCAAAGATTGCTATTTTCCAGATCGGTTGGTGATTGCTTTTAAGTTTATCAGATTTAGTGACTGAAATTAGAAGTTCATAGAAATATGGAAAGTTTCATATTAAGTGATGTAAAGCAAAATAAACATAACCAAGAAAACAATATACACAATTTTTACAACCATGTGAATGAAAAAATTACTGAAAAGAGGTTGAACTCTTGAGTATTAGGAAACTTGAAAGTTCCAGAGAAGAGTATCATGATTCCACCTTCGTGGAAGAAAGTTGGGGGAACCAGTAGTGTAGAATATTGTATACATTGTCAGGTGCAGTTATTAAATTGAGTATTTTTGCTTAATTATTTTTCTTTGTCACAAGGGAAAGTTCATTCAGAGCCAAGGTTGAAAAATTATATAAAGACATAAGATATCAATAAAAAGTTTTTTTGTTAAAAGTCTACTTCCTTAGCAACATATCTTTTTTATCCTATCAAAAGGAATATAAGAGGGGAAGCAGTGATAAAGAGGGAAGCAATCACTTTTTTTTTTTTTGAGGGGGGAAGGCAGGATTGTTGGGGTTAACTGACTTGCCCAGGGTCACAGGGCTAGTAAGTGTTAAGTGTCTGAGGCCAAATTTGAACTGATGTCCTCCTGACTCCAAGGCTGGTGCTCTGTTCACTGCGCCACCTCGCTGCCCCATAATCACTTTTCTTAAATTAAATCACTGACACTATCCCAAATCATATTTGAATTTGGGTACTTTATACTTCCTTTCACAAACAAGCTATCTCTGTGAGCATGATTTTTCAGTTTGTCTTTGTAACTTATAATAAACGTTTACAAACTATATCTGATCTCTGACAGGAGGCAGATACAGTATTATTACACCAATGGAAGAATAGGGTCTCAGGACTTTGGATTATAGGTTTCTTATAGCAATTTATAGGGACAGATAATACTTTTCTCTCTAAGTTATTTTTCCTCATTTTAATCAGATCTTTTCAGTTTTTGCTGAGGCAATACCAGAAATCAGTAGACTCATTCTCTGGCATTTGCTTTATTAGAGAATGGATTGAAACGTCTTTTTAGGAATCTAGGGTATGACATGGGGATCTAACATTAGTGAGGACCCTGGTAAGAATAGAAAACTTGAAGATGAAGCTAGGAACAGTCTTTTTTAACGACTAGGAAATACAGAAATTGATCTCAGACAGAAGACCCAGAGAAGTTAAAATATGGGTGTCTTTTTATTTAGAAGTAATTCTTAATGTGGTTCAGTCAGAGTGGATGCAAAAGCTGAAACACATACAGGTGTATAAAACCAAATTAGATAAATCAGTTATTAAAATAGACAGTTTCCTACAATTTATTAGCTATGAACAAACTTGCTGAGTCCTGAGAGCATATAGGTCCCTATCCTATACCACTCATACATTTGCCAAAGTCAAATGGTTAAAATATGTCCAAAACCCCCAAGTAAACATTATTTTTGGTATGCCCTTTTTTTGAAATTTGCTCTTTGTCTGTATGTTCCCTATAAAGCAGGAAGTATAGTACTTTTCCAAGATGTTTGTCCTTCCTGGGAAAATGCCATCATTGTGAACTTTTTTCACTATTTGAATTATTTTGCTCTCCCAAAACAAAAAAAAAGTTTGCTTTAATTCATATTTTGCATATTGATTGAAAATCTAGATATAGCATAAACAAGTTAAAAGGAATATGGCTAAAAATAAGGAAAACAGGCTAGTCATAGACCTGGCCCCCTCAAAGTGGACAGAGAAGCCAGATTTTGTTATTTTTAGAACTGAGCCCCCATTGTTCAAGCCATTTCAGATGTGTGATCTATTATCAATGATGTGAAACGTAAGTAGGAATGTATCTTTGCAGGCCTGCATATTGTCTTAGAAAGCTACAAATTAATATTATCTTTGTTCTACCATTGCTTTATTTAGTTAAACATTTCACAGTTACATTTTAATCTGATTTAGGTTATGCCAAGAATTTATCACCTCTTTTAAGGCATTCTTCTCCTCATTGCCTTTTTGAGCCTCTTTTGCCATTTGAATTAGTCTATTTTTTAAGGTGTTATTTTCCTCAGTCAGGCTGTTGACTCTCGTTTCATAATTTTCTTGCATCATTCTCATTTCTCTTCCCAATTTTTCCTCTACTTCTCTTATTTGCTTCTTAAGCCTGCTCTATGGCCTGTAACCAGCTTGTATTTTTCTTGGAAGCTTTTGGTGCAGGATTTCTGACTTCACTGTCTTCCTCCTGTTCCATGCTTTGATCCTTTTTGTCTCCAAAGTAGGAGTGTAAAGTTGGGGGACTCTGTTTATTTTGCTTCCTTTGCCTATTCATGTTGCCACTCAGTCACTTAACCCCTGGGCTTTTTTGCCACACTAGTACTCACCCACCAGACAGGGGAGCTTCCACCCCAAACACTGAGGTTTTCTCAGCTGCTGAAGGTATTAGTTGGGTGTCCTCTCTGAAACCTCCACACGCTCTGGCAAGCTGGTCACACACCCCAAGACCTTCACCCCAGACCGCAATCCAGATCCAAGAAGGTTAGAGCAAGAGTAATTACCACCCCCCAGACTGATTGCCCAGTCCCCCCACAGTCTGCAGGCCAGGAGCTGAAGCTGCAATGTGGAGCTGGCTGGGCCTAAGCATCTCAGCAGCTTCTTCCCCTGGGGACAAAAGCCACGCGCAGCCAATTAGTAGTCCCAGAGTCCATACTGCACTGACCCCTCAATTTGTCCTTGGCATCTATGTGTTGATAATTCTGGAAACACCACAGCTGCTGGTGTTCTGAAGTCCCTCCAGCCAGCTGCTGGTCAGGCTGCCCTGGGGGTAAAATCTCTGGCTCACGTAGGGCTGAGGTTGGCTCCCACAGTGCTGTGCTGGCCACTCCCTGCTGGGCTGTCCTCAGTGGGAGGTTAGCTTCTCTGTGTCATTTTGTGGATTCTGTAGCTCCAAAGTTTGTTCAGAGTTCCTGTTTACATGGATTGGAAGTGGTGGGAGCCCAAGCTGCATGGGAAGTCCTGTTTCTACTCAGTCATCTTGACTCCGCCCTCAGTTTATCACCTCTTATGTATATGTATGTACATAATCACAATCTAGATAAGCTGTTATCAAAGTTGGCCTTGGAATTATAAAACTAGAATCTGCTATGGAACCACATATTTTAAAATCTGCATTATCCCCAGCTTGTAGGTAAAATATAATTTCATCTACTCACATAGTCTTTCCTGTCTTGTTCCTGAATGTATTAATATTTTTTTCCTGGAAGACTTTCCTTGATTTCTCCCTTTTCCTCATCTATCAGATATTGAGTTTCCTTTCCTACCAAGTAGATGAATTTTAAAATACAAAAACAAGAACTTTTGTAAAATCTGAGACCTTTAAAAAGAAAAGGAAAATATGTAAATGTGATTGCTGTTCTCTTTCTTGGGATTTACCAAGTGTCTGGCTTATTTTTCTTCTTGTATTGTCCTTTGAAGGATTTCTCAATGGCTTAGCAGTAATTGGAAATACAACAGTAGGTAACGGCTTTTGTTTTATTTTTACAAGGTTTTGTTGATATTATATTTATATATAACATTTATAGTATTTATTAGGAAGAAACATCTCATTCCCATATGGCAAATAGTACTTTTAGAGAGGAAAAAAAGTCAACACAACTGATTGATACATTGAAAAAGCCCAAAACACATGCAACATGGAACTCTTGTGCACCTCACACCTTCCTTCATTTGAATTTCACTTGAGCCTTAATTTTACATTTACTTTTGATTTTTTGGTGTGTCCTTCCACTTACATTGCATATATTGTTTTCTTGCCTCTACTTAACTTTACCGTACAGCAATTTATATGGGTCTTCATCACACACTTCATTTCTTATAGCACAGTAGTATTCCATTACATTCTTGTATCATAGTTTGTTTTGCCACTCACCAATAAATGAGCATCTATTTTGTTTCTAATTTTTAGCTATCACAAAAAGTGAGGCTATAAATATTTTGGAGTATATGGGGCCTTTTTTTTAATGTGTTGGAACACTTTGCTGGTCATCTTTTGAGATCTATTTGTTTAAGTCTTTAGACCATTTATATATTGGAGATGGCTACTAATCTTATCTATCTATTAATTGTTTATATATCTTTGATACCTTATCCTTACTAGAGAAATTTGACATAAAAGTTTTTCTTTTTTCCCATTCAGCCACTTACTTTCTTTTCCTAGATGCATAAAGATTGTCTATACAGAAACTCTTAAGTAATCAAAATTATCTCTTTGATCTCTTGTAATGCCTCTATTTCTTGTTTAGTTAAGGGGCGGCTAGGTGGTACAGTGAATAGAGCACTGCCCTGGAGTCAGGAGGACCTGAGTTCAAATTTGGCCTCAGATACTTAACACAAAAACTAGCCTTTTGACCTTGGGCAAGTCATTTAACCCCAATTGCCCTCCAAAAAGCAAAAAACAAAAAATACATCTCTTACCCATAGCTGCCAGAAGTACATGATCTAATTTTTTATTAGTGTGATCTTTTGTAATAAAGTCATGTGTCTGTTTACATTGTCTTGTAGAATGTGGTATGAGGTGTTAGTCTACGCCTAATTTCTGTCAGAGTGCTATCAGTTTTCCCAGTAGTTTTTATTAAATAGGGACTTTTTCCCTAGGTAATTTATGTTTTCCACTTTATCAAACAATAGGTTATTAAATTGCATTTTTTCTCAGTCTCCCTTGTGTGATCTGTTCCCAATCTATCTCTTTTACCAATAGCAGATGGTTTTGATAACTGCTTCTTTATAACATAGTTTGAAATGTGGAGGTGCTATTCTCCCTTTTTCCTTATTTCTTTTTACCATTTCCCTTAACATTCTATATCTTTTGTTTTTCCAAATGAATTTTGTTTTTTCTTATCAAACTCTGTGAAGTTTCCTCTTGGTAATTTGATTGACACAGCATTAAAAGTGTAAATTAATTTTGGTAGCATTGTCATTTTCATTATGTTGGCGTGATTTAGCCATGAGCACTTAATATTACTTCAGCTATTTGGGTTATTCTTTAATTCTTTAAGGAGCACTTTGTAATTGAATCTATACATGTCTTTTGGGTGCTTTGGGAGGTCAGATAATTTTATGCATTTTGTAGTTGTTTGGAATGGGATTTCACTTTCTATTATCTTCTTGTATTTTGTTGTTATAGAGAAATGCTGTCAAATTTTACTTTAGTTACACAAAAACCAAATTTCTCAAAGGCGGAATCAATTATTGTAACAAGAATGCTAATAGTTACTCTCAGTGTAATCCTAAATGTGATTTTCCTGATTAGCTTTGAGGTTCTTCAGGAGTAATTGCAGTATTGTTTTAAGGTGAACTCTTTAACAGGAAAGGAAGGAAGGAAGGGGGAAAAAAACATGGCTTTATTTCCTTTCTGAAAGTAGAAACACAATGAAAGAAATAAAATATTATTTAATCTTAATTGCCTTTAGGGAATATATTTGAGTTTGTATAAATGTTCTGGGAGTTACTCAGTAAGCTAAAGTAGAGATGTTATGTCTGAACATCTAGAATGGGTGTGTGTGTGTATGTTCAAGTGTAGTATGACCACATTGAAATAGTTCTGATAAACAGTATAAATGAGGAGTCATGAAACATTTTAACTTTTAAGTTAGTCAGAAAATATAAACCAAATTTAATTTTCTTAGTCTGTAGCAGATTGTTGTGCTAGTTAGCGATTCATGACAAATGACACGGTATTTTCCATTCTGAAATGCAATTTGTATCCTCTAAAGTCATTAACCTTCATGCCTTTGAACAAATTGATACCACAACTATCTACTATTTAATATAGGCTATGGCTTCAGTTAAGATGTACATTATATAAAGTTAGTTGAGTAGGGGATGTTGAGAAGACACTGATACTGATAGCCCAAAGAAACTTAAAAAGAAAAAAGGGAAAGGACCCATATGTACAAAAATATTTAGAGCAGCTCTTTTTGTGATGTCAAAGAGCTAGAAACTAAGAAGGTAGGTAGGTACCCATGAATTGGGGATTGAACAAACTATGCCATATGTATATAATGGAATTCTTTTGTTCCATAAGAAATAAGGGAAAGGATAGTTTTAGAAAACCTGAGACAGCCTGTATGGAGTGATATGTAGAACAAAGTGAGCAGAATCAGGAAAACATTATAAAGACAGCATTGAAAGACTTAAGAATGTTAGTGAATGTAATGAACATCTATGATTCTAGAAGACTGAAGATGGAAATATGCTATCCCCCTCCTGACAGAGAGGTGATAGTTTGAAACTACCAGTGTAGGAATTTGGGGGACTTTTTTGGTTTGTTTGTTTTTTTAATTTGTTACTGGGGTTTTGTTTAACCTTTTTTTTCCCCCCTAAAATTCATAGAAGAAGCCAAATGTGCTAATGCATTCGTATAGCCCCTGCTACTACTAGAGAGGCCAAGGCTGGGAGTTCAGAACTGCATTAGCATTAAAAGTCAGTCAGGTGACCACACTAAGTCCAGCACCAAAATGGTGAATCTTCCTGTAGTGAAGGGGTGGGAGGGCACCAAGCTGCTTCAGGAGAGGCAAGCCAGCACATATTGGAAATGAATAAGATCTACACTTCTATGTTAATGAGCAGTAAGACTGAGCCAGTGAGTGGTCACTCTGTTTCCACTCTGGGCAAGAGAGACCGAGTCACAAACGAAATACATATAACCACGCAAACACAAGGTAGACAGAACAGGAGTGGGAGGAAGAGAAACTAGATACTTGTTAATTGAAAAACAGCCTATTTAAACCAAATGGCACAATAAAAAGAAAGATCAGGCATCATAAATGCAGTAATAGATTTCAAATACTTGTCCATCTGTCAGAAATGGACTCCAGCAAAATAGCCTTATATCTTTTTTTTTTTGCGCTTTTTGGAGGGCTATTGAGGTTAAGCGACTTGCCCAAGGTCACACGGCTAGTTTTTTGTGTGTGTTAAGTATCTGAGGCCAGATCTGAACCCAGGTCCTCCTGACTCCAGGGCCAGTGCTCTATTCACTGCGCCACCTTATATGCCCTGTATAGCCTTGTATCTTCACTGGAAGGAAGTAGTACAAGCTGTGTCTGGATGTTGGTAGATTCATGGTGATGATTGATAGAATATGAAAGGGATAAATGTAAGTGATTATCATCAAGAGAAAAAAATAGTTCATCCAGTCTTTCTAAATGATTGACCACTATTAAGAAATGATCTTAGCCTTCGATGATCTAAGTACAAACCACTATGTAGAAGTAATCCAAAGACATTAGTCCTAGCATTCCTATATAGATATACATAGAAGAACAAAAAGAAAAGAATAATGGCGTGTCATTTATCAGGATTCTAAATCTTTTAAAAATACCCTGGAAACTAAGAGCATACTTTAAAGTAGCAGAATGCTAGTAACTTTATTGGAATTGAGGTCAGTGACTGCCAAGCCTTTTATCTTTTTATTATTAATTTGTCTACTTTAATTTACAAGATTCAGTTCCACAATCCCTTGAGTTTCAAATTTTCTCCCCCTTCCTCTCCTCCCTCTCCCCCACTCCACCATGGCAGCATGCAATTAAACATAGGATCTGCAAATACCTTCACGTTAAACATTAGTCAGGTTGTAAAGAAAGATGATAACTGATGGAATGAACAACAGGAAAGAGGAAACAAAACAAGAAAAAGAAAGAGAGCAGGTAGTTTGCTTCAATCTGCATTCAAACTCTGTAGTTCTTTCTGTGGATGTGGACATCTCTTTCCATAATGAGTCTTTTGGAGTTGTCTTCTAACCTTGCATTGCTGAGAAGAGCCCAGTCTATTAAAGTTGGTTGTCACACATATGCTGTGTCTGTAATTGTGTACAAATTTCTCCTGGTTCTGCTTTTCTCACTCAACATCAGTTTGTATAAGTCTCTCCAGGTTATTATGAAGTCCATCTGCTCCTCATTTCTTATAGTACAATAGTATTCCATTACATTCATATACCACAACTTGTGTAGCCATTCCCCAATTGATGGGCATCCCCTTGATTTCCAATTCTTTGCCACCACAAAAAGAGCTGCTATAAATATTTTTGTACATACAGATCTTTCTTCCACTTCTGTGATCTCTTTGGGATACAACCCTGTAAGTGGTATTACTGGGTCAAAAGGTATATACCTATTTATAGCCCTTTGGGCATAGTTCCAGATTGCTCTCCAGAATAGTTGAATCAGTTCACAACTCCACCAATAATGTATTAGTGTTCCAATTTTTCTGCATCTTCTCCAGCATTTATCATTTTCCTGTTTTGTCATCTTAGCCAATCTGACTAGTGGGATGTGATTCCTCAGAGTTGTTTTGATTTGCATTTCTCTGATCAGTTGTGATTTAGAGCATTTTTTCATGAGCTTATTGATATCTTTAATTTTTTCCTCTGAAAACTGGCTGTTCATATTCTTTGACCATTTATCAATTGGGGGCTGACTTGTATTCTTATAGATTTGACTCAGTTCTCTGTATATTTTAGAAATGAGGCCTTTATCAGAGACAAAGATTGTAAAAATTCTTTCCCAGTTTTTCACTTTCCTCTTAATCTTGGTTACATTGGCTTTATTTGTACAGAAGCTTTTCAATTTAATGTAATCAAAATTATCCATTTTGCATTTTACAATGCTCTCTAACTCTTGTTTTGTCATGAAGTCTTCTCCTCTCCATATATCTGACAGTTAAACTATCCCTTGCTCTCCCAGATTGCTTATAGTATCAGCATTTATACCTAGATCATACACCCATTTTGACTTTATTTTGGTGTATGGTGTTAGATATTGTTCTGTGCCCAATTTCTGCCATACTATGTTCTAGTTTTCCCAGACTGATGCTTTTTGTAATACAGATTAAAATCTGGTATGTCTAGGCCACCTTCCCTAACATTTCTTTTCATTAATTCCCTTGATATTCTGGACCATTTGTCCTTCCAAATGAATTTTATTACTGTTTTTTTCTAGCTCTATAAAATATATATTAAATATATATATGGATATAAATTTTTGGTAGATTGATTGGCATGGCACTAAATATGTAATTTAATTTAGGTAAGATTGTCATTCTTACTATATTAGCTCAACTCAGCCATGAACAACTAATGTTTTTCCAATTAGTTAGATCTGACTTTATTTGTGTGAAAAGTGTTTTGTAATTGTGTTCATATGAGTCCTAGGTTTGTTTTGGCAGATAGATTCCCAAATATTTTATAATGTCTACAGTAACTTTAAATGGGATTTCTCTTGCTGTTGGATTTCATTAGAAATATATAGGAATTCCGAGGATTTATGTGGGTTTATTTTATATCTAGTACCAAGTTGAATAAGAGGGGTGATAGTGGACACCCTTGTTTCACCCCGATCTTATTGGAAATGCTTCTAGCTTATCTCCATTACATATAATACTTGCTGATGGTTTTAGATAGGTGCTACTTATTATTTTAAGGAAGACTCCATTTATTCCTATACTTTTTAGTGTTTTTAATAGGTATGGGTGTTAAGTTTTGTCAAAAGCCTTTTCTGCATCTATACTGATAATTATATGGTTTCTGCTAGTTTTCTTGTTGGTGTGATCAATTATACTGATAGTTTTCCTAATATTGAACCATCTTTGCATTCCTGGAATAAATCCTACCTGATCGAAGTGTATTATTCTTGTGATAAGTTGCTGTAGTCTTTTTGCTAATATTTTATATAAAATTTTTGCATCTATATTCATGAGGGAAATTGGTCTATAATTTTCTTTCTCCATTTTGTTTCTTCCTGATTTAGGTATCAGTACCATATTTGTATCACAAAAAGAATTTGGTAGGACTCCACCAATTTTCCCAAATAGTTTGTAGAGTATTGGGGTTAATTCTTCTTTAAATGTTTGATAGAATTCACTAGTAAATCCATCTGGCCCTGGAGATATTTTCTGAGGGAGTTCACTGATGACTTGTTCAATTTCTTTTTCTGAGATGGGGTTAAGTAATTTACTTCCTCTTCAGTTAATCTGGGCAACTCATATTTTTGTAAATATTCATCCATTTCACTAAGATTGTCAAATTTTATGTGTATACAGTTGGGCAAAATAATTCTTAAGTATTGTTTCAATTTCCTCTTCATTGGAGGTAGATTCACCTTTTTCATTTTTGATGCTCATAATTTGGTTTTCTTTTTTTTATCATATTGACTAAAGATCTATCAATTTTGTTGTTTTTTTTCTTTCATAAAACCAGCTCTTAGTTTTATTTATTAATTCAATAGTTTTCTTAATTTCAATTTTATTAATCTCCACTTTGGTTTTCATTATTTCCAATTTAATATTTAATTGGGGATTTTCAGTTTGTTCTTATAGCTTTTTGAGTTGTATGCCCAATTTATTGACCTCCATTTTCTCTATTTTACTCATGTATGCATTCAGGGATATAAAACTTCCCCTAAGAACTGCTTTTGCTGCACCCCACAAATTTTGGTATGTTTTCTCATTATTGTCATTCTCTTGAAGGAAGTCACTTATTGTTTCTATAATTTCTTTTTTGACCCACTCATTCTTTAGGATGAAATTATTTAGTTTTCAATTAGTTTTTAGTCTGTCTTTCCATGGCCCTTTATTGCATATGATTTTTATTGCATCATGATCTGAGAAGGAGGCATTTAATATTTTTGCCTTTCTGCACTGAATTGTGAGGTTTTTATGCCCTAGTAGTGGTCTATTTTTGCATATGTGACATGTACCGCCAAGAAGAAGGTATATTCCTTTTTATCCCCATTCAGTTTTCTCCAGAGGTCTATCACATCTAGCCTCTCTAAAATTCTATTCACCTCCTTAACTGTTTTCTTCTTTATTTTGATGTTAGATTTATCAAGTTCAGAGGGGGGAAGATTGAGATCCCCCACTAGTACAGTTTTGCTATCTATTTCTTCCTCTAATTCCCTTAACTTCTCCTCTAATAATTTGGATGTTATACCACTTGGTGCATATATGTGAAGTAATGATATTGCTTCGTTCTTTTTTTGGGGGGGTGGGGGGAGGCAATTGGGGTTAAGTGATTTGTTAAGTTTTTGTGTTAAGTGTCTGAGGCTGGATTTGAACTCAGGTCCCCTAGTGCTGGTGATCTATTCACTGTACCATCTAGCCACACCTATATTGCTTCATTCTTGATGGTGCCTATTAGCAGGATATAGTTTCCTTCCTTATTTAGATAGATTTTAAATTAGATCTATTTTTGCTTTTGCTTTATCTGAGGTAAGGATCACTACCGCTGCTTTTTTTACTTTAGCTGAAGCATATTTTCTACTCTAGCCTTTTACCTTTACTCTGTGTTATCCCCTTGTTTTAAATGTGTTTCTTATAGACGGCATATTGTAGGATTGTTGTTTTTAATCCATTCTGCTATCTTCCTCCATTTTATGGGAGAGTTCATCCCATTCACATTCATAGTTATGATTACTATCTGTGTCTTTCCCTCCATCCTATTCCCTTCCCTGTTTATATTTTTATTTCTTCCTTCTCTCTTCCCCTCCTTAAGAGTTTTTCTTTTGAGCACTGCCTCCCTCATTATTCCCTCCCTCTTCCCCCCCTTTACCTGCCCTTTCCCCTTACTACTATTTCCCTCCCTTCTAATCCCCCCACCCCCATTTTTCCCCTTTATGCCTCCTACTCTCTGTAGGGCACAATAGATTTTTATACTTAACAAGTACGTTAGTCCTTTCATGAACCCAGACCAATGAGAGTATATTTCTTACAGTGCTCCTCTCCCTCCCTCCTTTCCCTCTATTATAATGAGTTTTTGTGTCTTTTCACAGTAGAATCCTAAATTTAACTGATTATGTTGATCTCTCCTTGAACCATAACCAATGAGAATAAAGTTCATATGATGTTCGCCTTCACATAGCCTATCTGTAATGCCCTTAACCTGCTGTCACCTCACTTCAGTCTCTCAGAATACCTAATTTGCTTCAAAACTCAGTTCAGGTGGCACCTCCTAAACAAAATCTTTGTGACTTGGGGTAACTAGGTGGTGCAGTGAATAGAGCACTGGCCCTGGAGTCAGGAGGACCTGAGTTCAAATCCAGCCTGAGACACTTAACACTTACTAGCTGTGTAATCTTGGGAAAGTCACTTAAGCCCAATTGCCCTGCTTTCCTCCCTCCAAAAAGACCAAAATAAAACCAACAACAAAAACACCTTTGTGACTCTTCTACTCCAGTTTAGTGGGTTTTTTTTCCCTATCTCAAATTATTTTGCGTTTACTTATCTGTACACATGTTGTATTCTCCAGTAAAATATAAATTCCTTGAAATTAAGTCAACAAGTTTTTAAGTGTTTACTATGTTCCAGGCAGTATGCTAAGTGTTGGGGATACAAAAGAGGGGTGAAACAGTTCTTGTCTTCAATGAACTCACAGTTTAATGGGAAGACAACCTGCAGGCAACTATGTGTAAACTACACACACACACACACACACACACACACACACACACACACGACAGATTGTAGATAATCAGAGGGAAGGCACTAAAATTAAGAAGGATCAGGAAAGACTTCTTATAAAGGTGAGTTTAGATCTCTTCCTTTCCTCAACCAAACACCTTGAAACTTGTTTCAACTTGCTGTCTTTATTTCCTGTCCTCTCGCTTCTCACACCCCTGAACCAAAACTACTCTTTCTAAAGTTTCCAGCAATATCATAATTGCCAGATATGAAAGTCTGTTCTCAGACCTCATCCTTCTTGACCTTTCTACTGCACTTGATACTATTGACCAACCTCTTCTGTCTACTCTCTTCTGAGGGATTTTTGTGACCCTCCTCTATTTTGTTCTTTTCTCATCTATGACTGATCCTCAGGCTGGCTATTCTCTAACAGTAGGTGTTCCCCCAAGGTTTTAACCCATGCCTTCTTCTCTTTTTCTGCTCTGTCTCTTTGTTGTGACTTCCTCAGCTTCCATGGATTTAACTATTCTCTATGCCAATGACTGTCAGAGAGAGGAGATAAGTAGGAGATCAATATCTGGCCTTAGTGCCTCCCCTGAGCTTCAGTCCCCCATCACCCACTGCATGTTGGACATTTTAAACTGTACATTTTAGAGATACTACAAACCCAATATGTCCAAATGAACTCATTTTCCCCTGCAGAAACTCCACCCCTTCCAAATCACCCTATCTTTGTTGAGGGTGCTACTATCACTCTCAGCTCCTAGTTCATGACCTATGTCTGATATTCTATTTTTCTGTTTCTACCTCCGTACCTGTGACATCCAATTTCTTCAGTCACATAAGTACCACCCTAGTTTGGGTCCTCACCACCTTTTACCTAGATTATTGCAACAGTGCCTTTTAATTGTTCTTTCTTGCCTTAATTATCTCACCACTCTAGTCTGTCATATACAGCCAAAATAATTTTCCTAAGGTATAAATCTCACTGTGTTATTCCCCTACCCAGTCAGTGAGTTCCAGTGGCTTCCTGTTGATTCTAGGATAAAATACTATCATATTTAAAATAAAATTTTAACTTTTAAAGCCATTTGCAATCTGGTCCCATCATCTTTTCAATATCATTAGACATAATCCTCCTCCTGTATTCAGCAGTCCAGTCAAACTGCCTTTTCTATGTTCCTTGCTCATGACACTTCACCTCTTGTCACTTTGTCTTTGCACTGGCTGTTCCCCATGCATAGAATGCATTCCTACCTTTCCTCCACTTCAAAATACTTCTCTATCTT
Source organism: Gymnobelideus leadbeateri (assembly GCA_011680675.1). Classification (NCBI taxonomy): domain Eukaryota; kingdom Metazoa; phylum Chordata; class Mammalia; order Diprotodontia; family Petauridae; genus Gymnobelideus; species Gymnobelideus leadbeateri. The sequence goes on from WOXC01000755.1 coordinate 716,598, forward strand.
TAAGATGCAGCTAAGGTAGCAGTGGTGATACATTAGAACAGGGGTGGGGAATCTACAGCCTTGTGTCCACATGTGACCTATACTAGGTCCTTGAGTGCAGCCTTTTGACTGAGTTCAACTTTTATAAATCCTTTTATTAAGGGGATTTGTTCTGTGAAGTTTGGATTCAATCAAGGGGCCATTCTTGAGGACCTAGAGGGCCACATGTGGTGTTGAGGCCATAGGTTCCCCACCCCTGCACTAGAAACTCTTACAATAAATACTTCCTCTCTCAGGTCCTGGCATTCTTTCTGGCTCTCCCTTATGCCTAGAACTCTCTCCCTCCTCCACTCCAACTACTGACCTCCTTGGCTTCCTTTAAGTTCCAACTAAAATCCTGCCTACTACAGGAAGCTTTCCTCAACCCCTCTTAATTCCAATGCCTTCTATCTGTTAATTATTTCCTGTTTATTTTATATATAGCTTGCTTTGTATATATTTATTTGTATATTGTCTCCCTCAATTGGATTGTAAGGTCCTTGAGGAAAGGAATTATTTTTGTCCTCTCTTTATATCCCCACTCTAGCACAGTGCCTGGCACATAGTAGGAATTTAATAAATGTTTATAGAATTGATGCGATGTAAAGTAAGTAAAGCCAAGAAAACAATATACACAATAATTGCAATAATGTAAATGGAAAGAATAACACACCAAAAAATTAGAAAGTTCCATTAACACTCAAATGAAGAGGTTTGAAAAGATGTCCCTAACCTGACCCTTCTAGCAGTTGGGAGGGCTACAGATGTTACACATTACACATCTTTTCAGACTTTCTTGATGTATTGATCAGTTGTGCTGCCTTTTTTTTTCTTCCCCCCCCCCCCAAAAAAAAAGCACTCTTTGTCTTACGAGATGACTTTTAGAGATGGGAAGGGATACATGGGTCTGAACAGACAACCTCTTGGCAGGATACATAGGAAATCAGGACCGGAGGGAAGGCACTAGAATTAAAGGGGATTGGGAAAGGCATCCTCCAAAAGATGGGGTTTTAAGTGAGTTTTGAAAGAAACCAGAAAAGATTCTGGAGTTGGGAGGTTTGAGTGACATGTTGGAGGAACAGCTACCCTAATGCTGAGGACTGAGGTAGAGGGAGACAGGAAAGGTGAGATTTCAGGGTAGGTGATGTAAAAAAATAGAAAAACAGTAATTAATTTTTTTAAAAAGATGCAGCTGAAGCACAATCTTTTTATGAAGCTATTCCATATCCCCACCAATTCCTAGTGAGTATACTCCTTCCCAAACTACCTTATGCCCAACTAATTTGTTTCTCATTTTTTATCTGTACTTTATTTGGTTTTTATATGCATTTGTTTTCTCCCTTGTAATGTAAGCTGCTTGTGAGTATGAATTGCCTCATTCTTTGTATTCATACCTCCAGGACCTGGCACAGTGCTTGGCATATAATAGTAGGTGATTAATAAATTGTTTGATAGGACCTAATTAGCTTTTACTCCACTGGCATTGCCTTCAGTAACCCACAAGCATAAAATAATGTTACCTAAAAGATTAATAATAACATAATGTCCTTAAAAATATTAAAAGGGTTAATGTATTATGACCTAGTTTGTCTATATTTTGTATATTTCAGCGAAAATACTTCTTACTGTGTAGGTATCAATCCCTAATATGTTAGCGACTTAACTAAGTTGCTTTTGTTATTTTAACCAGCCTTAAACTCTTAATATATCTAAATTTTGCTTCTTTGGTGATTTTCATACCTATTTTTCCTACTTACTTTAGCATGTAACTTACAGATTTGTTTCTGCAATCTGTGCTTGACAACATCTATATAGTATAATACAGAGGAAGGGAGACCATATGAAACTGACTAAATATTCAGTTGTTTGTTTGGTTTTGTTTTTTTTTAAGAGACTTCTCCCAGGGTTTGTATAGTCATGTAACCGTCCAGCAACTAGGTAATGTCTTAGTAGTAACCGATAGTGCCTACATTGACTGTTTTATTGATTTATTTAACTATTTGACAGATGGCCTGATTGGGGGCTTTTAGCATATCCAAAAGTCTTGAGCTTGGCAAAATGTCGAATGTTTGTGGGTCTTGGCTACTTGCCAGAATTTAGTTGGGTCCTTAAGTAATGGAGATCAGTTGGCATCATGAGACTTGAAAATTCTATAGTTTCAAGGAAGTCTGTTCCTTTCGATGAATTTGTGGTGTAATTGATGAGTTTTTTCATTTGGAACACTTGAGGCAATTTTGGTTCAGAAAAAGACCTGACCTAATCTCCTAAAAGTTTGTGGGTAGACCTACTAAAACCTTCAAAATAATAGCACTTATGAAATCTGGTGTATGTTTATCCCTGGATTTCTCAGTGGTATACTTTTGGGTTGATCTGATCCTAAATATCTTAGTTCCTGTGTTTAATCTATTTTAGAAACTGGATGGCTTCTACAGGGAGCCAACCCTCTGATATAGACAATATTTTTGGATTCTTCAGTGATGGAGCACCCCCCACCAAAAAACCCAGGTAAGGAAGAAAATAGAACATCGAGAACAAAGGTAATGGTTATTTGTTGTCTGATGTAGAGGAGCAGCCTGTTCATGTTACATCTACTTGGCATGTTTGATTTTTCATCCAGTTCATGTTGTCAAAAGCTATCAAAGCAGAGATGGTTCCTCAAAACTTGAGCCCCCCCCCACCTTTTTTTGGTGCTGTGTTTTACATAATCGAGTGAAGGGAGAGAAGGAAGTAGTGACAGTAGTAGTTGATTTTTACCGCAGTACAACACTTCTCAAGACTAAAAGGAATATGCTTTCTTTCTTGAGGTTTCACTAAATGAGGGAGAAAGGAAATAGAGTCAGGAAAAGTAGAGAAAACTCAGTTTTTTTCCCCAAACACTAGATGATATGCCCAAAACTAGACCATTGTGAGACCATTTGAGAACACCCCATTTGTTAGAATCTTGAAGAAATTCTAGGGAATTCCAGCTTGTTTTGGCAAGCTCCCTTATTAATTTATTCAATCAGTATTTTTTCTAAAAATTACAGTGTCCTCAGCACTGTATTAAATGTTCCAGTTTCCTGATTGAGGCAAGCATTTCTTCTGTATGGTAAAAAAAATTATTAGTATACCAGGTACTTAACTCTTACACTTTGGAAGAGAATTCAGCAATATCTCCTCCTTTGAGGTTCATTTCATCACAATATGTCATCCTATATAAACTACTTAGTGGCAGATACCTACTGGACCTTTAATGATTGTCCCTCTTTCTCAAGAATCGGATCCTTGTCCTATACATAAAGACTTCAGTATGCATGTTAATGTTCCCTCAAATACCCTGGCTTCCCAATAAATCAACCTTACCTCAGACAGTTACAAAATTGAGTGTTGGGAGGGACCTCAGTGGTCATCTAACAATTCATATCAGAGTAATCCCCACCTTAAGATTCTCAACAGGTGGTTATCCAGCCTTTCCTTAAGCTACCAAGAAGTAGGAATCCACAGCCTCTTAAGGGAAACCATTCCAATTTTGGACAGCTCTAATTGTTAGGAGGGTTTTCCTGACCTTAAATTTAAATTTGCCACTTTGCAATTTACATCCATTGCTGATGTTCTGCCACCCTGGGCCCAGATGGAACAGGTTTATCCTTGGTCATATGACAGCCATCCCTTCAAATACCTGAAGACAGCTCTCCATGTCTTATTTTCTCCAGACTAAACATTCCCAATTCTTCAGTTGATCTTCATATTATGGACTTGTCCTTCACCATTCTAATTGCCTTCTTCTAGATACTTTTCTGACTTATCAGTATCCTTAAATTGTTATTCCTAGAACTAAACACAGTACTCAGGATGAAATCTGACAAAGTCAGAGTGCAGTATCATTTTCTAATTCCTATCCCCTTTTTAATGAAGCCTGAGAATTCATTAGCTTTTTTGGCTGCAGTAGCAGCCAAACTCACTTTGTTAACTCACATTGAGCCTGCTATTCACCAAAACCCCAGATCTTTTCCGAAACTTCTATCTTTCTATTCCTCCTCCTCCTTCGTATGCTCCTGGGTTTATTTTTTGTACACAAGACCAGGGCTTTACATTTATCCCTACTGAATTTCATCTTACTAAATTTAGCCCAATGATAGCCTGTTATCCTGTTTGGATCCTGACTCTGTTGTCCGCTGTCTTAGCTATCCCAGCCAGTTTTGTGCCATCTACAAATTTGATAAACATATTTTCTATGCTTTTACCCAAGTCGTTAGTAAAATATTAAATAACCAGAGATTTCTGTGATATTGTTCTAGATACCTCTTGCCATAGTTTAAATCCATCAGATTGTACTATTGTCTAATCCATATTTCTCTATCTTCTCCACAAGAATAGTACAACATAATTTTATGAATCTAACTTACTTAAAATTTAAGTAAACTATATTCATACTATTCCCCTCATTTACTAGCTTAGTAATCCTATCAGAAAAGGAAATGAGGTTACTCTGACATGACCTGTTCTTTATGAAACCATAATGGCCCTTTATTATTACCACTTCCCTTCCAAATTTTCACCAGCCATCTCTTTAATGACCTTCCAAGAATCAAAGTCAAGTTTAGTGGGTGATCTTTAGTTGGCAGATTCTTTTCTCTTTCCTTTTTTGAAAATTGGGGCAATGTTTGTCCTTCTCCAATTATGTTGTACCTGATTTCTGTGGTCTTTCATATATCCCCAACAGTGGCTCAATAATCATCTCTGCCAGTTCTTTCAGCACTGGAGGATATAGTTCATCAAGGACAACTGACTTGAACTCATCAGGGTAGCTAGTAAGATATTCTCCTTTCCCTCCCAATAGAGCTTTAAAAAAACAAAACAAAACCTTTTTGCTGTCCTTAACTTTCCTTACCAGCCTGAACTTATTCTGATTTTTATCATTCCTGATGCTATTTTTACTAGACTCTGTCATGCATTTATGCTATTTGTCTTCTGTTACCAAACATTGTTTTCATCTTCTTTATATTTCTTTCTTTTTTTACAACAACATTCATTTTTTATAAGATTTTTATTTTCAATTTTTTTCTCCCTCCCTCTGTCCTATCTCTCCTCCCCAAGATGGCAAACAGTCTGACATAGGTTATACATGTGCAGTCATGTAAACATTTTTCCACATTAGTTATGTTGTGAAAGAAGAAACAGAAAAAAAGGGAAAAGCCACCAAAAAAGGGTAAAAACAGTATGCTGTGATGTGTATTCAGAGTCCATAGTTCATTCTTTGAATGTGGATAGCATTGTCCACCATGAATTTTTGTAATTGTGTTGGATCACTGTATTGCTGAGAAGAGCCAAGTCAGTCATAGTTGATCATTGCACAGTACACAGAACACTGCATGCAGTGTTCTCCTACTTTTGTTCACTTCACTCAGCATCAATTCATGTAAGTCTTCAGGTTTTTCTGAAATCTGCCTGCTCATCATTTCTTATAGCTTAATAGTATTCTGTTATATTTTTATACCACAGCTCCACCAGCAATGCATTAGTGGCCCAATTTTCCCATATCTTCTCCAACATTGATCATTTTCCTTTTTTGTTTTATTAGCTGATCTGATAGGTATGAAGTGGTACTTCAAAGTTGTTTTAATTTCCATTTCTCTAATCAATAGTGATTTAGAACATTTTTTTTTATATGACTGTAGGTGGCTTTAATTTCTTCATCTGAAAACTGCCTGTTCATATCCTTTTATGACCATTTATCAATTGTGGAATGACTTGTGTTCTAATAAATTTGACTGAGTTTTCTTTTTATTTGAGAAATGAGACCTTTATAAGAGACACTTGTTAAAATTGTTTCCCATTTTCTTTGCTATTCTTCTAATCTTGGTTGCATTGGTGTTGTTTGTGCAAAACCTTTTCAATTTAACATAATCCAAATTATCTATTTTACATTTCATGATCTCTGTCTCATTTTTAGTTATAAATTCTTCCCTTCTCCATAGATCTGAGAGGTAAACTATACCTTGCTTTCCTGATTTGCTTAAGGTATCCCCCTTTATGTCTAAATTATGTACCCATTTTGATCTTATCTTAGGATATAGTCTGAGATGTTGGTCTGTGCCTAGTTTCTGCCATGCTATTTTCCAGTTTTCCCAGAAGTTTTTGTTAAATAGTGAGTTCTTATCCCAGAATCTAGTGTCTTTGGGTTTATCAAACATGATTACTAAGGTCATTAACTACTGTGTTTTAAGTACATAATCTGTCCCACTGATACACCACTCCATTTCTTAGCCAGTACCAAAAAGTTTTGATGATTGCAATTTGTAATAGGGTTTTAGAACTGGTACTACTAGGCCACCTTCCTTTGCATTTTTCTTTTCATTATTCCCCTTTATATTCTTCACCTTTTGTTCTTCTGGATTAAATTTTTTGTTATTTTTTTCTAGCTCTATATAATAATTTTTGTTAGTTTGATATATTTCTTTTAAAATCCAAGTTGGTTAGTGAGTTTTCTGTTTGTTCATAATGGTATCTTTTGATAAATCCCATATTTCCTTTGCATTGGAATCTTTTCCTTTGTGTCTTCAGAATTTAATTTTCAAGCATCCCCCATCTCTCTTGGGCTGACTTCTGCTAAAGCATTTTAGTCCATGGGAACCTTCCTGCCTTCCTCTGAGCCTCATTAAAATCTGTTTTCCCAATGTATAGAGTATAGGTCAGACTATGTCTGGCTTTCCTCTTCTCTGTCACAAACTCTAGAAGAAGTGATCTCTCCTTGCACCCCCATCTCCAACCCCAAGATTCTCCTCCTTTCTACACCAGGATCCTTATTGAGAATAAGATCCAAAATAGAATTTCCTCTTATTTCTTCCTCCACATTGTGATGGACAGCATAACCACTTTGGCAGAGAGAGATAAAGCAACAGTAGATAATCTGAATGTAATTGAACTCCCTCATCACTACTATGTTATGCCTATATGCCAGAATTGTACTCTATTTCCAAATCACTTCATCTAATTCTTCTTTCTATCCAGGTGTCCTGTAAAACATAGGACGATTTTGTCATTCTGGTGGCAAAATTATTTTTTATTTCTTCCCCTTTTAACCACTCCAAAACTTCTATATTGTGCTTCCTGGTTTATTTCCTGGATTTCCAATCATCTGAGTATACTTTGTTAATGTGCCTATCTCACCCCTATTTTGACTTTTGTTTCTTTTATTTTGAATAAGGTATACCCATTGAGAGGCATAGTCTCATCATGGATTATATCCCACCACTTATAACTGTGAAGTTAAATTTTTCCACCTTGTATTAGGAACGTGGCTCTTCCCATATGTTGCCTAATTTTTAGGTATTTAGGACAGGCACTTGAGACCATGGGTTTAAGTACTAGCTCCCTTCTTGGGTCATGTTTTATATGAACTTCTAGATTTCTTGTTATTCTTCCTTTGTAGCTATTTACTATATATGTCTAACAGGGAACATACATAAGCAATCTTCTTCCTCCCTGTCTTTTTTAGTTTAACACCCTTTTGACTAGATTTCTATGACACTTGTAAAATACAGTCTTACCAGCCTGTGTTAGGTTTATTTCTTCTTTCTTTCTTTCTTTCTTTCTTTCTTTCTTTCTTTCTTTCTTTCTTTCTTTCTTTCTTTCTTTCTTTCTTTCTTTCTTTCTTTCTTTCTTTCTTTTTTCTTTTTGGAGGGCAATTGGGGTTAAGTGTCTTGCCCAAGGTCACATGGCTAGTTTTTGTGTTAAATGTCTGAGGCCAGATTTGAACTTAGGTCCTCCTGACTCCAGGCCTGGCACTCTATTCACTGCACCACCTAGCCGCCTCGGTTTATTTCTTCTCTGGCCAGGAATCTCTGATAGTTCTATATTGTAAGCCATGATCTACATCCCATTCTTAGATACTACCTTATTAGTCAGCTGTTCACTTTACAACTTAATCTTTCTCTTCTGTGTCCCTTCTTTTCAATGGAATAGTGTTGAATACACAACTTGTGCTCCATGATCTTTGATTTCTTTCCAGAATCTTTATAATCATTGGCAGTACTTCTTACATTCATTCTGGAAGTATCATTTGTGACAACATGAGTCGGCCAAAAGTTGAGGGATTGTCATCTGTTTAGATCAATGTTTTGGGAGTTTTTCTGTTATCTCTTGGGTATGTATCCCAAGAAGACAACCAACATTTCTGTTGTTACCAGGTTAAGAGATAACCTTCTTCAGTACCCCTAAACAGGGAGTCACCAACTACTATTACTCTTCTCTTTCACCTGTAACTCTTACTGCATCATCTCTCACCTGATAGCTTCTTTGGCTCTTTTATATTATTGTTGGTATTCCAAGCAACTTCTTTCTTCTCAGAAGATCCAACCCTTTCTTCTGAAAGAAGAGTATCAAATCTGTTTTTAACCTCTAATTATACAGCTGTCCTTTTTATTCACTTTCTCTTCTGTGTAACCCTTTCCACTCACTCTACTCTTTGATAAAGGTCAAGTCTTCTTTTTTTTACTTCAGGTCCCTTTTTCCTATCAAAGTTTTACTTCTGTTTCCTTTAGGAACCCTTTATTCTCCTTCACAACTTAGAATATAGAAAGGTATTCATCAAGTCCCTTTGCTGTCTCTTCCAGAAAGATCAGTCTATGTTTGGAACATATAATAGTCATTTAACAGAAATACAACACTTATAATTTCACAAGTTCTTTTGTTCCCTGTAACGGTTCAGATTTTCATTTTGTTTTCTGAATCTTCTTGAAGGTATTTGCCCCCTCAACCCTAAGCACCTAGCTAAAACATTTACATTCATTTATCACTTCTTTAATAACTTGACATCCACTCAGATCCCTTTCCTTCATCTCAACAATCTACAAGGCCACATCCACCTCCCCTTGGCCTTACACTAACCTCTGATCTCATTGTAGTGTATTCGGGCAAGACTGCACTCTCCCGCAAAGGTGTCAGCAGTTTGCCCCAACTCACCTATTAGTGGAATTAATTATCGAGAGTGGAATGAGACTGACTTTACAACAGCAACAACAAAACCCACCAATTAATTAGCTTAACCCTCTGATTCTTCCACTTACCTTTTCTAACACTCTGATCCTTCTACTTACCTTTTCTTATTTACTTTGCCTTCTCTGTTGTCTTTGTTCAGTCCTGTCAGACTTTTCGTGACTCCATTTGGGATTTTCTTGGCAAAGATACTAGAGTGGTTGCCATTTCCTTTTCTAGCTCATTTTACAGACGTGGAAACCAAGGCAAATGGTGAAGTGACTTGTCTAGGGTCACGTAGCTGGTAAGTGTCTGAGGCTAGATTTGAATTCTGGTCTTCCTGACTATAGGCACACCTTTTAGCTGCCTTATCTTTGCCAAATACTTTATCCTCATCATTCTTGAATCTACCTCTTCCAAGTTCTATTCCGTAATCCTCATTGCTTTTCCTTAATTGTCCTGAAACATAGCTCTCTTATAACCTAGAATCTTTACTCATATATGGGCCTGGTTATTGTTCTTCAGATTTTCCTTAATTCCTCCAAAATTTCTCACCAGTTACCTACTTTACTAGTACATATCTCTCCACATTACCTACAAGATTTTTTTATAATTATTCACCTTACTCCTTCTATCTTTTTCCTCTCCTTCTCCCATGGAAGTTCCTCCCATAACCTTTTCCCAGGTTGTCCCTTGACTCCATCACATACAGCAGTGATCATATTCTTAATCTCATTACCAAGTTGTTCACCTCCATTGTCCTTAACTTTGTAATTCATTTATCAGACCATATCACACTATCTTTCCATCTCTCCCTGTGCAGTGTGAGATAGTAGATAGCAGAGAGCTGGACTAGGAGTCAGAAAATCCTGTTTCTAGTACTTATTAGCTGTGTAACCATGAGTAAGATACTTAAACTCACTCTATTTTCTCTCATGTGTAAGAGAGAATTCAGTTAGTCTCTAAAGTCCCTTCTTGCTCAAAATGTATAATTCTATAACTTATAGAATATATATTATTCTAGAACTTATAGTCATTGTTTAAATTCTAATTCTGTTCATTTCTTATAATTTAGGCAAAGATATAGGGGAAGAACTCTTGGATAAAAGTGCGTTTACCAAAAATTAGGTGGCAAGTTGGCCTTTAGAGAGTTTTAAATCTTGTATATTTGAGATCCTCAAATAAAAAATATATTGTAATATAACTAGGGTCCTAACCTGCCAAGCTAAAAAGCTTGTGTTTAGTAAATTGGTTTATTGTATGTTTCAAGGCAGATTCTGCCTGCTTTCCCTAGAAAAAAAGTATTGTTATACAGCACATATTTTTTGAGCAGATGTGTGGGTCCTCAGTTCCTTCAGAACCTTAGTAACTCCCCTTCCTTCCCAGCTGCCATTTTGGATTCCACAAACATACTAGAGGCAAATTTGTTCTCATCTTTATCCTAAGGTTAGCTTTTTTTCCTTCAAAATCCTTGTAATATATATGGGTTAAAATCCCCATGATTTTATCACTCTGGTGTCTAATAAGGAACAAGGTCACAGGGTTTTTTTTTTCTTTTGTGTTACTTTTTTTGTTCATTAAAAGTTACATCTACCTATATCATCCTATTGAACTATAATTTTGAGATCTTCCCTTTTTGTTTTGTCTAAAGTATGAATAATATAAAGAAGAGAGTCAACTACAGGATTACTTTTAATTCCCAAAGCTGGGTCTTTGTTGCTATGTTTTTTAGCAGATACTTTACTGATATTTCGCTCTTGTGTACTTTGGAGTTCATATTCTAGAAATTAGTGCTTATCATCTTTAGCTTATGTGAAAGTTATACTATCTGACTGAGGTCTTTTCAGTCCAACAAAAATGTATTAAGTGTTTAATATCAAGGTACTGTTATGTTAGACATAGCTTGGCATGGTGGAGAGAATGTGAATTTGGAGTAAGGAGAAAACTAATTCAAAGCCAGCTTCTGAAACTTAGTGGCTCTATGACCAGGAACAACTCCTTTAATGTCACTGAACCTTAATTCTCTCATCTATAAAATGAGAATAATAATACTTGTAGTGTTCCCTCTGGGAACTGTCAGAATGATCAAATGAGATAAAGTATAAAGTGCTTTGTAACTCTAAAGGAGCACAAACCTAACAGGGGTGTGCAACATGGGCAGGAATACTAGAATGCAAGGTAGAATGAGATAAGGGCAAAAGAGAGAGCCAGACATAATTCCTTATGAAAAGTTGAGGAGGAAGAAACCACTTTTACTTTGAGGATAATACAAGTTAGGAGAGAGAGTGTGGTACCTGAGCTGGGCCTTGAAGGCCAAGAATTTCAGCAGGCAGAGATGTGAAAGGTGTTGGGTAAACAGCTGACACATCCTGAGAGTTAAGCAGAATACAGGCTATCATTGGGGAACAGCTAGTACTCCAGTTTGGCATGAAGGGGGAATAGTGTAAGATCAATTAAAATAGATAAATTGAAGCCAGAGTTAGGAGGGCCTGAAGTACCTAAAGAATTTGTATTTTATACTTTGGGCTAAAACTCCTGAAGGTTTTTGCCTAGAAGAGTAACACTCTCAGACCAGTGCATTAGGAAAACAAATTTCTCAAATGTGCTTTTTTCTACAGGAAACTGCTTCCAAGTTTAAAATCCAAGAAACCCCGGGAACTTGTACTTGTTATTGGAACAGGCATCAGTGCTGCAGTTGCACCTCAAGTTCCAGCTCTGAAATCATGGAAGGGACTAATTCAGGCCCTACTAGATGCTGCTATTGATTTTGATCTCCTTGAAGACGAAGAGAGTAAAAAGTTTCAGAAGTGTCTCCATGAAGACAAGAACCTCGTCCATGTTGCCCATGACCTTATCCAGAAACTGTCTCCTGTGAGTGTCCCTATGCCTGGGCATTCTGCGTTTCTCAAAACCCTTAGTGGTACTCTCACTATAGAACAAAGCTGTCCAGTTGCAGCTGAGAAAGCTTAATCACATCTATAGCCACTTGATTCTTAAAGATATCAAGAAGCTAAAATGTTGAGGCAAACCTAAAAAGATGGAATAAATATAAGTGTTATCTTTGAGTGATAATCAGCTTTAGAAGTACGATATGTAGGAGGCATGACTAGATAGTTTATGTGAAAATTATCTGACATTTTTAAATAAATTGTGGGTTCGATATGAGTTTATAGTATAACCCAGCCAAATTAACTGATGTAATCCTAGGTTTCATTAATAAGCACAGTATAGAATTAGAGAGGTGATAGTTCTGTTGTATTCTGCCTTCAGACCCACATCTGTTCACTTCTGGGCCTCAAATTTTAGGAAAGACCTTGATAAATTGGAGGTTGTCCAAAGAAAGATGACTAAAATGGTCAAGAAACTCAAGGAGCAAACCAGAAGTGTTTAGCTTCAGGAGGCAGTGAATTCCCTTCACTAGAGATCTTCAAACAAAGAATGGTTGGCTATGATTTGTAGAGATAATTCTTGCTCAGGTATAATTTGAATTAGGTGGCTTTTGGCAGCCCTTCTAACTGAGATTCTGAGACTATTCAATAAGTTGCTACATATAGAATTTCTATAATGTATTTTATCTTGACCCCATTTTGGTTTCTTAGTCTTGAGAAATGTGTGGTCTTTTGTATATAGATATCACTACTGAAATCAATACAGTGAGTGTTTTGGGTTTTTCCAAAAGTAGTAGTGATAATTTGTATGGATTTTTCTACACTCTTAATACAAGCTGTATACCTCTTTCACCCAAGCCAAAATCTTTTTAGGAAATCCTAATACAAATAGAGAGAATCTCACCGTTTTATAGGTAAGGAAGAACCATGTTTGTTTTTTTCTTTTGCTTTTTTCTGTTTAGATGAGCACCTTCTCACAACTTTAGAGGTAACGTGATTTGCTTTTTTTGTTTTGTTTTGGCTAGTACTAAGTTGACTAACTCCAGAAATGAGTCAGGGGGTCCCCTTATCTTGCTTTCCTGAAGATCAGAACTCACTTATGTGGAAGTGGGGAATCTCTGGAAGAAGCAAAAGATATGGAATGTGTTATTTTTCATTTTCTCAAATGGATCTATAGATCAGTCCCTTTCTCCTTGTAAAATTAGTTGCCAGTGAAAAACCTTTTTGAAAATCCTATTGCAGAGAAGTTGTGTTAAGTTTAACCTAAAAGAGAAGCACATAAAGTAATTTACTCCTACTTTATTATTCATTGACTGTGCTTTTGGACCTTTTTCACTTCTTTATTTTATTTGTTTCCTTTTTTAAAAAATAAGGATATGGGGCAGCTAGGTGGTGCAGTGACTATGAGCGCCAGGCCCCGGAGTCTGGAGGACCCTGGATGGGTTCTGGCCTCAGATACTGAACACCCACCTAAAAATAACTGTCCATGTAACCTTGAGCAAGTTACTTAACCCCAATTGCTTTAAAAATTAAATTAAATTAAAATAAGTCTAGACTTTACTAGTATTAAAATGATATAAAGACTAAGGTTTGTAAAAGAGTCTATCAGCTAGAATTTATTAAATACCTGCTGTATTCAAGGCATTTTGCTAAACTCTGGGGTTTCAAAGAAAGGAAAAGATAATCTCTGCTATCAGGGAGCTTGCATTTTAATGAAAAGACAACTTCAAACAACTATATCCAAACAAGATATGTATAAGATAAATTAAAGATAACCCTTTGTGGAAAGGCCCTAGCCCTAAGGGAGATTGAGAAAGGCTTCTTACTGAAGGTAGCACTTTAGCTAAGACTTGAAGGAAGCCTGGGAAGTCAAGCTGCAGAGATGAAGACGGAGGGAATTCCAGGTGTGAAGGACAGACTGATGTGACTGATGGAGTGTCTTCTTCAAGGAAACAACTAAGAGATTAATGTCTCTGGATCACCAAGTGTGTGGGGTGGTATGACAGTTTCTAAAGGGCTTTATAAGCCAAACAGAGGATTTTATATTTTATACTGGGGGCCATAGGGAGCTACTGGGACTGAATGAATAACCGGGGGGCTGGTCTGACTTGTACTTTACGAATATCAATTCATCTGAGTGATGGATGGATGGATGGAGTGTAATGGAGAGACTTGAGGTCCAGGAATGGGATGATGAGAACCTGCATGATGGTAGTACTAGTATCAGGAAAGAGAAGGAGACGATAGAAAAGATGTTACAAACTATTGGATTTGGCAGCCAATTGGTTGTGGTGAGTGAAAGCTTTTTAAGAGAGCAGTACATTGTTAATTTAGTAAATGTAACTGATTAGATTAGGGAAAGCATATTTTAGGTTGGGATCCACAGTCTCATTTTAGCTATGACACTCCCAGTAGTATTAAAGAACTTGACTTGGAAGAGACCTCAAGCCAATTTGTTCCTGAGCAGAAACCCCCTCTATAATATCCTAGACAAGTGGTCATCTAGCCTTGGCTTAAAGGCCCACAATTTGAGGTAAAACCTACTATTTCCCAGGGCAGTCCATTCTACTTTGATATGGCTCTAAACCGTGACTGGATGGGTGCATTGAGATGGGCACATGTTCTGTTTGAGAATGAAGAGAGAAATTTACTTTGTTTTTTGGGGGGGGGAGGGGGTTGGCTTTTTGGAGGGCAGTTGGGGTTAAGTGACTTGCCCAAGGTCACATGGCTAGTTTTTTTTGGTCTGTTAAGTGTCTGAGGCCAGATTTGAACTCAGGTCCTCCTGACTCCAGGGCCAGTGCTCTATTTACTGAGCCACCTAGCCGCCCCCAAGAAACTTAATTCTTAACTTCACTGTCAATATATTCGATTCACTTTTCTAAGAAAATATATCCAAATAAAACCAGGATCCCCTTGCACTGAATGAATAAGGACTTGCAGACTACCTTTACATAAAGCTTATATAAATCTTTAGCCTAGATAGAGAAAAAATATTTAAGAAAAATCTCAGGGTTTTTTGTTTGTTTGGGGTATTTTTTTTTTACAGTGACCCAGAAGAATATAGGTGATAGAATGGAAGTTTAAAGAAAATGTAAAGTTGGGTTTAGTGTGACATTAAATGAACAAGGAAATGTTTTAAAAAGTTGTGTGGGAGTTTGGTATTTCTGTTTCTTTGACCTTTTAAACATCTGTGTTTGTATTCCTAAATCCCCTCATATAAAGGCCTTTGGTGGGAAATTAAATCAGTTCCAGTGTCACCAGGTTTAGGGGAGGAAAAAACATTTGCTTGATTCTGAAGAAATCATTCCAGCTTACCAAATAAGGTGCCTTTCCTTTCCTCATACTCACAGAAATAATAACTGAAGGAAATTTGGACTGAGTATTAATTAGTTGTGAATGGGTGAATCAGAGCATTCATATCTAGTTTTTAGCCTTTACTTTCTGTCTCTTAGAAGCAAGAACAGTTGTCCTGTTGTCTTACCTGATTAGACTCAGGGTACTATCACCTTTTACAGGGTGATAAAACTAGAAAGCATAAAATGAATAAGCAGTGTCTGTATATGATGAGTCCAAACAGACTGTGACTATAAAACTCAAACAGGAAGTATTTGTTTTAGAACAAAAATGTTGTGTTTGTTTTTAGGAGTCATTTACATGCTTGTCTGATAAAAGTTAGATGATAATCATTCTAAATACTTATTTGACTGCTGCTCTTGATTGTTCCTTCTGATTAGAGAGCAGGATAGACATTGTTTCCTCTTAGTTTGTGTACAACTTTTGGGTCTCAAAAATATCTATATTTTGTTGCAGTATGCAATGAATGAGAGTTTAAAATTTATCTTATGTTGAAATGGAATAGTAAATAAGAAAATTCAATTCATTTCATAGCTACATGTCACCAGCTGAACATGTAACCTTTGATAATATTTCACCTCTTTACTATAGCTTATCTATAGATTATTTTTCCTTTCCATAAAGAATATTGGTGTTTTGTTTTTTAATTTTGAAAATCCAAGAAAAAATTAGGCAAATTTTAGGCAAATAAAATTAGGCAAATAAAAATTTCCCTTTGAATCTGCTGAGGTAACACCCTGGTAGCTGATCTACTTTTGAGAAATTCAGTATCAAGAAAATATGGAGGGTACAGTGAATAGAACACTAACCCTGGAGTCAGGAGGACCTGAGCTCAAATCCAGCCTCAGACACTTAACGTTTACTAGCCATGTGATGTTGGGCAAGTCACTTAACCCCAGTTGCCCTGCCTTCCCCCTCCAAAAAAAGAAAAGAAAAGAAAAGAAAATATGGAGAAGAGATCTGGAAACTTTTGAGGAAAGATTAAAGAAGGTAAATATTGACCATCCATCTACCTAGTTCAGAGACATGAAGTTTAAGCAGGAAAGCTTGAGGTCATTAGGAAATAATTCTTGACCCCGACATATTAAATAGAATGGAAGGTACAAATGACTCATTTTTTTAGGGCATCATACCCCACACACATTCTAACATTTCCATTTTGCTTGCCATCTCCATTCAGCAAATATTAAATTCTTCTGAAGTGTACTACGATCACCATGCAAGGCACTGAGGGAGGTTATGGCTTGTAGTTGAGTGGGGGGAAATGGAGGGCTGTGTAATTAAATATGTACCCAAAGAATTAGAATTAGGGGGGGAAATAGACTATTAGTGCCTGACAGGTACAAAGTGCTATGATATGAAAGTAACATTTCAAAACATAACGTTCATAATAACATTTCCTTGTTTAATCATGGTCATCACATATTTATTCCAGATGAATTTGATAAAGTTGCTATTTTAATAAACGTTATTTTAAGACTTAGGGAAGTCCTTAAGTATTTACAACGAAGGATTAGTGGTATTATTTAAATTATAGGCTGGTGGCCAAATGTTTTATTTACCAAGGATTTTAGATTCACTTTAAGTGTTTCAAAATCCTATCTTAAATCATGAGTTTAAATATTGTTGCACATTTACAGAATTTTAAGTTTCTTGAGAGAGGAACTCTCATGTTCATCATTATATTTCTCATAACTTCTATGTAATATAGTATGTTGTATGTAGTGCTTAATAAATATTTGTCAAATAGCAACAAATCCAATTCAGACACTTAATCAGCTGCAGATTATGCTATGCACTATGCTAAGCACTGATATACAAAATTTAGATAAGACCTGGTTTTTATAAACTTTAAAGCCTAGATACTCTAGTTAACATAATGGAAGTACAAAAATTGCTTAGTGTATTCTAAGTAAGGGAAGATAGAATTTTTTACTGAGGAGATTAGAGGTGCCATAAAGTGGCATTTGAGTTAGTCTGTAAAAGATGAGTAGGAATTAAGTTGGAGAGTGGACAGGGGTCCGGGAGCTGCTCTAGGCATCAGGAACAAAATGAGCAAAGGAAGGGAAGTACAAGAAGTATATTGGGAGATGGTGAGTAGTATGATTTAGCCATAGTCTAGATTATATAGAATGGAATAGTATTGAATCACAGAATTTGAGAGTTAAAAGGGACCTGAGCAATTATCTAGTCCCCATTCTTATAAGGAATCCCCATTCTTATATGCCCAACATTTGGTTATCCATCCTTTACTTAAAGATGTATAAGGAAGAGAAACCCACTACCTTGGAAGACCGAAGAACTATAATGATACCAGATTGTATAAGGTCTTAAATGCTAAAGTTGTATCAGATTGGGGGAGGCGGAAGGGGGAGATTAAAACTTTATAAGAATTCATTGAAGGGTTTTGAGCAGAGCAATGAAATGACCTGATCTGTATTAAAACAAAATCTAGTATTTAAAGCTGGAAAGGACCTTAAATGTCATCTAGTCCAGTTCTCTCTTTTACATAAGAGTAAACTGAGGCCCATAAACATGATCTAATTTGCCCAGAGTCACACAAGTTGTTGTATGAGGTAGAGCTAGGCTTCAAATCTGATTCTCTAACACTCTCTAAATCCACTCCTATACTAAGCACTGAGGTTGCAAAGAAAGGTTAGAGTCTTCCTGCTCTCAAGGAGTATACAGTCTAATGGGGGAGTCAACATTCAGATAACTATGTACAGACAAGCTGTAATACAGAATAAATCAGAAATCATCACCAGAGGGGAGGGACTAGAATTAAGAGGGATTGAGAAAGGCTTCCTGTAGAAAATAGGATTTTAGTTGGGACTTAAAGGAAGGCAGAGAAACTAGGAGGCAGAGATGAAAAGGAAAAGCATTCCATGGTTAGGGGACAGCAGTGAAGATGCCCCACATTGGAAGGTGGGGGTGCTCTTGTTTAAGGAACAAGGAGAAGGCCAGTGACACTGGATTGAAGAGAACATGACAGGATGTGAACTGTACAAAGATTGGAAAGGTAGGAGGGCCTTGGTATGGCAAAGTGGCTGCTGAGTCAGGAAGAACTAGATTCACATCCTGGCTCTGTGACCCTGGGCAAGTTATTTAGCCTCAGTGTTCCAGGCACCTTTCTGAGACTATAAGCTACAAAGCAAATACAAAGCTAGTTTGTATTTGTAGAAGTTCCTACACCAAAAAAGAGGCCTTGGTAACTGATTGAATTGAATCTAAGAAGTGTGGGAAAAGGAGTTGTCCAAGGGGCAAAGTCAGTGTTTCAAATTGGGGACTGAGTGACTGGCATTACTGCTGACAAAGATAGCAAAGTAAAAAGGACCAACAGGTTTTGGGAAAAGGGAATAAACTTAGTTTTGAACATTATTAGTTTGGGTACCTACTTGCAAAGATTTCAATTTAGTATAAAGAAAAAAACTTCATAACAAGGTTCCACAAAAATGGAATGACTTGCCCCAAAAGATAGTGGATCCCTTCCACATTATAGGTTTTCAGACAAAGGCTGGTTGACCACCTGTCTAATGTGTTGTAGGTGGGCCTCCCGTTGAGGTACAGATAAGGACTAGGTGGCCTCTGAGACTTCTTCCAATTCTGATTCCATGAGCTGCTGTTGAGAAAGATGTCCTTTAAACATTTGGGGTTGTGGTTCTGGAAAGAGCTGGAGATGTAGCTATGGGAATCATCTATATAGGTGACACAGTGGATAGAGTGCCTAGAGTCAGGAAAACCTGCGTTCGAATGTGGCCTCAGACTTTGATTAGCTGTGTGATCTTGGGCAAGTCATTTAACCCCGTTTGCCTCAGTTTCCTGATCTGTAAAAAATGAACTGGAGAAGGAAATGGCAAACCACTCCAGTATCTTTGCCAAGAAAACTTCAAATGGGGTTGTGAAGAGATAAACACAACTGAAATGAATGAACAACAAAATGGTTGAAGCAGCAGTGGTGAAGAGATGTACTTAGGGAGAGTAGGGAGAAGAGAACCAAGAAAATCTGGAGAATACTGGTCCCCAGCTACAAGCTCACTATGAGTTAACAGTATGTTCTGGCAGCTAAGATAGCAAATAGAATCTGCAAAGATAGCAAATAGCACCCCATTTTAGGACAGACACTAATAAAACATTCACAGAAGGGTAACTGGGACAATGAAGAACCTTGGCTTCATGTTATATAAGGAACAATTAGAAGAACTAAGGTGCTTAGTCTTGAGAAGAGATGACTTGGGCAACAGCTGATAGTTGTTTTCAGATATTGAAGAACTGTCACACAAGAGAGATTAGATTTGTTCTAATTGACCCCAGAATACAGAATTAGGAGCAGTGCTTGGAAGTTGCAAAGAAGCAAATTTAAGCTTGATATTAGGAAAAAATTTCTAGCAATTGGAGCTATTAAAAATGGGATGGGCTACCTTTAGAAGTTGCAAAATCTTGTTCACTGTATATCTTTCAAGCAAAGTCTGGTTAAGAATATGTCAGCTATGTTAAAAGTGTGTCTTTTTTCAGGTATGGCTTAGACTAGATACTCTCTCAAGACCTTTCCAACTCTGAAATTCTTTGATCATTTAGAGATTTAAAGTGAAATGCCTTATGGATCAATAACAAGTCTTCTTTAGAGAAATATTACAATGTTAACAAGTCACTTGCCAACATAGATTTGATCTGTAGTTACCCGTTTTGTTTTGTTTTTTTTAATCCTTCTACAGCGTACCAGCAATGTCCGTTCTACATTTTTCAAGGACTGTTTATATGAAGTATTTGATGATTTGGAGTCAAAGATGGAAGATTCAGGAAAACAATTGCTTCAGTCAGTCCTCCACCTGATGGAGAATGGAGCTTTGGTATTAACCACAAACTTTGATAATCTCCTAGAACTATACGCTGCAGACCAAGGAAAACAACTTGAGTCCCTTGACCTTACTGATGAGAAAAAGGTAAAAAATAAAAAGTAGTAAGGTACTACTCTCTAGGGCAAAGGATTGTTTCTTATAATTGACAAACACCCCTATTTCTTTAATAATGTGTCCGGCATTGGTACTTCTGCAAAGATGAAGAGATAGCAAGTGCTTCATTATGCCTCAAGACAGATTATTTAATATTTATAATAAATTAACCCTCCATAGAGATGCCATGCCTCATTGTGACCAACATGGAACCCTGGTTTTTTAAAGGCTATATCAATGGAGTACAAGCTCTGATAGGTCTAACTAAGTGAAAAGGCTTTGAGTTTTGGTCCAACAGGGCCCTGCATGTTGGGCTTTAACCTAGCCAACTCTTGAAGTGGAGCAAACATCACTAAGGTTTCTGTCACAGTAACTCACAAAGATAATCCACTGAATAGTTGCCTACCCCATCAGTGGAGGGAATGTTGATACTGACAAGATGATACATCTTTGAAATATTAAAGAAATTGAATAACAGTAGGTTAGATAGAAATATGTGTAAGTATGTAAATTTGTGTAAGTGTGCATAAGTAGAAAGATAAAACTAAATGGGGACATCATAGAATCTTAAGAGTTGGAAGGGATCTTGAGGTCCAGATAGTCTCAACACATCCTTGGACAGGAATGCTTTCTATAACATATCCAACAAGTGGTCACCCAGACTTTGACTTATTACATGAATCACATGTCATATGGTAGAATTCATGATAATATTCTGGGTAATACACAAAAAGTTTTCTCCTACCTTCTGGCAGGAGTATACCTAAATTAGGCACTATAATTTAACTACCAAGAGAGGGTATGGAACCATGGTTCTTATGAAGTTTTGAAAATAAGAATGTATGGGGCAGCTAGGTGGCACAGTGAGTTAAGAGTGCCGGCCCTGGAGTCGGGAGGACCCAGGATCGGTTCCAGCCTCAGAAAATGAGCACCCACACATAAATAATGATTGGTTGTGTAACCTTGAGCAATTACTTAACCCCAATTGCTAAGGAAGGAAGGAAGGAAGGAAAGAAGGAACAAAGGAAAATAAGAATGTACCATGAACATTTCTGTGAATTCATAAAGCTGACTATGAGTTCCTGAGACTCCATTTATCCCACCATATGATTCTGTGACTTTACTTTCTCATTTTGTTTTCCTAAGGAACCACAGTCATTCAGCAAGCATTTATTAAATGCTTATTATGTACCCTACATTTTGCTGAGTGATGGGGATACAAATCCAGTAGAGCATTTATACTAATATGTCCAAATTAGGGAATTGCAGTCTCTTCCTTGTCCTTGTTCCATCAATCATTCCCTTTTTCTGTTATCTTGATACTTTCACTGTACCTTCTGACATAAATAAACAATAAAACAAACCCCAAAAGTCACCCTTCCCTTGACCCAGTTTCTATGTACCTTAGGTTATAATTTTGTATCTTTCTTTCCCTTCACTGCTAAACCTAAAGAAAGAATAATTTAGGGTTCTATTTCCTCACCACCCACTTTTCAGCCCAGCAGTTTAATTTTTATACCTTTCATTGTGCTGGCTGCATTCTCTAAGGAGTCCAGTGATGTCTTGTCACATCCAATGGCCTTTTCTAAGTCCTCACCCTTCTTTTACCTCCTGCAGCATGGAATACTTTTGACCACCCTTCCTTCATTATGCTCTCTCTTCCCTTGGATTCCATGATACTGTCTTCTCATCATCTCTTCTTCGTCTCCTTCACTGGTTTGTCACCACACTACCTGCCAAATGTAAGCAGTATCCTGGGGCTCAGCCCTCTTCTCTTTCTATACTTTTCCCTTATCAGTTTCATGTAATAAAAAAATGCACATTGCAGCACACAGAAAAAGATTCCATATGAGACTTAAATCTATATTTTATACTTTTGAATTTTAAATTTAATTTAAAAATTTTTAAATATATAATTCTACATGTTATTTTCAAAACTACCCTGCTTGTCTATGCTTTTTTTTCTGAACTTTTTTTTCTTCTCTGCATTTGAAAAAATATCTTTTGGGGGACATCACTATTATTTACCTCCCTTCTCCCTCCCCCCCCCAAACAGACTATTAATATAATCACTGGGGGGCTTTTATGGCAGCTAAAAACAAAACAGGGAAGTTGACAGTGACTTTTGCTGATTATATGCTGTAATTATAGATGTGATGTCGTTTTGTAGTTTACTAACTTAGTAAATGAGTTAAAAAAGAAAAAGCCACTTTGGAGATATGATAGTGCCAAAGATCCTCAAATGTGGGACAAATTGATACGTAAAAAATGATTTTCTATTTCGTGTGATACCTCTAAATATTATGGTACAATACAAACATCTACTTGTATTGTATGTTCAAGACAAAAATAAAATGGGTAATACATTTCAAAGACAAAAATAAAATGGTTCCAAAGTACACATAAATTTGATAATAAATCATCTGAGGAGAGAACTGTAAAAATGGAGGAGGCAATGGTGAGGACTAGGGAAGACTTTATGGGGGAAATCATATTTTTGGTGACCTTTGAAGGAAGATAAAGATTCTGAAGACGCAAACATGAGGAGAAAGTTCATGGAATTGGGGTTGAGGAGGCCAGGTCTGGAAGACAGGAACCCTTTCAACAAGACCAACCCTCAGGTATTTGAAGAGTTATCTCATCTCCTTAACCTTAACCTGGAGCCATAAAACCTAAGACTTAGGGAGGAAAGGGACTTAGGAAATTCCTATCTAGTCCAACTCCTTTATTTTGCAAATGAAGAAAATTAGGCTCAAAGATTGAGTGACTTGCCCCAAATCACTGTACAGTAAATGGCAGGACTGGGATTTGGATCCAGGTTCTCTGACTCCAAATAAATTTTTTTTCTAGTACTCTACACTCTCAGTGACACTTACTGTCTTAATGAAAATTTTTTCTTCTACCTTAATTATGAAATCATGCAATCTCCATCTAAATATCTCCAATTAAAAGGAAAACTCACTACTTTAATACCAGTCCTCCCATTCCATTTTTGTATGACTTTAATTGCTCAAGTTTTTTCTTATATTGAGCTGAAATTTACTTCCTATAAATTCCATATATTGACCCGTAGGTCTTTCCTCTTGACCCAGGTATGACAAGTCTAATCCTTTTTCAACGTGACCAACCCTCAACTATCTGAAGAGTCATCTTGTCTCCTTTAACCTTTCCTTGTCCAGATTAAACATACACAGGTCTTTCAACTGATCTTTACATGACATTTTATGTATCCACCCACTCCTCCCAAACCCCACCACCTTGGTGACCCTCTTCTAGGTATGTTCTATCTTTCTATATCCCTGTTAAGATGTGGTGCCCAGATTGGACCCACTGTGCCTCTTGTGGTCCAATCAGGACAGACCAGGAAACTGTAATCATTACCCTCTTCTGACCCACATTCAAAGAACAAGGTAGCTCTTCTTTCTATTACATTATGCTGCTAATTCATCTTGAGCTTTTTATTGGCCAGAATCACTAGGTCTTTTTCACATTTTAACTGCTTTCTGTACACATTTCCTTTATCTTGTACTTATATAATTTTTTTAACTTAAGTAGGCATTTTAGATATAAATGGTTTATGTTTGCTTGTGAGATCTGCAGTATTCCTGAGAATGACGCTATAATAAAAGTAGAGGGTTGGGTTTTTATTCAATGTAGAAAACTACTTATTTGGAGTTACCTTCAAAATTTTACTTGTACTTAGGGCTAGACTTAAAATCCTTTTTTTTTTTTAGATCTAGTCCAGAGATGTCAAACATGCAGGCCACATGTGGCCCACAACACTCCAGAGTACAGCCCAAATAAGATGAAAATGTACTTCTTATCTGATTCCAATGTCTTAGTGTATATAAATATATATAATATGCATGTGTGGTTTTCTACGTCAGTATGTGACCTACAGGGACCCATGTGTATCCTTATGAATCCCCATTTCATTTTCATTTTGATACCACTACTCTGAGCTGACCTTATCGTTTTACAGATTGGTAAACTGAGACCCAAGGGGGTGAAATGACTTGACCAGTCATGTACCTAGTAAGTGGCAAAACCAAGATTTAAACCTAGGTCTCTTGTCTCCACATCCATTATTGTTCCTAATACACCAGATTTATTGGTATTTAGCCAGGCAGAGAGATGTAAAATAGAAACTTTTGCCCTACATTACTGCCTTTAGAGGTCAAGAAACTGGAAAGATGCAAATATCTAGAAGCCGAGCCTTAAAAAATAATCTCTTGTCCATTTATAACCTCTGAACAAATGCTGGCCTTTACTATCCCTGCTGAGCTCTACTTATGTTGTACAGGTCCTAGAATGGGCTCAGGAGAAGAGAAAATTGAGTGTATTACACATCCATGGAGTCTATACCAATCCTAGTGGAATTGTACTTCATCCAGCTGGCTATCAGAATGTACTGCGTAATACTGAAGTCATGGTGAGTGCATGGGGTCCTGCTTGGCATGTTGGGAACTGTTTTCTGA
This sequence comes from Gymnobelideus leadbeateri, assembly GCA_011680675.1. NCBI lineage: Eukaryota > Metazoa > Chordata > Mammalia > Diprotodontia > Petauridae > Gymnobelideus > Gymnobelideus leadbeateri. Next base: position 741,240 of record WOXC01000755.1, read on the forward strand.
GAACCTTCTCTGAACATGAGTCACAGGTTTTAGAAAAGGGAGTGTTATTTCCTCTGGCAATAGGAAAATGTTGGAAGATCAAGCATTCCTCTTCTGTTCTTCACAGCTGGTGGTGTCAGCATTGTCCTGGGAAACTTAAAGCTTCTCTTGGGATACCAAGTTACATGGATTTTCCCAGCTTCATTTTGGAGACATTTGAGACCCAAGTAGAATATTTTATACTTGGTTGCCATCTGTTGGTTGTATAAATCATGCCATTTATCTATACAAAATACATTACTAAATATTATCAGCAGTAGGAACATGTGCATTGAGGAATATTTTGGTTAATAATGATGGAGTCATTGAATGGAGTCGTCCACATTCATTTACCGAGGCTCCCTTTTGGAGATTATTAGAAAACTATTTCCCCCAACATTTGGGAAATGATTTATCAGAACTAGGGGGTGCAGTCTCTAGATATAACATAAGAGTTTTCTATCTACCTGAAACTGACTTTTTCTGGGATGTAGCTTATAACTTTGACTCCATTTTCTGAACTCATGATCATCTCTATTCTCTAAATAAATCAAGTCATTGACAATAGATGTAGAAGAAATAATATTAAATAATATTGTGTCTTCTCCAGCCTAGAGACTGGAATTAACTGATTCTTTCCAGGATCAGAAAGACAATTATAATACCTTTATACTGTATATTATATATATATATATATATACATATATATGTATATATATGTATATATATACACACACACATACCTTTAAACTATATATATAATACCTCAAATTTCCCAAAAGGTAGAAAGTGTTTGTATACTTTTCCCTTGACACAGTCTTTAATTCAGCTATGTTCCACCATAATTTGTGGGGAATGATACCTTAGAGTCAATTCTTGGTGTCCTTATCATCCTACTTGCCCTTCTCTGGACACTTTCCAGTTTATCAGTGTTCTTAAAATATAACACCCAAAACTGAACACAAGATGTGAGATGTAATCTGACTAAGGCAAAGAAAGCAGGGCTTACAATTCCCTAGACCAGGGCACCATGCCTCTATTAATGGAGCTCAGGTCCCAGTAGTTTTTTGAGTTGCCATACCACATTGTTGATTCCATTGAACTTGTAATCCACTGATACTCCTCAGATCTTTTTTTTATAATACCAACTGCTGCCTATAACTTCCCCATCTTATATTTAAAGATTTTGTTTCATTTAACCCAAATGTAAGGCTTTACTTTTATCATTATTAAGTTTAATTTTTACTAGATTTGGCCAAGCATGTCCACATCTTCTTTGGATCCTGCCTCTGTCATCTCTCCATCTTTGTGTCATTTGCAAATTTGACAAACATGCCATTTATGTCTTTAATGAAGTTACTGATAAAAATGTTAAATAGCACAACCTAAGCACAGCTCCCTAGAGCACTCCTCGAGACTTTCTTCATTGACTTTGAACCCATTAATGACTATTTCTGTAACCAGCCAGGGAGTTCTGAATCTGATGAATTGTATAGCTGTTCAGCCCAAAGTCTTTCCATCTTGTCCATAAAAACAGTATGAGAAACCTCGTCAGTCCTTTGCTAAAATCTAGCTAAAGTATACAATATCCTCTTGCTCTAACAACATTATTTTAAAAAGTAGGTTAGACTGACATGGCTTGTTCTTGATGCACTCATATTGGTTCTTCATGAGCACTGCTTCTTTTGTTACTGTCTCTTCATCATGTTTTATAATTCAGCTAAAAACTTTGTCAGATCTATTGACTTGTAGTTTTCATACTCTGTTCCTCTTCCCTCTTTTGGAAATGAGGACATTGGCCCCCTGCAGTACACCTGCTGTACTTCACCTGGTCTCTGCCATCTATCAGAGATCACTGACAAAGGCTGCATAGCCTAATAATTGCTACACATGGAGTCAGGAGGACCTGGCTTTGAATCCTTCCTCAAATGTTTCCCAGCTGTGTGACTGTGTGTAAGTCATTGAACCCCTCAACCCATATGGAATGAGATAACATCTATGAAGCCTTTGCATATCTTAAGGTACAATATAGTTATTTTTAAAATTCATAGATATTCACATAGTGGTCATATTTGCCTGTTCTTTTAGTACCCTGAGATGCAGTTCATTTGGTCTAGAGACTTGAACTCATCAAGAATAAGTAATGCTGTCTTACTATCCCCAACTCAATTTCAGTACTAGCTCTCTACTGCCCATTTTTATTCTGTCCTTTCCTAACCAGAGATCATTCATTCTCCTTGGCAGAGAGAACAGATGAAAAGTAAGAGTTGAATAGCTGCCCCTTTTTTATGGTTCATTATTATCTCATGTACCCAAACCAGCAATCATCCTCCCATATGGCTTTCAAAAACAAAAACCAACTCTTGTTTGTTGTCAATGAATCTATCCTGCTCCTGAACCCTTAGGATCTATTCTCCTAAAATCAAGGGTACATGTCAGACTATGTCCACTTTACTTCTCTTCTGTCACAAAGACGGGGCAAGTGGTCACTTCCTTCCATGGTCCTTCTCTGTCAGACTCATACCAATAACCAGTCTAGCTCTTTATTGTGAGTTCCATATACAAAATAGAGTCTAGTCCTTCTGAATCGTGTATTTAAAGCCTGAAATTTTTAAGGCAAATAGATTATCAGCTTCTTTGCTCTGAGCAAAAAGAGCTTCAACAGGTATCTAGATGATTGAAGTGCTTCATCACTGCTATGGCATGCTTTCATGAAAGTGCTCTCTTTTCTAAACGCATCCATGTCCTCTTTACTTACATCCAGGTAGTTTATTGTATGGTCTGATCCCACTGATCTTTACCTAAATGCTCTCAGTCATATTCCCTTCCTTCTGATTCTTGAATATTCCTCACATGAGAAAATTTTCCTCATTTACATTGCTACTCAGTGCCATTCCCTTTTACCCATTCTGTTCGTTTTGAATAAGATATACCTTTCCAGAGCCGCAATCTAGACCTGTTGTTATTCTACCAGATCTAGGGTTCATTAGGTCAGATTTTTCATCTTGGATTAGCTCTTTAGTTCCCCCTGCTGGTTACCCCTATTTTATGTATTTCTATATAGTACTAATCTCCCCAGAAGAATATACTGGCTTCTTTCTTAGATTTTTTTTCTTCTGTGAATTTTTGGTTATATTTACTGCTGTTTATCTTCTTACATTATAGCTCCTTTCTATGGTCCAGCTTGCTGTATATAAGTAACCCATTTTCTTCCCTTTTCTATTCCAATTTATAGCCATTTTGATTAGATTTGCTAGACTCATAACAAATACATTTTTTTTTCTTTTTTTGGAGGGGGGGAAGATAGGACAATTGGGGTTAAATGACTTGCCCAACGTCACATAGCTAGTTTTTTGTGCTAAGTGTCTGAGGCCGCATTTGAACTCAGGTCCTCCTGACTCCAGGGCCAGTGCTCTTTTCACTGCACCACCTAGCCGCCCCAGCAAATACATTCTTACCAATACTTATTTAGGTATATTCTGACCCTAACCAGGAGTACATTTGAAACATCCTTGTCCTGTTCTCAGATACTGTCTTCTTAACCAGCTGTTCAATTCCCAAACCAACTAACTTATCTTTTTTATGCATTTATTACCTGAAGACCTCTGTGTTCACATCTATGCAATGACAAAAGCTAGACAAACCCTGGTAAGAGAGTCTATGGGGAAAGTCAGTTAAAGAGAAAACCTTATGCTAGCAAAACAACAAAAAATTTGCTCTGAATAACCGGGAAGTGAAGATCTTTCACAGAAAACCTGTCCTCTTAACTTTGTGAGATTTTATACCCAGTCATATTTAATAAACTTTAAGTTTTCTGATCAGTCTGAACACATGTGTCACAGGTTGTTTTTAGCATAAGATGTGTTTTCCCAGCTGTCATCAGATAATCACTTATATCTGTCTTTCTTCCAGAGAGAGATTCAGAAACTCTATGAAAACAAATCATTTCTTTTCTTGGGTTGTGGCTGGACTGTAGATGATACCACCTTCCAGGCCCTGTTCCTGGAGGCTGTCAAGCACAAATCTGACCTGGAACATTTCATGCTGGTTCGGAGGGGAGATGTAGATGAATTCAAGAAGCTCCGGGAAAATATGCTGGACAAAGGGATTAAGGTGATCTCCTATGGAAATGAATATGCTGATCTTCCTGAATATTTCAAGCGTCTGACCTGTGAGATCTCAACCAGGGGCAGAACAGGTAAGAAGTATTTAACACTGAGGACTCAAGACAATGGAACTGCACAGGATCCCACAGCTTGTAAATCAGGATTACTTGCAGGTACTAGAGATTGTGTGGTAACCTAACCAAGCTTCCAGATTAGATTGGATCTGTCCTCAGAATGAGATTAAGATGCCATTTAGGATACATTATTATTTTAAAAGAATTAATAATTGCTAATATGTGTGACTTTTGTTGTCATGGGACATTTTTAATCTGAGGTCCAGAATTCAGAGAATAGAAACTTTGGAATACTTTGAAATTGAGCCCATTTGAGAGGTTTAAGAAATGCAAAAGGGGGGCAGCGAGGTGGCGCAGTGAATAGAGCGTCGGCCCTTGAGTCAGAAGGACCTGAGTTTGGATTTGGCCTCAGACACTTAATGCACCCACAAACAAAAACCTAGCCGTGTGACCTTGGGCAAGTTATTTAACCCCAATTGCCCTCCAAAAGGCAAAAAATAAAATAAAATAAAATAAAAAGAAATGCAAATGGATCTTGATTTACACTGTAAACATGCCTCTAAAAAGCTGCATATAAATTAAGCAATTTAAGATGTACTAATGTAATTGGCAAGAATTTTTAGTAGTAAGAAATTTTTAAAAAAATTTAAAAAAGAAATTTTTATGACTTAAACACTTCGTGGTTTCTTGTGAAAATCTAGATTTTTGCGATGCAGACTTACAGTACAGGTAACCCTGCACTGATGAAAGGTGATCCATGAATTCTGTTGTGCTTTGGCAAAAGTGAAAAAGCACAATTCAAGAAGTGTTTCCCTAGTGAAGGCTCATTGGTGTGGACAGCATGCTGGTGGGCCTGGCATGAGAAAAGTCTGAGCTCAAATCCAACATCAGATGATAACTAGCAGCGTGACTCTGGACAAGTCACTTAAACTCTGTCTGCCTCAGCTTCCTCATCTGTAAGTGGGAATGATAATAGCACCTGTCTGTCAGTTGTTGTGAGGCCCAAATGAGATGATATTTGTAACATATTTAGTGCAGTGCCTTGCACATAGTAGGTGATTAAAAATGCTTGTTTTCCTCTCTTCTTTACTTATAAGATGTGTATAAAAAAATCTTACAGACACCATGAAGGACCAGATCCAATGAGACAGGTTATCATAGTGAGTTCTGGATTGGGAATCAGGAGACCTGAGTTCTAGTGCTGACTCTTTTAGGCTGGCCTATGAGAATAAACAAGTCACTTCTAGGGCCTCAAATTTCTTTATCTTTAAAAGAGGAAATTGAACTAGACAGTCTCTCAGGTAGATGCTTTAAATTATATATGGTCTTTTTTTTTCACTCCTTTTCAGAATTCTTGGGCTTATAACTAGTTAAAATTAATTATATTGCTCTAAGATTTTTATCTTTTGTTGAAATTAAGCTTTTAATGAATCTATTGCTCCTCAAATTTTTCCGATAGTTTAAACTATCTTAACCAAAAAGTGGTTAGAGTTGGAAGGAACGTCAGCGATAATGTAGTTCAATTTGTACCTATATAGAAACTCATCTACAAAATCTCACAAAGAGGCATCCAGGACTTTCACTGGTAAAGTATTCCAAAATCTACCTCTGAAACTTCTACACATTGATTGCTTCTATTTCTAACCATGTGCTCTATCAAAGCAAGGCTTTCCCTATTAATCCCTCTTTCTAATAATAGACTTTCATATACTTGAATGCAGTATCAGGGCCCCCCTAGGTATTTTCTTCTTTAGGCTTAACATTCCCCAGTTCCTTTAGCAGATTGTTCTCTTCTGGATACGTTGCAGTTGACCAAAGTTCTCCCTAAAATGTAATACGATACAAGAGGAAATCTAGGCAATGTATAAACAAAAGATAACAAATAAAATCTGTTTTTAAGCAATCTTATTTTTTTTTATTTATATATATTTGAAACATTTAATTTTAAGACCTTGAATTTCAGATCCATTCCCTTGTGGGAGGAATTATCTTCCCTCTGGGAAGATAAGTAATTCAGTATAATGTTGTACATGTCTAGCTATGCAAAACTTTACCATAGTAGATATATTGTTAAAGGCTGCTTATAATTCCCTCCCACCCATCCCACCCCCCACCTGGTCCATTCCCTATTTGATCCTGTCCCTCTTCTATAGTGGGTACTTCCAACCTCCCCTCCCCCCAAGGATGCCCTCCCATCCATCATCCCTCCTCTCATCCCCCTTCCCCCTATTCTGCTGCAGGTTGAAATATCCCATTTAGTATGTATGTCATTCTCTCCCTGAACCAAATTCAATGAGAATGTGGTTTTGCCTTTTTGTCTTCCTATTCTTCCCCTCCCATGCAGCCACTTCCCCTTGCTTCTTCTACATGAGATAGTTTACCCTACCCTGTCTCTCCCCATCTCCTCTTGCCACTTTCCTCTCTCATCTCATAATTTCACCCCTTGAGTATCCTCCCTTTCCAACAAATTCAGCCTATGCCCTCTATCCATATATAACTGTAAACATAGGTACACACATTCACATGTGTATTCATATGGCCATACACCCTTCTTCCATTATTTTCATACTGAGAAAGGTTTTATCAGTCACAGTTATTGTTTTTCCATATAGGTCAACTTTGTAAATAGGTCAACTTTGATAAGTTCCTTTTGATTTCTTTTCCCTGATTACCTTCTCAGGCATCTCTTGCTTCTTGTGTCTGGATGTCAAATTTTCTATTCAACTCTGGTTTTTTCCTCAAGAATGCTTGAAAGTCCTCTATTCTACTGAATGACCATATTTTCCCCTGAAACAGAATACTCAGTTTTGCTGGGTAGGTGATCCCTCAGTGTAGAAGCTGCCAGGTCCTGTGCTATTCTGATTGTGTTTCCACAATATTGAAATTGTTTCTTCCTGGCTGCTTGTAGTATTTTCTCCTTGATCTGGGGATTCTGGAACCTGGCTATAATATTCCTGGGATTTTTCTTTTTGGGATCTTTTTCAGGAGGTGATCTCTGGATTCTTTCAACCTCTATTTTGCCCTCTGGATCTAAAACAGGGCAGTTTTCCTTGAGAATTTCTTAAGCAATTGGGGTTAAGTAACTTGCTCAAGGTTACACGGCTAGTCATTATTTATGCGTGGGTGCTCATTTTCTGAGGCCGGATCTGATCTCGGGTCATCCAAACTCCGAGGCCGGCGCTCTTACTCACTGCGCCACCTAGCCGCCCCTTTAGGGCAATTGGGGTTAAGTAACTTGCCCAAGGTTACATGGCTAGGTTTTTGTTTGTGTGGATTAAGTGTCGGAGGCCGGCTCCGAACTCAGGTGCTTCTGATTCCAGGGCCGGCGCTCTATTCACTGTCCTTGAGAATTTCTTGAAGGGTGATTTCTAGGTTCTTTCTTTGATCATGGCTTTCAGGTAGTCCAATAATTTTTAAATTGTCTCTCCTGGATCTATTTTCCAGGTCAGTGGTTTTTCCCATGAGATATTTCACATTGCCTTCTATTCTTTCATTTGTTTGGATCTGTTTAACAGCATCTTGATTTCTCAAAGTCATTAGCTTCCATTTGCTCCAGTCTAACTCTGAAGGAATGAATCTCCTCAGTGAGCTTTTGAGATTCTTTTTCCATCTGGAAAATTCGGCTTTTTAAGGCATTCTTCTCATTGCCCTTTTGGGCCTTCTTTGCCATTTGAGTTAGTCTATTTTTTAAGGTGTTGTTTTCCTCAGTCAGGCTGTTGACCCTCATTTCATACTTTTCCTGCATCCTTCTCATTTCTCTTCCCAATTTTTTTGATTTTTAAAGTCCTTCTTAAGGTCCTCTATGGCCTGTAATCCACTCATATTTTCCTTTGGGGCTTTTGGAGCAGGATTTCTGACCTCACAGTCCTCCCCCTGTTCCATGCTTCAATCCTCTTTGCCCCCAAAATAGGAGTCTTTAAGGTTGCATTTTTCTGTTTAATTTGTTTCCTTTGCATGTGTGGTATGTTGCCACTTAATTACTTGACTTTTGGGCTTGGTGCCACAGTATGGCTCTGCCGCCAGACAGGTGAACTTTCCTCCCGAACGTGTGGGGGGACAACTTCTGTTTCTGGCAAGCTGGAAACCTACCCACGACCTCCACCCCAGATCACAATCCAGATCCAGGGAGGTTAAAGCAAGAGCAATTACCCCCCAAGACTGATTGCTGGATCTCCCTACAGTTCGCAGGCCAGGAGCTGGAGCTGCCTCTGAAAACTACAAAATGGCGTGTCTCTTCAGCAGCTTTGCTGGAAGCCGCCTTCTTCCCCAAATCCTGGTCCCAAAGTCCATAAGGCACTAACCTCTCACTTTGTCCTAGGCATGTCTATGTCGATAATTCTGGAATCGCCACAGCTGCTGGTGTTCTAGGGTCCCTCCAGCTGGCTGCTGGCCCGGCTGCCCTGGGGCTAAAACCTCGACTCAGGTGGACCTGTGCAAGGCTCCCCGCGCACTGTGCTGTGGCTCCCAGAGCGCTGTGCTAGTCCTTCCTGCAGGGCTGCTGGGCTGTCCTCAGCGGGAGGTTAGCTTCTGTGTGTCGTTTTGTGGGTGCTGGGGCTCCAGAAGTTGTTCAGAGTCCCCTTTTACATAGTTTAGAGGTAATCTGGGGGGAGAGTGCTTTGGACGCGCTGTTTCTACTCAGGCAGTCTTGGCTCCGCCCCCCCCAGCAATCTTATTTTTAATTTATATCATTCATTTCCACAAGATTTTTATAGCTCTGATTTCAGAGCACTTTAGGATTTTTCTAGTTGTGAAATATTCAAAATATTAATTTTCTCTAATCTTTAACAACCATGTCAGAAAGCTTTACAGGAGTACAGAATAACATGCTGCAACATCAAAAGGTTGAAATTTGCTCTACTCTGAAAAAGGAATGTGGAAACAAGAAGCTACATGCCAGATTCCAGTTCAGATGCTATACCTATATTCCTTCTTTCTTTCTTAACTCAACACAGGTTAGGAGGGGTTTGCTAGACCACAGACTTTTAAAAGCCTTTTTTAGCATAGTAGTGTGAGCAAGGCCGTCATGGTGTGATTAAAGAATAACTTGCCATCACTGACAAATTGAGTCAAAGATTGTTCCAGTTTGTGAAATAAAAATTGTAATTTCAATCTTGCTTATCTCTGAGCAGTTCTACTGTGTAGAGAAGAACTGTTATGAAATAAAAGAAATAGAACATTGGGCTAAGTCTAATAGGGATAAATGTAAAATCTTACACTTGGCTTTGAAAAATCCACTTCACAAGCTCAATATGGAAAAGGCATGGCTAAATTTAGATATTCTAAAATCTTCCAAATATTGCCAGATTCTGTCTATCTAAATTTAGAATATAGATATAAGGTAAATGAATCAGTCATGTGATGTGGCATTCAAGAAATCTAATGCAATCCTCATTAAGAGGGACACTGTACTTTACGTTAGCTGTACTACACCTAGAGTATTGCGTTGTTTTTGACATACTGTTTTAGAAAGGACATTAGCCAGTGAATGTCCATGAGGGCAACCAGCAGCTTGTTAAATAGCCTTGAGTTTATGTAATATGAGGATCAATTGAAGGAACTGAGGAGATATAGCATAAAAAGAGAAAATTCAGGACAGGACATGAAAGCTGCCTTACAGGGGTATGAATGACTGCCACATGAAAGAGGGATTAGACTTGTTCTGCTTGATCCCAGAGGACAGAATCAGGAGCTACAAGTAGGCATTACAGAAGGAGATTTAGGCTTAATAAAAGGAAAAAACTTATTATTAGAACTATCCAAAAGTTGAATGAGCTATCTTGGGACATGATGTGTACTGCTTAGCAACTAATGATAAACTAATGGTATCCTTTTTTCAGATGGCCTCTGAGGTTCACCCCAATTCCAAAATTTTGTGATTTGTATCAAACAGTGTTTCATACACAGTATATACTTAGCAAGTTGTTTAGAGGAAACTCAAAACGGAATACCCTACCTAGGGACTGTGCTTCAGGCACTGGGGGCAGAACAACATATCAGTAAACCTCCTCCACCCTTCTCTAAAGTTAGCATACATGTTTCCTAATTTGTAATATATGTAACTTTTACGAAGTTTCCACACAGAAATAGATTTAAGAAAAAGAGCTCCAGGTAAGTATTTAAGTCTTAAGTTGCTGACTCCCATGTTAGAACATCATTTAATCCATTGTACCTTATAATGCCCCTTACTGAATTCCATTCCAGTCCCTGGCTGAATTTGCTTGCTTGAGTTTTGTAAACCTGACCATAGAAACCTGTGGGAGAACACTAACCTTTCTGTTACAATGGCATTACTCATTTGCACATTTGTCCTATATTCCAAAAGTCTTGTACCATGCTCAAAAAGAGGGTAGTTTGGGCCTTCACCCAAACTCAGCAAACTTAACCTTCAAAAGTAACAGACCTCAAAATTAGCTATGCAAGGGGATAGCTAGGTGGCACAGTGAATAAAGCACCGGCCCTGGAGTCAGGAGGACCCAAATTCAAATTCAGCCTGACACTTAACACGTACTAGACATGTGACCTTGGGCAAGTCACTTAACCCTAGTTGCCCTGCCTTCCCCCTCCAAAAAGGGGAAAAAAAGATTAGCTATGGAAGGTAGCCATTGTCTGCTCTCCTAGATACTATTTTGCCCCACTGACTGACCCTGAGTTCTTTGCCACTACCTTTCCCTCTAGTACATATTTGTGATTCCACTACAGATAAGGGATTCCTAACCTTTTTTGTGTCATGCACTCCTGACACTGTTGAAATTCCTTCTTCGAATAATTTTTAAAAACTCATAATTAGAGAATATACTAAATTTCAGTTAGAGAGCAGTGAAAACAAATGTAATTTTTTTCCCATCCAAGTTCATGGACCCCCTGAAATTTATCCACAGACTCCTGAAGGGATCCTACATTAAGAAGCCACAGGTATAGTTGATATTTTTACTCTAGGACTCTACCATTGATTTGGGGCTCCTTAGTTGCTCACCATTTCCTTGCAGCCACTGAATGTTAATCCTGATTGTTTTTCTAAAATCTTAATCATGAACTCTCCTAGCTATTAACCAGATTCCTTTGTTTGACAGGGTTGGCAAGAGAAGGTCAGCTAAATGGCTCATCTGCAGCACACAATGAAATAAGAGGTACAAACTACTTTCTCTTCTACATAGACTTTGAAGTTGGCAGACAAAATTAAGTCTGTGTGCTTCCACCTATAAGGGGAAGTCTTTTTAGGGCTTAGGAAATATTTGTGAGAGACTATACATTGTAGGATCTGACTGCTTTAGTTTCTATTACATTTAAGATTTGCATGCAAGTCACAAAGATAGCTCAAACAACTGATAATTAGATGAATATGTTAGGATCCCAAGCCTTAGCTCAAGTCCTAAATCTCTACAGCTATAGAGAATGGTATGCCTACCTTTTTTCAGAACTGACATTTTAGTATCGTTTACCTTTTGTCTTTCTCCCCCCCACCACAGGGTGTAGTACATGAGGAGCTAAAAAAACCCAACACAATTACAGCAAAAGCCACAGCTCTCGGGCCCCATCACAGACAGTGTTTAACAAGCAATCTTACAAGAATCCAACAGCTCCCAGAAAATACCAAAACACAGAAGCGATTGAAGGTTCAGGGGAGAAGAAACTGAAAAGGGGCCTACCTTGTTCCGTTTGTGTTTGGTTCCTGCTGGGCTTGGTTATCCTGCTGCCTGTTCCACTTCCAAGAAAACCTGAGTGACCACTGGGCCCTTCATGGGTTGGACATGCTTGTGTCCGCTGAACAGATCAATGTGATACTTCTCCTGGTTGTCGGAGCATCTCTGCATGAAGGACTTTGGGATCTAGATGCCATGTTGCTGCTATGGTCCCTGCTGCAGTTTTGTACTCTGTACTTTGGTTTTTCAATTAAGCTTAATGGCTTTTTTTAAACATGACTTGAAGCTCTAGTTTTCTAGACCTTTTACAATGTACAGTATTTTGCATATCTTGAGCTGTAATAAAAAGCCTGTTCATTTACTTTCTCAGACCCTAGCTTTATTTGTAAGGCCACCTCACATGCTCAGTGGAACATCTTATCCTGGGCCAACTCATCAATAAGTAAGTTAGAATTTACAGTAAAGGGGGGTTTATAATATTTACAATTAGAAATCTCCAGTACCTCTCTGGGTACAAAAGGGTTATTATGAAAACTTGGCAGTAAAATTTGCCCTTCAGATATAGGTTTTGGGGGTTCTTTTTCCACCTACAAGTATCCCTTCCCAGGGTTAGTATTGCCATCTCATGGTTGCTTGCTTTATATATATTTCTGTATACCTAGAGAAGTTTCCATTACAGTGTTTACTTGGAGATTAGAAGCTTATATTGTTTCCTTTCCAAGACACCAAAACAGCTGAACACCCAAATATGAAATCCCAGAATCCGACGCTCAGACACTACCATTGCAAACAGAAAAAGCATCATTATTTATGAAATTTATTTTCTTTATATAAATTATGTATTTCTCTGGGCAGACAGCCTTTACCTTATTGCACTAACAGCACATCTGCAATACCAAGCTACAAGACAAATCTTAACAAGAGTTTGTATTCTTCAACGTAGCACTTGTATACCAGGCACTCTGGAGAGGATGGGGGCAAGGAAGCCACCAGCCTCCCTTAACAGGATCTGCTGAAAAGGGTAAAAAATGGGAAGGGGGAAAGGTATGCCTTTCCAATAGGACTCCCAGGAAGGGCAGCATGCAAAGCTCACAAATGAACTCTAGGGAAGGGTGTGTTAAAAAGGCCAACAAGCCTAATGCACACTGCAGCTTCACTCCCCTTATTTGGGAAGTTTAGCTCTGAAGGAAGCAGGGACTTATCTCCGCCTCTTCACTTGTAACAGGTCACCCTGGCCTAGCTGTATGTTTTAAAGTTATGGGTAAACTACAGTTGTCAGAATTAGCAGCAATTAAGAATGTCATACACTGACTGAGGTGGATTCTATCCTGTGCCACAGCACATAAATAGGGAATGAAAGCCATGTATGTCTCAGTGATTAGTTCCAAATCAAGACCTAGGGCTGCTTTGGTAGAAGTCCCAAATCAAGCTTGAATCTGAAGCTGCTTATTAGGCACAGAGGTCCCTTGGACCACACTCACAGTGTGGACAAATAGAAAGCTCTGGTGTCAGGGTCTTCCAGCCATTGGTCAAAGCTGTAATGAGACAGTACAGTATAGGCAGAGTGAAGGGGACCCCTGAGTTGGGTGGGAGAGGACCACAGGGCTGCAACGAGGGTCGATGGGCAGTGATTGAAACATGATTAGGCCCTCCTTGCAGATGAAGAAACTAGGTTGGGTGGGAAAGCTGGCCAGGACAAGGTTCTGGGAAAATTGCAAGCCCCTGGAGCTCCCTTTATTCTGTGTTTGCAATACATTCACAACAAGCTGATCTCATACTCCAACATTCTAGACACAGGGGTGGAAAGGGTAGAGGAAAGCAGTGATTTGGTATGGGGGTGCTGCACCATGTTAGGCCTTCATGAGCGCAGCTACCACAGCCTTGGCATTGAGGCTACGCAGGTCACTGTAGGTCTGGCCAGTTCCAACAAAAACAATGGGTTTGCTTGTGATGTACGTCATAGAAATGGCAGCACCCACCTGCAACATGAAAACGAAACACCTCAGTCAGTTCTAGCCCATCTTACTATCTTACCCAATCTACTGAGGACAATATGGGGAGGATAGGACTGAAAAAGTCTACTGGTTTTTTATGGCCTCCAATTTCTTTGGATTCCTGGCCTTAGGATTTACTTTGTTCCATTTTCACTGCCCTTCAGCCTTTTTACCTTGTCATCAATGGTATCAAATTTGGTGAGAACAATGCCATCAATGAGGCGGGGTGTTTGAGCCATAGAGTGATCGGCCAAAGCTTTGTTGAATTTTACCTGTAAGAGGGAAAAGATAAATTAAGAACCATACCATGAAAATGATAGGAAAGGAATAAGCAAAAAGGAACTTACCAGCTGATCTACAGCTTCATTTCCCACCAAGGCCTCCCCAACAAACAGCACCAGGTCAGGTGTGTTGACAGCAATGAGTTTGGCCAGAGCAGTCATCAAGGGTGCATTGTCTTGCATTCGGCCAGCTGTATCCACCAAGACCACATCAAAAGCCTGATTCCGAGCTGCAGAGAGAATATTTGTCATGTCATATGGATCTAGGGGTAGGGAAAGGTGACTGCAAGGTCTGGACGTTCTCACTTTTCAACTTTGGTCAGTCATATCAGGGCTGTATTAAAAGCTTGTTAATTAACTTTCTTAAGCCTGGGTTCTAATTACAAATATGAGAAAAACCAAGTGGAAGAATTTTGCTTCAGGTTAGTTACTATCACTAGAAAGACAGAAGATGTAGCAAGAATATGCTGCTTAAAGACCAGGGCTATCAGGTAACAAGAGTTCTGACCTTTATTAAGGGCTTTGCCAACCTGCCTGGAAAGAAAAGAGCCCCTAGGCTCTTATGAATGAAACTAGGAAAGAGCCAGCACTCCGTTCCTTCCTGCCCTCTTGCCCCCAAGAACTGTACCAAAAGAAATGGCCTCCATGGCAATGCCAGCAGCATCCTTGCCATAGCCCTTCTCAAACAGGTGCACCATGGTTCGGCCACCATGGTTCTCTGGAGGGTGCAGAGCACTCAGACGCCGGGTATGCGTACGCAGCTGCTCTACCGCCCCTGCCCGAAATGTGTCACAGGCAGCAATGAGGACACTGAAGTTATTCTCCAACAACCAGAAAGAGATCTGTAGAAGGAAAAGAGGACCTTGTGGGAAGATGGCCCTAGGCTGGGGGTATGTAAGACAGGTGGCAACTTAAGGCATGACCGGAAAGCAAGGGGCAGACAGCAGCTGGGGAACAGCTCTTACCTTGGCGAGATTTGTGGACTTGCCCACTCCATTGACCCCACAGAAAGTAACAACATAAGGACGCTGACGGCGCTGAGCATCCATGATATCTCGGAGCATGTCTACACGCCTCTGTGGCTGCAAGATCTGTACCAATGACTCCTGTAATGCCTGCTTTACTGTCGAAGTCACAGCTAGAAGCAGAACAGGGAAAAGAGTTAGGAACTGAAACACAGCATTTAAAGAGAGAAAGAACCCTGGAATACTAATGCCACCAGCCCCTGTAACTGGGCAAACAATCCTGTATTGCTTTTCCAGCAGCCCCAAGCTAAGTGTCTTCCAATTCCATCCCAGCTTATCCTCTATGACAGATACATGAGAATGAGAACATTAAGCAGAGGAGCAACAGACAATGCTTAGGATAGGGTGATACTTACTGCTAAATGTGCCCATCACCTTCCCCTCCAGCCTGTTGGCGACAGACTCACAAAGCTGGAGAGCGATGTCTGCAGCAACATTCTTAGCTGAGGGCAAGAGCAAGCAGGTTTATGTAAGAACCATATCAGCAGCAGCCAGGGGACCCTCCCCTGCCTTGGCTCACAGAATGATACTGTGGCAGAACTCCAAGTTAATGGACACAGCTCACTAGCAATCCCCACCCTCACAAACACAGCCCTTCCCCAGCTCTTTGGGCCTCACCAATTAGGTGGTCTCGCATCTTGTCCAGTACAGATTCCATGTCTTCACGACTTAAGCTCTTAGAGCCAACCAAGCCTTTCAACATCCCAAACATGCCACCCAGGGCTCCCTTTGTAGCACTGGAGAGAGAGGAAATCATTAATCCAAAACCTCATTCATCTCCATGGCCTATCTGACCTCCTATTCCAAACCATCTCATACCTGGGTTTGGCTGAGTTCTGAGCGACTCCCTCATCATCTGAACTGCTGCAGTCTAGATCTTGTAGCTGCCCCCCAGCCTGAGTTCCTCGGATCTAGAGAGGGAAAAGGGGGAGATAAAGAGAAAGCCATAATTAGCTATAAGAAGATTGAGACATTGCCCCAAGATTCTCCACACCAAGAACCAGGGTTATGATGATCCCAGTGTCCTAGATCAACAGTTCTCTAGTTGTGTGATCTAGGGTCCCTAAGCCTTTGAAGGGAGTCCACAAGGTCAAAATTATTTTCATAATACTAATTTCTACTATGGTAAATAGTGATAGCTCACATAAACAAAAAGTTCTATACTTTTCTATACATTCCATTATTTTAAAGGTTTCCAAGTATCTACTACTTTCTTTTTTTTTTTTTTAAAGCAATTGGGGTTAAGTAACTTGCTCAAGGTTACACGGCTAGTCATTATTTATGCGTGGGTGCTCATTTTCTGAGGCTGGATCTGATCTCGGGTCCCCAACTCCAAGGCCGGCGCTCTTACTCACTGCACCACCTAGCCGCCCCTTTAGGGCAATTGGGGTTAAGTAACTTGTCCAAGGTTACACGGCTAGGTTTTTTGTTTGTGTTCACTGCGCCACCTAGCCGCCCCTCTACTACTTTCTTACGCCCACCAAAAAGAAGATCTAGAAGCCTTGGTATAAAGTCATTTTAGCCATGTCTAACTCTCCATGACCCCATCTGAGGTTTTCTTGACACTGATATTAGAGTGGTTTTCCATTTCTTTCTATAGTTCATTTTACAGATGAAAAAACTGAGGCAAACAGGTTGAAATGACTTGCCCGGGACCACACAGCTAGGAAGTGTCTGAGGCCAGATTTAAACTTAGGAAGATGAGTCTTCCTGACTCCAAGACTGGCACTCTATCCACTGCATCCATCACCTAACTGGCCAGAAGCTGTGGTGCCTAATCCTATTCCTCTTCCTATTTTAATCTGCTGGTAATGAAATCCTGTCTTTTGTAGTCCCTCCTACCCTTCCCACATCCACACCAATAATCTCCCTCTTACCAGATTGATGTCCTCTTGTAAGGCAGTCTCAGGGGTTCCATTGGTTGTAGGTGGGCTATAGTCCAAGATTTCTTTGTTGGCAGAGCCACCCAGTGCCCACACCCGAGGTGCCTTTTTGCCTTTCTCCTTTGGTGCATCTGACTTTGAGGATTTACTGACAAGGGGTTGGGGTTGGCAGGGGAAATAAATAGTAGATGAAAAAAGGAATAAGACAGACCATCCAGAGAATAGTCCTAAGTCTTCCCTCCCATCTGGGGTAGGGAAATAAAGAGTAGAGGGTGAGGTGGTCAGCTTACCTGGACTTCTCAGCACCTCTCCCATGCTTCTGCATGAATTCCTCACGCTTCTTTCGCATCAGCTCTTCTTTGGACAGTTCCACCCCATCCCCAGGGCCAACTGGGAAATCAGGTTTTCCTGTAGGGGCCCCTTTGCCGGCAGGTGAGGAGCCTTCAGGACCTGGAGAGAGAAACTTCATTAAACTAGGCACTGCAGTGTAATGGATACTGCTGTTGGGAGTCTGATGCTAGTAGTAAGACCATAAGTACATCAACCTCTGGGCCTAAGTTTCATCCTCTATAAAGCATGAATGAAGCTCAATGAGTATGTGAAGCACTTTACTTTTTTAAACTGTGTAAATGCCAGTAATTACTATATAAAGCTTTAAGCCCCAGCCAAATTTAATTTGGGGGAAAAGTCTCTCATCCCCAAAGGGACAAGACACCTAGGAATACTCAGAATCCCTTGAGAGTCACGGGCCTCCAAAGCAGGAATGAGAGGTGATAATGAGAGCTACCAGGATAGTTGCGAAGGGAAAGTCTAAGAAGAACCTGAACATATGGGTCCTTAAGTTTGTTCTTTCTCAATAGCCCAATATCTCCAAGCACTCATAGATCCCAGCCTCACCCTCTTTCTTAGCCCCTTTATTTTTCTTGTTGCTCTTAGCTTTCTCCTTGGGCTTCTCCCCACGTATCTCAATCATGGACCTCACAGTTTTCTTGGCCTTTTCAGAATCTTCAAACTTCTTCATGGCAGTGGGAGCACGGATCTTACTGCTCTCCTCTGCTTCTCTGCAGATTGATTAAGGGAAGATGGTTATTTTTTTTTCTCCCCACACAAAATAAAACAAAGGAAACCCAATGCTAAGTAATCCAGAATTTTCAGGACCCTGCCTCATACTTAATTTGGAGATCTGTGATTTTGTCACACAGACTGAAATTTTTCTACTTAGTAGGTCTTCAAGGGTTGTTGCAGTAAAAATGTCCTCTTCCAGCCAATTCACATCATACACTGACCATAAGCCTGCCTCTATGGTGTCCTATTCATTTGTGCCAGCTAATGGCAAGGAGTGGGAGCCCCCTTACCGAAGCAGACGCATAAAGTCACTGTGGAAGTCAAAGGTGCCATTTAGTAGACTCATGGCATTATGCTGTTGGATTTCTGTTCGATACTTGTCTCGGAACAGCCGGTGCACATCATCTATCAATTTGTCTACATACGTTAGGGTTAAGATTTTCTGAAAACCAACCTGTCGAGCGAGAGAGAGAGAACACAAGAGGATGTGTTTATGAACGGCCTGGAGCTTCCCCAGACGTCGGTCTAGGAGGTCCCTCCCCCACTACCCAAGTCACCCACTCTACCTGCAGCCTACAGGCAGGCCTCCCAAGCTTCGTTTACCAACACAATCTTCGTCTGCCCCCACCCCACTTACCACAAACACCAGCTCAAACTGGTTGTCCAGCTTGTATTTGAGTGTGAGTGCCTCATGGTTAAAGGAGTTGTTGCCTCCCCGCTCCTAGAGAGAGGGAGAGTCCCGGTGAGGAGGCTGGCCCCGACACACAGACCCCCACGAGGCGCTTGGGGCGTGGGAAGGGTCTGGTCTCAGTGCTGCCCTCTCGGCAGCTTGGCGGGGCCGGCTCAGGCAGAGGGGATGGAAAAGAAAGGAGGATGGGAGGCCGCTGGGAGTGATGGGTGGAGACACACGTACGTGTACACACACACACACACACACACACACACACACACACACACACACACACACACACACACACACACACACACACGGCCCCGGGCTGGGGGGGGAGGGGTGCGGCTGGGGGACGGCACCTGCAGCAGCACGGAGCGGATTAGCGCGTTGACGGGCCCGGTGCACGAGTCACTCACGCCCTGGAAGCACCAGAGCACGAGCCCGCCCTTGGAGAAGATGGTGAAGAAGTCGAGCATGGCGACGGCGGGGCGGGGAGGGGAGGGGAGCGGGCCGCAGCCGGGGGACTCGGGCCGCGATCGCCGCCGCTTCCTGCTGCGCCAGGCGCGGGACACGTCACACCAGAGGCCCCGGAAACCTGACAGCCGCACTTCCGTTTCAGGTCTCCAGGGCTTTTTTTTTCCTCTTCCCTCCCCCAACCATACCCCGTAAGGCTGGCGTATACCGAAACTGGCCAATGAGTGCCGGGGGAGGAGCCAGAGCTAATTGGAAGTTGCTAGATGATTCTGGCCAATGACGTAAGGGGAGTGTCCCGGAGTAAGCCAATGAAAATTGGCTGCGGGAGGCGCGGGGCGATGACTCGAAGGTGTCGGTACCGGGAGCTGTGCCCTCCGCTCTAGGGTGCCATGTTCCGCCTGGCACTGCAGTTGGAGCTTTCCCGTGGGTTGCTGAGCCGGGGCTTGCGCACGCGCAGTAGAGGCCCGTTCGACGGTAAAGTAGGGAGAATTGGGATCCGGGGCTGTGAGCGTCTTCGCGGTCCGGGAGTGCTGCACTGGGAACCCTGCGCGCCCGGACGTGACCTCCCTTCCAGCAGAAGGGGCGGGGGCGGGGAGAGCCCGGCCCTGCCCACGTGCACCCACCTGAGTGAGGGGAATTCAGCAAGAATTAGGGAAAGCTTTCCTAGCAGTTTAGAGGGGGAGTGACGTCACTCATGGAGTCCCTTAAGTCTAGAGCAGGGCGCATACTGTGTGCCAGGCACTGTGCCAAGCACTTCACAGTTATCTCATTTGGTCCTCACAGTCCTGGCAGGTGGGTGCCGTTATTATGCCCCCTTTACAGTGGGAAAACCCGAGGCAGGTAGACATGCCCAGGGTGACAGCTAGTATTCGTCTGAGACTGGCTTCCCGTGAGTCAGTGAAGGGGAAAAGAGACTGCTGGGACCTTTGAGACTTGGGGAGAGGCAGGGCCGGATGCCCTCGTCTGACATTTGGAGAAACAGGCCCAGAAATAGATCCCTCGCAGCAGGGGGTCCCTAACTTTGTATGTGTCACAGACCCCTGCGGCCTCTAGTGAATCCCGTGCCCCTCATCTCACCATAAGGCTTATAAGCCATTGGAAGAAGTGTTAAAGGTCAGTCAGATTTTAGGGAAGCTAAAGACAAGTTTTTTTCCCCATTCCAAGTTCACATTCCCTTGAAATGCATCTGTGGAACTCTGGACCCCCGATTAGGAACCAGTGCCTTATAAAACAAAGCAGAACAGGATTCATCCTGGGCCTCCCAATCCACTGAGGCAGACAGTCAAATTGAGGAGATGCTTAAATACCAGGTCAATGAGTTGGGATTTCATCCTTTAGACCTTGGATTCTGTGCTTGCTCAGATAGATCTGAAAGGATAAAAGGTTTAGGATTCGTGGGATATTATCAAGAAAGCGACTTTGTTATCCCTTCTAACTCCCTCATTCTACAGATTCAGTGACTTGCCCAAGGTGCTCCAGCTAGTGGTGGCATTGTTTCAAAGTGCTGGGCCTGGTGTCACTGTTGAGGAGTTTTAGGGGAGTGGGTAGAGGCACTAGGAGCCCACTTAGGAGACTAATCACAATAAAGCCTTGAGACTCTTGAGAAGTGGGGTTGAGTGGGAAAGCCATTCCCTTGTCTTAGTCAGTCTAACCTGAGAGTTCTCACTTCAGGGTGAGAAAGGAAGAGAGGGTAGAGTAGCTCTCTGTTAACTGTAACCTCTCCCTATAGACAAAGATGGGAAATGGGCAGAGTTTAAGAAGAAACTTCAAGTGACCTGGCCTGGAGGATCCTGGGAGCCATTTGTGGACACGAGCCATCTGCCCCCAGAACGTGCAGATGTGGTGATCATAGGGGGTGGTGTGATCGGTTGGTCTGTGGCCTATTGGCTGAAGCGGCTGGAGGCACAGAAAAACGCCACACGGGTACTGGTGGTGGAAAGAGATCCTACGGTGAGGACTGGATGGGAGGTCAGATCATACCCCACATGGGAGGAAGTTTTAGAGACGGAAAGGTGTTCCTCACTGCTAACTAGGTCAAAATGCAAAAAATTGTTCTTTGTATCCAGTTGCCTTGGAACCAGTTATCCCAGGGCTCCTACCCTGAGAGGCAGCTTACAGTAATTCCAGTGTTTTATGAAGATGGCTATCCCCAGTCCCATTTCCAAGAATGAGTTTTCCCAGCTCTGGCCCTCTAACCCTCAATTCAAGTTGTGGTTAAGGTAATCTGACACCACAGCCTCCTGTTTTCTGGAATCTTCCAGGATCTCCTCCCTTCCATTAGCTAAATCTTTGAAGGTCATCATATATGCATGCCAATTTGGGCATGTTCCTCCTCTTGCTAAATCTCTCCAGTAGCTCCCATTACCCAGTGCATTAAATATAATTGTTTAAATCATGTATTTTTAACTTAATATTAAACATCAGTACCATCAATGTAACTTTCTTTGCAATTGTTTACATTTTTAAAAATGAATTCCAGTGCCTACAATATCATGCCAACCTTTCCCATATTCTCTTTAAGTCTCTTAGGAATTTTTGTGAAAATTCATTCCAGTTTAATTTTCCTTTTATTAGATAATAGTGTGTATTCTTCTGGTTATGCTTTTTACTTTTCATCATTTCTTAAAAGTTTTTCAAGATTTCTCACCTTTGTCAATGTATATTTCATTATGGCATTACATTAACATATCACAATTTAACCATTTCCCTTTTGAATACTTAAGTTACTTCAAGTTTTCTACAATTTCAAATAATGCTGCTTTAAAAAAATCTCTGAATAACTTTTTTTTTCTTTTTGAAAATAGTAAGGGTACATTCCCCAAAACAAAAATAAGTAAAGGGGTATGATTATTTTTACAACTTTTACTGTGTACTATCAGATTGGTTTTCAAAAAGATTGCTAATTTTCAATTCCACCAGGAAAGTATTAAATTTCAACCTTACATCTTCAGCTCCCCACTATTCCCAGCCCGCTTTAGTCAAATTGACCCTCCTTTTTCTGTACATCTGCTGATCTGAATTAATTTGTGCATTGACATAAGGTTTCTTATTGATTTGCTTTCACATTTACCCATTTTGAGGGCATGACTCTCCTCCAATTCAAATTGACACCTCTAAGTATAGCACTCACTCTACATATGATGTTTATCCCAATGACTGATTAAACTCTATCCCATATTGTGTCTTACAGTACTCTAGGGCCTCCACCAGGCTTTCCATAGGAGACATTCGGCAGCAGTTCTCAGTCCCTCAGAACATCCAGTTATCTCTCTTCTCCATTGAATTCCTCCGCAACATCAATGTATGTGAGGGCTTGGGGAAAAGGTGGGGAAGTAATTGGCCTATTAGCCCAGGAGGAGAACAGCCTAGCCAGCTGAGGAAATCAAAGTTTATATTTAGAGGCAGGAGACCTGATTCTTTCTTCCCAGTAATAGTGATTGGGAGGCTTCTAGGTTTGGAAATTTCCTAGGTGCTAGGTCACTAATGGGAAGTCAGGGAGTTCTTACCCAGTCCTTCTAAGGACCTCCCTGTCATTGCATTTAGTTGTCTGCCATGGGGCATAATGGCTATCATCCCACCCATATTCTCTACATCCCACAGGAATACCTAGCTGTTCCTGACGAGCCTCCCCTAGATATCCAGTTCAGCCCCTCAGGCTACCTTCTGCTGGCTTCAGAAGAAAACGCTTCACAGATGGAACACAATGTAAAAGTGCAGAGGTGGGTGCCCAGCAGGGACTGTGATCAGCACCTTCCAGATGGCTCTCCATGCCCTACACCCAGCTCTATGTATACTTCTTTGTAAGTCATTTAAGATGGAAGTCTTAGACCTCCCCATCCCACACCTAGAGACTCTGCTTCCTACTGAGAGCAAAGGGAGAGCTAGTCCCAGCTCTTGTGAAAAGAAAACAGACATTTTTCTAGTTCTGGTCCTCCATATTTTCCCCATCTCTCCTTTTTGGCTAAGCTCTCCCCCTTCCATTTTTCTTAGGCAAGAAGGAGCCAAAGTTTGTCTGCTGTCCCCTGAACAACTTAAAAACAAATTTCCCTGGATCAACACAGAGGGTATAGCTTTGGCATCTTATGGTAAGACTTCCCAAGGGAAGAAGGAAGGGGGCATCTTTTTCTAAAAAACAGGATTTGAGTGAGAGTCCTGGGGTGATAGTCTTTATATGCATACACACATATACATACATACATATGTGTGTGTGTGTGTGTATGTATATATATATGTGTGTATATATATATATATATATATATATATATATATATATATATATAGTCAATCTGTACTTCATCTGGCTTTGACTTTTGTCCGCTTGGATAAGTAAAGACACTCCCTTCTCACTGTCTTCGCTGCCCAGGGCTAGAGAATGAGGGCTGGTTTGATCCATGGTGCCTACTTCAGGGACTGCGTCGAAAGGCCCTGTCTATGGGGGTCTATCACAGCCATGGGGAGGTCACAGGTGAGTCTCATACCTTGCCCTTGTACTTTTTGTGAACCAAGCCCCGAATGGAGGTTTTTATTTGTTTTAGGCTAAGCAAGGTAGGCAATGGTCCTAGGTATCCTCCTTCTTGCTCTAGCCAATACCAGGCTCGATGATAGCCTGGGTTCTCTTTGAGGATCTTCAGGTTGTGCTTAATCCCGTTCTTCCTAATTACATGATCTCAGCCTTCCCTGATAATTAGGTGCTATTTCTATACTGCCCTTTTGGTGGGGCAGACCTTAGCTCCTCCTCAGCTTCCTTTCCTGGGACACAAGAAGCCATTTTCTCTCCCTTCTCCAGAATTAGTCTCTTCAGAAAGGCCCATGGTGACTTCCAGAGGGGAACAAGTAAATATTAAAAGAATTTATGAGGTCCATGTAAGTACCCAAAGAAATAAACAGTGACTAACCTTATTTTAACCTTCCCTTCTCACATCCATCTCACTTTCTTGCCTGCTTCTATGGGAGCTAATCTTTTTCCCACTGGCCATAATGCAAAAGTCAAGAACTCAGAAAGGAATGAATCTTTTATGGTGCCTGGTGCTAGACAAAAACTGTCTCCTTCTCTATGTAGCCCAACCCTCACCCCCCTGATGCCAACAGGTGAAGATGAATAACAGCCTGGAGTACCAACCTGTGGAGTGTGCCATAGTGATCAATGCTGCGGGGGCCTGGTCTGGGCAGTTAGCAGAGCTGGCTGGAATTGGCATGGGGCCCCCAGGCACTTTGCAAGGCACCAGACTTCCTGTGGAGCCAAGAAAAAGGTAATAGGATTATGGGTAGGGGCGGAAGGAAGGAGGCCAAAGATTACACGTTGGAGGAGGAGATGCACAACTCCCCTGACTCTGGTCTCCCTGGAATGTGGCAGGTATGTGTATTTTTGGCATTGCCCACAGGGGCCTGGCTTGGAGGCCCCATTGCTCACAGACATCAGTGGAGCCTATTTCAGACGAGAAGGACTAGGTGGTCACTACTTAGGTGGCTGTAGTCCTACAGAGGTAAGCTGGGGATTCCAAATGAAACCTTTGGAAGGCAAGGGGAAGAGTTTAGATAATAAACTTTTGTGGTTAACCAATTATTTAGAGACTTTCTGCAGTGTGCCCAGCACAGTTGGTACTACAGTCTTCTTGAAGTTTGAAATAGAGGAAAGGAGAGGTGGCTGTCTCCAAAAAGGAACTAAGAAAAGGAATCAGTTTCACCTGCTAAGCCTAAAATGTTATCTGTGGGGCAAAAGGGATCCCATCTTATCTCCCCAATACCCCAGAGATCATATGCTGCTTTCACCTTAGGAAGAAGAACCAGATACTCAAGATCTAGAAGTAGATCACAACTTCTTTCAGGAAAAGGTGTGGCCCCATCTGGCACAGAGGGTTCCATCTTTCAGTTCACTGAAGGTAATTGACAGGGAGAACTTTTTGTTGGGGATGGGAGAATTCTGGTACCAATGGAAGTTCTCTAACTCTTGTCATTGGAGAATCTGTTAAAGTGGTCCTAAGAGTACCTGTGGTCATTTATCCCATCCGGGAACTGGGCCTAATGGAGTAGAGAGGTGGGTTATTGTTTGCCAAGTATAGGGGGTCAGAATGTTAAAATATTTTTCTTAACTCCACGTAGGTACGGAATGCCTGGGCTAGCTACTATGATTACAACACATTTGACCAGAATGGCATAGTGGGACCCCATCCTCTGGTCTCCAACATGTACTTTGCCACAGGCTTCAGTGGTCATGGGGTACAACATGCCCCTGGTGTGGGACGGGCTGTGGCAGAAATACTGCTGAATGGAAATTTCAACACTATTGACCTGAACCTATTCTCCTTCAATCGATTCTACCTGGAAGAAAAGGTCCTAGAGGGCAATATCATCTAAACTTGTAAGCATCACTTGGCCAATCAGGCCCCATCCCTCACCCATATCTGCAGTTCCTTCCTGTAACCACAGCCCTCTTCCTATCTTGTGCCAACATGGCCATCCTAGAGGTCCCTTTTCCCAGGTAGGAATAAGGTTGGATTTAGATAGACTTGACCTAAGTGTCCTAATCTACCCTCTTTCCTTAGGTCTGTCTACCTGTTTGTCCATGAGGAAGAAGCTATCAAGAGCAACATTGTCAGAAAGTCCCTACACCTCTGCCTCGGAGTCATGCCACCCAAGCTTGGGAGGACACAGGCAATTGAGGCTGGTTCCTAGGATTGCTTCCTGAACATAGAGCTCACTCACAACAGGAAACCAGACTGGTCACAGTACACTGAGAGTGCCAAAGTGCCTAGTGCCAGTTCTTCACTTGGCACTTGTGTAACGAGCTTCTCAACTATTTAGCAGTCAAAGTCTGAGCACTCTGGGACTGCCTGAACCCAAGCCTACTAACTTATTGTTTTACTCTGGTCAATAAACCCAATTGATTCCTTCCCCACCGACACACTGTCCTCTCTTCTTTAAAGCCAAGGGTAGGTGCCTGTGGTAACCACTAAGTACACCTGACTTTTCAGGACATGGGGAACTGAGCTTCTCCACAGGGGCATATCTGTGTCATAGTTCCTGATTCATGATCTAGTCTTTATTGCTATGGCTGCCAGCCAGGAGCCCATAATTCTTTTCCTCAGTCAGGCTGTTGACTGTCATTTCATACTTTTCTTGCATCTTTATCATTTCTCTTCCCAATTTTTCCCCCACTTCTTTTATCTGCTTCTTAAGGTCCTCTATGGCCTGTAGCCAGCTTGTATTTTCATTTGGGGCTTTTGGTGTAGGAGTTCTGACCTCACAGTCCTCCTCCATGCTTTGATCCTCTTTACCCCTAAAATAGGAGTCCAATGTTGAATTTTTCTGTTTATTTTGTTTCTTTTGCCTAGGCATGTTGTCACTTAATTACTTGATTTTTGGGCTTGTTGCCACAGTAGGACTCTGCCACCAGACAGGAGAGCTTCCGTCACAAACATGGGGTCTTCACAACTTCCGCAGGTTGGGTGGCCTCTGTAAAGCCTCCACCCGCTCTGGCAAATTGGATACCCACCCCAAACTTCCCCCCCTCCCCCCCAGACCACAATCCAGATCCAGGCAGTTTAAAGCAAGAGCGATTAACCCCCAGACTGATTGCTGGATCTCCCTATAGTTCGCAGTCCAGGAGCTAGAGCCGCCACTGATGCTGCAAAATGGCTTCTGTGCTGCATTTCTTCAGCAGCTTTTCGCCCCCAGGGGAGGAAGCCGAAGCGTTCCCCAAATACTGGTCCCAAAGTCCATAGGACACTAACCTCTCACTTTGTCCCAGGCATATCTGTGCTGATAATTCTGGAATCGCCACAGCTGCTGGTGTTCTGGGGTCCCTCCAGCCGGTTGCTGGTCTGGCCGCCCTTGGGCTAAAACCCTGGCTCACACAGGCCTAGGCTCAGCTCCCAGAGCGCTGCACTGTCGGTTCCCAGCACACTGTGCTGCCTGCTCTCAGAGTGCTGCACTTGCAGCTCCCTGCAGGGCTGCTGGGTTCTCCTAAGTGGGAGGTTAGTTTCTCTGTGTAGTTCTGTGGGTGCTGGGGCTCCAGAAGTTGTTCAGAGTCCCCTTTTACATTGTTTGGAAGTTTTGTGGGGCAGAGCGCCTTGGAAGTGTTATTTCTACTCCACCCCCCCTAATTCTTAATAAACAGGGTGAGGGTAGCAGGCTGTTGTTGTTATTGTTGTTGTTATTTGTCCTTCGTTCTGAAGAGGATCATGATATCAGGACAGTGATGCAGGTTAATTGGTTTAAGTAAGTCCAGTGGCAAGATAAACATCAGGACAATTAGAAATGGCCCTTGGGAAGCAGGCAGGGAAGGATTGGAGACAAGATGGGTTAGATTTGCCCATTGACCACAGCCCAGTATTCACAGGTGAATTACTTTGGGAAAAAGCCCTAATTGTGAAGCCGAATTTTCATCTACTGAATACCTGATAAATTTTTGTCCAGTAGAAGTTGTCATATACACCAGTCCTGGAGTCAGGAGGACCTGAGTTTGAGTCTGGGCTCAGACACATGACACACTTACTAGTGTGACCTTGAGCAAGTCACTTAACCCCAATTGCTTTCTCCCCTCAAAAAAAAAATTGTCATATAGTAAACAGTTAAGAGAAACTGTGTACATTCCTTTTAAAAATGCTTGAATTACGGGGCAGCTAGGTGGCACAGTGAATAGAGCACCATCCCTGGAGACAAAAGGAACTGAGTTCAAATCTGGCCTCAGACACTTAACACAAGTCTAGCCATGTGACCTTGGGCAAGTCAACCCCAATTGCCCTACCTTCCCCCCTCCAAAAAACAAAAAGAAAAACCTAAAAAAAAAATGCTTGAATTAGGAGGCCAGAGGACTTTTATGGAACACTACACTGTTGACTTCATTCATCCTTTGCCTCAGAGGTTGCTCCAGGAGTCTCAGAGGGTGGCATTGTGGTGTACAGAAAAGGAACTGGGGGGGGGGGGGGCAGAGCCAAGATGGCAGAGTAGATACAGCACTTCCAAGGTGCTCTGCCCCACACCACTTCCAAACAATGTAAAAGGGGAATCTGAACAACTTCTGGAGCCCCAGCACCCACAGAACAACACAGAGAAGCTAACCTCCTGCTGAGGACAGCCCAGCAGCCCTGCAGGGAGGGGCCAGCGCATCACTCTGAGAGCAGGCAGCACAGCACGCTGGGAACCAACAGCACAGCACTCTGGGAGTTGAGCCCAGGCCCAAGTAAGCCGAGGTTTTAGCCCCAGGGTGGCTGGGCCAGCAACCGGCTGGAGGGACCCCAGAACACCAGCAGCTGTGGCAATTCCAGAATTATCAGCACAGATATGCCTGGGACAAAGTGAGAGGTTAGTGCCCTATGGACTTTGGGACCAGTATTTGGGGAACGCTTCGGCTTCCTCCCCTGGGGGCGAAAAGCTGCTGAAAAAACACTGCACAGAGACCATTTTGCAGCATCAGTGGCAGCTCCAGCTCCTGGTCTGCGAATTGTAGAGAGATCCAGCAATCAGTCTGGGGGTTAATCGCTCTTGCTTTAAACTGCCTGGATCTGGATTGTGGTCTTGGGGGAAGGTCTGGAGTGGGTATCCAATTTGCCAGAGCAGGTGGAGGCTTTACAGAGGCCACCCAACCTGCGGAAGTTGTGAAGACCCCATGTTTGTGACGGAAGCTCTCCTGTCTGGTGGCAGAGTCCTACTGTGGCAACAAGCCCAAAAATCAAGTAATTAAGTGGCAACATGCCTAGGCAAAGGAAACAAAATAAACAGAAAAATGAAAAGGAACTGAATCTGAAATCAGGACCTGGATTCAAAGCTCTGCTTTTCAATAGCTGTGTCACCTTAGCCCAGTCACTTAATCTTTTGAGATGTTTCATCACTGAAAGGCAGTATATAATGGAAAAGAGCCTGGTTCTTCAGTGAGTTGTATGATACTGGGAGGAGAAAGGAAAGGAATAAAGCATTTATATGGTATGTACTTTGTGCACTGTACTAAGCACTTTATAAATATTTGTCAGGTAGATGCTGCTATTATCATCTCCATTTCACAGTTGAGGAAACTAAGGCAGAAAAGGTTAAAAGTATCTTGCCCAGAGTCACAACATAAATGTGTGTTCCAAACTGGTTTTGAACTCAGGTCTTCCTGGCTCCAGGCCCAACACTCCATTCGCTGTGCCACCAGCTACCTCTGGGCAAATTATATAATTTCTCTGAACCTCAGGCTCTTTATCACCCATTATACCTACTATAGAACAGATGTAAAGAAAACCTTTATAAACAAAAAGGTCAGGATTCCAGGAAAGCCATAATTTTCATTCAACAAATATTTAAGTGCTTATTACTTATCAGAAGGCAGCTAGGTGGCGAAATGGAGAGAGTGTGGAGCCTGGAGTCAGGAAGACATCTTCAGGAGTTCAGATCTGGCCTCAGATACTTCCTAGCTGTGTCACCCTGGGGAAGTCACTTTACTCTGTTTGCCTTAGTTCCCTCATTCATAAAATGACCTGGTGAAGGAAATGGTAAACCACTGTAGTATCTTTGCCAAGAAAACCCCAGATGGAGTTATAGAGTAAACCGTGTCTAAAACAACTGAGTAATAAATTATATACCAAGCATTGTACTAGGTCCTAGGAATGCAAAAAAAAAAAAAAAAACCAAAAACAAAACCCCAGCCCATTATTCAGGAGTTTGTCTGAAGGAGACAACACATAAATTAAAATTCTAAATACAAACTCCATACTAAAGAACTTCTGGGATCATGGGAAAGGAAGCTCACAGTTGCATATGGAGGGAATCAACTGAACTTTGAAGGAAGTTAGGGATTCTATGAGACGAGACAGAGGACAGGGCAAAGATAGATAAAAAAAAATTATATATATATATATAAAGAAGAGATAAAAAGATCAAATGTCATGCATGGGAAACAGAGAAGCAGACATTTTGCATGGGCTATGTTGTGCGTGAAGGAAAATATGATAACATGCCTGGTAACAAACTGGAACAATTCCAAAGGGCCTTAACTGCCCAACAGAGACCTTTGTGTTTTATCCTAGAGCTGTAGGATAAAGGGAGCCATTGGAGCTTCTGGAGCATAGTAAGCATTCGGTCATGCCTGTACTTTAGGAATATTAATTTGGCAGCTGTGTGGAGGATAGATTGCAGAGGGATTGGGAGCCCAACTAGGAAGCAGTTGCTACAGTCTAGGCCAGATGATTAGGGTCTGAACTAGGCTGAGTGAAAGAATATGGATCAGATTTAAGATTTATCATGGAACTAGAATTGACAAGAATCATCAATTGAGTGAATATAGGGGGAAAGGAAGAATTAGGGGGATTCTTATAGTTTCTAATCCAGGTTACTGAGGATGGTGGTGCCCTCAAAGAAACTGGGAAGTTCAGTAGAAAGAGGGAGTGTTTAGGGAGAAAGCAAGTTGTGGGAGATGGAGCACAGTGTTAATACAAATATAAATCTGAACGTTGTCTACATGGAGGTGATAGATGAACTTGATCTGAAGTTACATAAAAGAGAACCCAATAGAAGAGGGACATATCCAAGGTTCATCCACAAATAGGGAGGTAGAACCAGGATGATAATCCCTTGTTCTTCTGCATTGCAAATTACCTCAACATCCTTCCTGACTCTTTCCTCCTTTGCTCCATTCTCAGAGGAAGAGGTGACCCTTCAGCAAAGAAACTGAAAAGAAGCTGCCAGGAAGGAGAACCAGGAGAGAACAATTACACATATACAAAAACATTCTTGGAAGAGAGTGCCTAGGTGAAGGTGGTAGTCAACAATGCCAAGTGTTGCAGAAATGAAGTTAAGTGAACAGAACTAACCAAACAATTTATACAGTTAACATCAACATTGTGAAGGCAAATTACATTGAAAGACTTAAGAATTCTGATCAACAAGCCCAGAGTACTTATGATGAAACACGCTACCAGAGAGGTAGCAGACACAGGGTGCAGACTGAGGCATATATTTTTAGGACATGGCCAGTACAAAAATTCATTTTGCTTGACTATGCATATTTATTATTATTTTTTTTTTGTTTTTTTTTTCTCCCTCAACAGTGTGGGAGAAGAAGAAGGAATAGAAGGTAGATTTTCATTAACTGAAAAAAATTTTTTTTCAATGCCACAAAAAGGTCAAGAATAAGAACTAAGAGAAGGCCACTGGATTTGGCAAACAATAAATCACTGTAAACTTGGAGAGCAGTTTCAGTCAAATGAGGAGGTCAGAAGCCGGACTGTAAGGAGTTAAGAAGTGAAGTGGGATGTGAAAAAGTGAGAGCAAAGAGCCTATATGGCTAATTTCCGAGGAGTATGGATCTGAAATCGAGGATGGCAAAATTAAGTGAAGGCTTTTCAAGGATGAGAGATCTCTACATTTATGAGTAATGGAGAAAGAGCCAAGAGACAAAGAGCAGTAGAAAATTAGAGAGAAGTGATAAACTAATTCATAGTCTCCAAGGGGGAGGGTGGTGGAATCAAGGGCACATTGGCAAGGAGAAGAGCCACCTTTTCCCCTGAGAATGGAGCAAAGGAGGAAAAGGTCAGGGATAATATTGAGGTGACTTATAATGTAGTGTTGAGAAGAGGCCTTGGTTTTTTCAGTGAAATATTTGAAGTTCTCTGCTAAGAGGCAGGAAGTAGAGGAGTGGGGCAGTAGAGAGGAGGTTTGGAAGAGACAGAATGGGATAGACAGTCAAGGAAGAATAAAAGGATGGATAAGTGGTAGAAAGGACCCCATTTGAGACTACGTAACAAAAATGGGTAGGGAATCCACTGAATTACCTCTTTTCCCGATCCTTACACACAGTATTTCAACTAAGTGGAATATCTTTCTCCCTCCATATGAATGAGAGTAAACTTGGAAGTTGGGTTCAAGTATGGGTTTCCAGGCCAAAGAATATGGAATTAGGACAACATAGTTATGCCCCACCAACAGCTCCATCCCCACCTATCCCTGCCCTTAGTTTTCTCCCAGCCCCTACTGTGCTTAGCTTCCCATTTTTCTCTAACTTGGCAAGTGTTCCTGAGGGTTTACTCAATAGCAGAGACAGCCCCTGCTCTGACCTCACTAATGAACTCTGGAGTTCATTGAGAAAGCATATATTAAGCATCTAATTTGTTCTAGGTACTGAGGGTGGTAAACAAGTCAAATAATATAAAATTCCTGTCCTTGACTCCACAATCTAGTATGGGAAAAATAAAACATGTATACCAATAAGCCTAATACAAATGAGGATATGACAAATGCATGAGAATTACAAATAAAAGGCTTCAGGAAAGAGAATGATAATGCCAGCAAAGGGAATCAAGGAAGACTTCACAGAAAAGGCAGAGACAATGCTCAAAGGTTAAATGGGATTCCAGTGGGTAGGGATGGAGGAATGCAGTATTGAGCAAATAATGATGATGGAAGTGCAGGTCATGTTTAGAAAATGATCAGTTCAACGAAGAAGAGCTTCAGAAAAGATAGAAAGGTTGGAATAGGATCTTGAAGGGCTTTGGAGACTAGGCTAAAGAGACAATGGGGATCCATTAAGGTTTGTGAACAGTTTGTGATGGGATCTGACCTGTATGTGAAGAAGAAGAAGAATCTGCTGGTAGGTGTATACAACAGATTGGAAGAGGGAAGGTTCCTTGAGAAAGGTGGGTTTACTAGATGGACATTGCAAGAGTTCAGTCCACAGTAAAATAAATGCCATAACTTGAGTGATCACAGCAGAAATGGTAAGAAGGGTATCGGTGAAAGAGAGATTTTGAAACTTCACTACTGGATATGTGGAAGGGCAAGGATCAAAGAGGGATCAAAATTGACTTTACAGTTAGAATGACTGGATAGTGAAATAGGGAGGTCACAGAAATAGGAGAGAAATAAGTTCAGTTTGATATGGTGTGTAAACCTCTGGAAATGGTAGTCTAGATTCTAGGTGAAAGGTGAAAGGCACAGGTGTGTTTGGAAGTCATCTGCAAAGAGTTGATATTTGAAACTGAAGGAATAGAAATGGCCCCCAAGGAAGACAGAAGAAAAGAGGGACAAGGAGAGAACCCCAATAGTGTTAATCATAAGATTTAAAACCAAAAGGACCTTAGAAGTTGGACTCCCTCATTTTACAGATTAGGAAATTAAAACCTTTAAAGGGCTAGATGACTTGTTTGAAGTCACAGAGCTTAGTGACAAAGCCAAGATTTGCACCCCTCTTCCAACTCTAAACCCAGGTTCTTTCCAATATCAGCAGAGAGGACAGAAAAGGAGCAGTTAGGGAGATAAATGGAGAACTGAAAGAGAAAAGAAGAATCACCATAGTCCTTGCTTCAGAAAGGGCCGAGAAGATAAAGACTGAGAAAATGCCTTTCGCATTTTTGACATTTTGACAATTAGGAGGTTGTAGGTGTCTAACTCAGCTGGGGACTGAAGCAGACCTAGACTCTCTCCTCAGGCCAATGAATTGCATGGGGCTAATCAGACTTGGCCACTCCCCACCACTGATTATTTTATAAATCTCCCAAATTCTTCCCTCCCAAAATTCCCTTGCTTTCTCTTCAGGCTTTTGCTTGTTATGCAAAACAATTTAGAGTAAAATATTGAGAGATGCCCCTAACCTCTCCGGCCTGCAGCCTAGTCAATCCCTCTACTTAAACTTCTCCCACCTGTGGCTTAGCCATTCCCTCTGCCCCAGTACCTATATAAACCCTGCTCCCAGCTCCCTCTTTGGATACCCCAGTACTTGCTGTGGGGCACCTTGAGCTGCAGCTCACTTGCCCCAGTGAAAGACCTCTATTTTGCTGTGTTGGCTATTTTGAATTCAGGTTGATGTAGGTCACCTTGTTAGGAAGTTTCAATAGAAGGAAGCCATGCTAGGTGGCATGAGTTGAGGAATGAGGGGGGAGTGATGTAGGAATCAAGACAACTAAAGTAGATTTCTCATGCCAGAAATGTTGTGATGAAAAAGAGTGAAAAAGAGGAAACTGTGGCTTGAGGAGAAAAAAACAGAGCACAAGGGAGGGATTTTGTTTGTTTTAGCTAAGGGAGAGCTGTATGGCTATGTAGACAGAGGGGAACAGAGCAGGGAAGATCGGAAATTAAAAATAAAAGGAATGATGAATAGAATGAGGTACTGGAAAATGAAGAAGAGATGAAAGTAAGAGCACAGGTGAGCCTTAATAGGGAGCTGATTCATCTCTTTAAATGAAAGGAGGGAAGATGTAGTAAAGAGGTTACAATACAGTTATTTTAAGGTGGAGTAGGGTTGTTGAGGAAACTCATCATTAGATGGTGTCAATCTTCTCTGTAAAGTAGGAAGCACAGTCATTGGCTGAAAATTTGGAGTGTGGAGGCAAGGTTTAGTGGATTAGAGGAGAGGGCTTTGTAACAGCCTATGTAGAGAATGAGGGAGGTGATTAAAAAAAAAAAAACCTGATCCACTTATAATGGATGAAATAAACATGACTATACTACTTTCTCCATCAGAACTAGGTACCTCCGGAGTGGATAGTCCTGGGAGCCAAGATGTCAGAGTACAAACAGCGAGTCCAAGGCACTCTCCCCCCAGATCACCTCCAAACCATGTAAAAGGGGACTCTGAACAACTTCTGGATCCCCAGCACCCACAGAACGACACAGAGAAGCTAACCTCCCGCTGAGAACAGCCCAGCAGCCCTGCAGGAAGGGCAAGTGCAGCACTCTGGGAGCCAAGCACAGGTCCTCGTGAGCTGAGGTGTTAGCCCCAGGGTGGCCAGGCCAGCAGCCGGGTGGACCCCAGAACACCAGCAGCTGTGGCGATTCCAGAATTATCAACATAGACATGCCTAGGACAAAGTGAGAGGTTAATGCCCTTTGGACTTTGGGACCAGTATTTGGGGAACGAGTTGGCTTCCTCCCCTAGGGGCTAGAAGCCACTGAGGAGACACGACATTTTGCAGTTTTCAGTGGCAGCTCCAGCTCCTGGCCTGCGAACTGTAGGGAGATCCAGCAATCAGTCTTGGGTGGGGTGGGTAATAGCTCTTGCTTTAATGTCCCTGGATCTGGATTGTGGTTTGGGGTGGAGATTGTGGGGTGGGTATCCAGCTTGCCAGAAACAGAAGTTGTGAAGACCCCAACTTTGGGACGGAAGCTCCCCTGTCTGGTGGCAGAGTCCTACTGTGGCAACAAGCCGAAAAGTCAAGTAATTAAGTGACAACATGCCACACAGGCAAAGGAAACAAAATAAACAGAAAAATGCAACATTAGACTCCTATTTGGGGGGCAAAGAGGATTGAAGCATGGAACAGGAAGAGGACCATGAAGTCAGAAATCCTGCTCCAAAAGCCCCAAAGGAAAATATGAGTGGGTTACAGGCCATAGAGGACCTTAAGAAGGACTTTAAAAATCAAATAAGAGAAGTGGAGGAAAAATTGGGAATGCAGGAAAAGTATAAAATAAGAGTCAACAGCCTGACTGAGGAAAATAACACCTTAAAAAATAGACTAACTCAAATGGCAAAGGAGGCCCAAAAGGGCAATGAGGAGAAGAATGCCTTAAAAAGCCAAATTTTCCAGATGGAAAAAGAATCTCAAAAGCTCACTGAGGAGATTCATTCCTTCAGAGTTAGACTGGAGCAAATGGAAGCTAATGACTTTATGAGAAATCAAGATGCTGTTAAGCAGATCCAAACAAATGAAAGAATAGAAGGCAATGTGAAATATCTCATGGGAAAAACCACTGACCTGGAAAATAGATCCAGGAGAGACAATTTAAAAATTATTGGACTACCTGAAAGCCATGATCAAAGAAAGAACCTAGAAATCATCCTTAAAAAAATTCTCAAGGAAAATTGCCCTGATGTTTTAGACCCAGAGAACAAAATAGAGGTTGAAAGAATCCATAGATCACCTCCTGAAAAAGATCCCAAAAAGAAAACTCCCAGGAATATTATAGCCAGGTTCCAGAATCCCCAGATCAAGGAGAAAATACTACAAGCAGCCAGGAAGAAACAATTTCAATATTGTGGAAACACAATCAGAATAGCCCAGGACTTGGCAGCTTCTACACTGAGGGATTGAAGGGCATGGAATATGATATTCCAGAGGGCAAAAGAGCTAGGAATGAATCCAAGGGTCACCTACCCAGCAAAACTGAGTATTTTGTTTCAGGGGAAAATATGGTCATTCAGTGGAATAGAGGTCTTTCAAGCATTCTTGAGGAAAAAACCAGAGTTGAATAGAAAATTTGACATCCAGACACAAGAAGGAAGAGATGCCTGAGAAGGTAATCAGAGAAAAGAAATCAAAAGGAACTTATCAAAGTTGACCTATTTACATTCCTACATGGAAAATCAATAATTGTGACTGATGAAACCTTTCTCAGTATGAAAATAATGGAAGAAGGGTATATGGTCATATGAATACATATGTGAATGTGTGTATATATGTTTACGGTTATACATGGATAGAGGGCATAGGCTGAATTTGTTGGGATGATACTTAAGGGATGAAATTATGAGATGAGAGAGGAAAGTGGCAAGAGGAGATGGGGAGAGACAGGGTAGGGTAAACTATCATGTAGAAGAAGCAAGGGGAAGTGGCTACAGGGGACGGGAAGAATAGGAAGGCAAAAAGGCAAAACCACATTCTCACAGAATTTAGTTCAGGGAGAGAATGACATACATACTAAATGGGATATCTCAACCTGCAGCAGAACAGGGGGAAGGGGGATGAGAGGGGGGATGATGGATGGGAGGGCATTCTTGGGGGATGGGGAGGTTGGAAGTACCCACTATAGAAGAGGGACAGGATCAAGTAGGGAATGGACCAGGTGGGGGGTGGGATGGGTGGGAGGGAATTATAAGCAGCCTTTAACAATATATCTACTATGGTAAAGTTTTGCATAGCTAGACATGTACAACATATACTGAATTACTTATCTTCCCAGTGGGAATGGGTGACAAGGGAGGAAGGGAATGGATCTGAAATTCAAGGTCTTAAAATTAAATGTTTCAAATATATATAAATACTATTATTAATACTCTTTTGCATGTAATTGGGAGGTAAGATGTGCAGGCATTGGGGCACAGAGATTCACCTTGCTCTAATGGAAAAGTCGAAGGGGGTATGGGAGAAGATATGGGGGAGAGCAGATTGGAGGAAGGGATATCTTGTGGGACTGCTATTCTGGGATGGTGGGTAGGGGAAAAACGGGGGAAAAAACTGTAACTCAAAATCTGGCAGAAATGAATGATGTAAACCAGAAGTTAATAAAGCATTTGTTTAATAAAAAAATTTTAAAAATAATAAACTAAAAAAGAATGAAGAACTAGGCACCTCCGGAGGGGAAATGGTTAAAGCAAAGAGTAGGCCTTACTAAGGGGACAAACTAGGTAGAGGTGATGGAAAGTCAAAGTATCCTAAGGTGGTAGGAAGAGCATCCCTGAAATGCCTGACCACAGGATGCATGCAGGCTGAGTAGGGAGGTCATAGATTCCACAGCAGGGATGAGGGACTGATAGAATAAGTAGGGCTTGAGGCACATAATATAATGGCTATTGTAGACTGGTCTTGGAATTGTAATTCTACCTGACACTTACAGGGTATAGTAACATACACTGACGATAATTGTTATAAGGTGGCCATGCTTGGGGGGTGGCTGAAGTCCTGTGAGGAAGATGATTGGAGTTAAGGAAATTGGGGAACCATGTAAAGTCCCCAAGGATAGAAAGAATTGTGGGTGGAAAAAGAAAATTGCAAGATAGGGGCCAAAAAAACTGAAGGGGGATTTCCTGGAGATTGGTAGATGACTTCAACAAGGATGGGGAAAGGGTAGTTTAACCTAATGGCATGAACTTCAAAGGATGACAGGTTGTTGGGTAATTGTTGCAGAAGGTCTAGAAGTAGGAGGAGGAGAGGTGAAGGTATGCCATGATCACTGATATCCTGAAAGTTGGAGGGGAGAAGATTCAGCCTTTTAAGGAGGGGATTGCCCAGGACATGGTATCCTCAAGAAACAGCCAGGTTCCAGTCAGTGCTAAAAGGTGTTGGAAGTAATTAAGGAAAAAGTCAAGGATTTGGGGCAGTTTATAATAAATGAGGGGGGCGCATCATGAGTAGAAGAGGACATGGGGAGAGGTAAGGATAAGAGTCTAGGAGGAGGGAATGAGGGTTTTCATCTGATTGGACCTACTGAGATGTAGACAGAAGAGAGAAAGATGGAAGAGTAAGGCAGGTGCGCTTGAAATGGGAGAGTGAGCCAGGTTCAAATCCAAACCAGACAAAAAAAAATTACATGAAGATACCTAAGCTTAGGTGAGAGGGATGGGTCACCTAAGCTCCAACACCCTTTTACTTTGCTAAACATCTCAGACTTGTTAACTGCCCTCTCCCCACCCCAATCTACAGAATGGAGGCTTAAGAGGTTGAGGACCCTTATGGAGAGCAATTTGGAACTATGCCCAAAGGACTATTATTAAACTGTGTATGCCCTTTGATCCAGCAATAACCACTGCTAGGTCTATACCCCAAATACATCACACAGAAAAAAAGAGAAAATAATCTATTTGTACAAAAAAATATTTATAGCAGCTCTTTTTGTGGTGACTTAGAATTGGAAATCAAAGAGATGGCCATCAATTGTGGAGTGGATAAACAAGCTGGAAATATGATTGTAACAGAATATTACTGTGCTATAAGAAATGACAAGCAGGATGGCTTCAGAAAAACCCAGGAAGACTTACATGAGCTGATATATAGTGAAGTGAACAGAACCAGGAGAACACTGTACACAGTAACAGCAATATTGTTTGATGAAGAACTGTGAATGACTTAGCTATTCTCAGCAATGCAATGATCCAAGACAATCCCAAAGGATTAATGATGAAGCATACTATCCACCTCCAGAGAAAGAATTGATATTGTTTGAATATAGACTGAAGGATGCTATTTTTCACTTTCTTTTATTTTTTTCTTTTAATCGTGTCCTCTAGTACAAAATGACTATAATCAATTGCTTATCATTTCAGGGAGAGGGGAGGGAGGGATAGAATTTGGAACTCAAAACTTTAAAAATTGGAAAATAAATAATTGAAGGAAATTCTGAATTTCAGTTAGAAATTTTTTAAAACCTGGTTAAGGGTTTAAGCCTCGCAGGGAAAAAGATTCAGGAGGCCACAGGCTCCTTTACTTCCGTCTGGAACTACTTCTGCCTGAAACCACCCTCGTCTGACCACTCACTTCCTTTCTGAGTCAAAGGCGGAGCTAGAGAAACTACCACAGCCTTGAGTCTAGGCGGGTGCCCTCCTACCTCTTCCCCTCCCTGGTGAGTCCTGGGGTTGGGGGAAGAGAAGTGGTGGGTTGTGGGCGAGGGGACACCATGATATCTCCTAAGGAAGAATTAGGATAGGCAGCCTCTAGCCTTCTAAGATGGGGAGGCAGGGAAGATTGCTGGAAAGAAAGCCTTTCAAACTCCTCTGGGCAAAGCAGAACGGCACTGGAGGCGTCCCCGGGAGAGAGTACAGAATGGCAGCACTGAATCAGAAACGGGAAGCCTCAACTCCAGCTGTGCTTTTGTCCAGAAACGACCTTTCTACCCCTCACCCCTCCACCCCAGCTGTCCCCTCTGCTGCGTGTCTCTGCTTTGGTGACCTGTCCCATTCACCCAGGCTCCTTTTCCCCATTCCACCTTCTTCCTCTTCCCCTCTCCTTCCAATCACTCTTGCACATAAAAAAAAAGTGCAATCTGATTTCCGACTTGAGAAAGATGTCATTCTTACATTGTGTAAAAAAAAAAAAAGCCAGCAGCCGCCGAGTCTTTCCCTTTTTGTGTGTCACTGTGTTCCCGTCTCACTGTCTCCCTCTAGGGCTCTCTACCTGTCTCATGTCAACCTCCACATGTGTCTGTCTACACAGGAAAAGCCACATGAAGGTAAGATGCCCCCATCTGTTCTCTGCCTCTTGAAATGGCTTTGTATTATATTGTATATATTTTGTATTTGTTTAGTTTGGGCATTTTATTTTATTTTATTTTATTATTTATTTTAGCTTTTTGGAGGGCAGTTGGGGTTAAGTGACTTGCCCAAAGTCACACAGCTAGTAACTATGTCAAGTGTCTAAGGTTGGATTTGCACTCAGGTCCTCCTAACTCCAGGCTCAGTGCTCTATTCATTGTGCCACCTAGCATCCCCAATATTCATTGAACTGCATCTTTCTAGCTTTTTTTTTTTTAATAAAGGAACTTTCTCCTTACCTCTCTTAGAATCACTTATCCCTTTCAAAGTATAACCTACATGAGACTTTTCCTGATCATCCCCCCAATTACTAGTGCCTCCCCCTGAAAATTACCTCGTATTTATTTTGTATAAATAGATATGAACGTGTTGTCTCACCCAATAGAATTTAAGCTTTTTGAAGACAAGGGCTGTTTCTTTCTTTCTTTTTTTTTTTTTTTTTTGGTCTTTATAGACCCAGTGCCTAGCACATAATAAGCTCTTTAAAAATGTCTGTTGATTGACCTACCCATCTGTTTCAGCATTCATGCTTAATGGCCTTAGATAGTCCAGGTTTCCTCACTATAGTGGTTCCAGGACTAGTGGCCACCATAACCAACTAGGACATGCTGAGTTTGTTAACCCCCTGATCTTGAAAACTCACAGCCTTTGCTACACTGATCTAGGTTTAATGAAAAATGAATTCTAGTAATTCTACTGAACAAAAATTCTAGTAATTGTGAACCAGTCCTATGGAGAAATCAAGAAACAGGACCCATATGGGCCCTTAGGACAGAAAAGGAACCCTTAGGAGACCACTCACCCTCTGAGGGTAAGGACTGTCCTATTTTGACATGATGGTATCTGTGAATATCTCTCACAGGATGACTATTCTGTGACACCTGACCTGGACTGAGGCTTCCCCTGTCCCACCAGTGTTCTGCCTCCCACAGATCAGTTGTAAGTCTGTCAAGTGATATCAACCTCACCTTCATTTCCTTTCTTCTGAATCAGGAGACCTGGATTTGATGGCTGGTGAGTAGAACTAAACTACTTTAAGGAAAGGGCTAGGTATAGGCTAATTTCTTATTATCCAGATATAGTTCTTATATCTGGGGGGAGGAAGGGGAAGGGAGGGATCCTAGGCAGAAATCCCAGGGAAATTGGGAAGTGAGAGGCCAATGACCCAATGGTCTAAAACTCCAAACCAAGAGACAGAAAGATCTATCTATTTCTGACTTTGCAAATAATTTTCTGTATGACCTTTTGGGCCTCATTTCCCCATTTGTAAAATAAGGGGTTTGGATTAGATGACCTCTAGCCTTACGACTACCTCATTCAAGTTTAAATTCTGCAATAAAGTCTTATACCAACTAGAAACAAAAAGGTTGCTCAGATATTGTCCAACCAGTTTCTTCTCTAAGATTTTTCTTGATTCTAGGTGGCCTTCTTGAGCTAGTGTCCCTCAATTGCATGTGTAGGGCACAGAGACCTGTCTGCTTCCATTTCAATGCTTGCCCTAGCCATGCTCATTCCCCACTGAGAAGAGAGCATCCAACTCAGGGAAGCACTAGATTCCAACAGTTCCAACCCCTTCTGGCCCTAGAAAGAACCCCATACTGGTTTTCTGGAAGAAAAAAAAAGTCCTAGTGGGCTATATCTATCTAAACCTCAGGAGCTTTGCTGCTGCCTTGTCTCATTCCTGTTTCTTCCTTTCCCAGTGATGACCATATCAGTGCCAGTTCTGTCCTCCCCTTTGTTCTGTCTTTTCAATATAAATAATCCCTCCCTCACTGTCAAGATTATCCCCATTCTCTGTCACTCTGTTCTCTTACTCTCTTAGGCTGGTTCCGACAGATCCTGCGTAAGCCCAAGAAACACCATTTGCATCCAGACGACAACACCAGGGATGTCCCAGAGCTACCCTCCCAAAGCAGTTCCCTTCCTGAAACTGAGGAGTCCACCAAGGTTCCCACCCCAAACCCAGCAGACTCAGAGAGCACCAGCAGCAGCTCTCGTTGGAGTAAAACTTATGATGTGTGCGTGTGCCACAGTGAGCAAGACCTGATACCTGTACAAGAATTAGTTTCCTATCTGGAGGGTGAGCCTGATGGACTTCGATGCTTCCTGCACCTTCGGGACGCAGCCCCAGGCGGTGCCATCATGTCTGAACTGTGCCAGGCAATGGGCAACAGCCATTGCTGTGTACTATTTATTACCCCCCATTTCCTTCAGGACCCGTGGTGCAAGTACCAAATGTTACAAGCACTAAGTGAGGCCCCTGGGTCTGAGGGCCACACCATACCCCTTCTGTCTGGCCTAGCCCGAAGCGATTATCCCCCTGAGCTCCGATTCATGTTCTACGTGGATGGTAATGGCCTTGACAATGGATTTGGAAAGGTCAAGAACA
The DNA here is from genome assembly GCA_011680675.1 of Gymnobelideus leadbeateri. NCBI lineage: Eukaryota > Metazoa > Chordata > Mammalia > Diprotodontia > Petauridae > Gymnobelideus > Gymnobelideus leadbeateri. The sequence continues at coordinate 783,794 of WOXC01000755.1, forward strand.
CAGTCTGGCGTTGTAAGCATCATGGGGGGGGAAGGGGGAGAGGGGAGCTGGGACACAGAAGGCCTTTGATCCACCTGAAAAGTTACTTTGGTTTCTTTTAGATAGGGATGGAGACCTCTTTGGGAAGGGGCCAGGGAGGGACCCCAAGGGTGAAGGATACTGGTCTGCAAGGGAGAAAAGGTACAGAAGGGAACAGGAGGAATGTGATATTGCCATGGGTTTGGGAACAGGTTTGGGAATAGAGAAAGTGGCAGTGCCCAACTTGGAAAGAGGGAACTTCATCTGCAAGGAAACAGAGTCCCATGACTCTGCTCCATCTCTTCCAGATCTGCAAAAATTTGGCTGAGTTGCAGACCCCATCTCAGCACCATGGAGCCCAGGATGTTGGAGCAAGACTGGACTTGGAGCTAGAAGGAACACTGAAGGTCTCCAGAAGGCTCTGGTGAAGAACCAGACAGCTGCTATAAGGAGCATGGCCTTAACAATGTTTCTGTTCTGCCTCTGAGATAGCCTGTAGCTGGCTTCTCCAATACTTGGGGTTTTCCTTCCCAAGAACTCAACTCTGGCCATGGGAAAATTCAGGAACCAAGAAATTCAGGTTGCTGCTAATGTCACTCCCTGAAGAGTATTTCTTAGGCAGGATGAATGTGTCATTTTGTTTTCTGTCCAAAAGGGATTCTTGCCACCATACTTTTTATGAAGCCTATCACATGCCTGTGTGTTCCTCCTCCTCATGCATGGACATATTTGTGTCCCTGCCCAGGGAGAGAGCTACTGATCTGCTCCATCGGGCAGGATTACTGAACACACCAGATGTCTCTGTGTAGACTGAGGAATTCTGACTCAATTGAAGGAAATGTAACTGGTGCCAACTTCTTTCTGTGTGCAGCTCTCCTATTTCCCCAACAATATCTAACCCATCTTTATAGAGCTCTTTAAAGAGAAGAGTCCTATACAACATTTTTTAATGAGAAATATGTCAGGGCTTTAGAATTATAAAATCAGTTGGTCAGTAAGCATTTATTAAACACATCATGTCAGGCACTACACTAAAGCACTGGGTGTACAAAGAAAGGCAAAAGCCAGTCCCAGCCCTCAAGGAGTTCACAATCTAAAGGGAAGAAATTATATAGATATTACTTAAAGAAATTAAAGCCCTAAACAGAAAAATCATTTTGAGTGGGAAAAGGGAAGGGACAGTGTTATGAGTAAGGAGGGGGATGGAAAAGTAGGATATAGAGAGAGGAATTTTTAGGGCCTAAGTACCTAGAACTACAACCAATTTGACCATCCATACACAAAGGCAACTTTAGTGGGGTACCAAGCAAATCTTGTAGTGATTAATGACTTCCAACTAAGAAGATGCAGTTTGTTGAAGGGGGCATTTTGTTTTTAAATCTTTATTTAGCTCTAATAAAAAGGTACTGGAGAATTTTTTACATTTAAAAAAAGTTTCTTATATTTGAAAAGATGGGAAGCCTCTGGCTTAGAGAGAAAGGAATTTAACTTTCAGGCTGTGCAATCTCAGATTGTGGAATTGGAAGAACTATCCTTTTTTTTCACAGAATTTAATCTACTTCCCACTACACCCACCACCACAGCCCCTTTCCATTTTTGCCTTAATTCCTTGCCTGCTTCCTCCTTCTTTCCCCTACCATTATTCTAGATTATTCTTTACACTAAAGGGATTTGAGTGGAATAAGTTTATAGACAGTTGATGATCTGTATAAGAGGAGGTAATTTATACACCAGAAGTTCCCAACTCTGATGAAATCATAGGTCTGGATCCCCTAAAAATGCACTATCTCTTGTTCAGGGCTTAAAATATTTGTTGAATTGATCTGAATTACTTTCAAGATTTTTATAGCTACAATAACAAAATGTTCTTTAAAGAAATAATGAATTAAATAATTGGAGAAATATTCATTGTTCTTGAATGAGTCACACCAATATAATAAAAATGATGATACTACCTAAATTAACTTACAGGGCTATGCTAATTAAACTACAAAGAGAATCTTTATAGAGCTAGACAAAATGGTAACAAAAATTTTTGGAAGAACAAAAGGGCTAGAATTTCAAGGGAAATAATGAAAAAAGGAATAAAGATGAAACAGCTCTCACATGTTTTGAATAGTATTACAAAGCAGTCCTTATCAAAACTACTTAGTACTAGTTAAAAAAATAGAAAAAGAGAATTATGGAACAGAGGAGTCAGAGACAATCGAGCTTAAAAGTGTAGTGTTTGATAAGTCTGAGAGCATAAATTACTTGGGGAAGAACTCCCTATTTGGTAAGAACTGCTGGGAAACTGAAAAGCAGTTTGGCAAACATTGGGTTTCGACCACCCTCTGTTTGGCACAATAAACTCAGAAATGGTTATACCACTGGAACGTTAAAGATTGCATCTTTTTTTTTTTCATACTAAGAAGAAAACCAGACCAGATACCTTTCACAGCTTTGACTAGGAGACTAGTTCTTACCTAAAGAAGGAACAAGAGGCAATTCCAAAAGAGAAAACAGTGTTTTGATTACATGAAATTGAAAAACTGTGTGAATTATCTGAATTGAAGAAATGAAGATGAAAGGTAAGCACATTTTCTGAGTGTTAAAGATCCTACCTGTGCTACTTTTTGGTTGAGCCCATCTCTGAAGTCAGTTTATCTATAGCTGATGGGGGAAAAGGGTATTTTTCCTGAGAAGGGGCTACTACCTGAGCACATCTCCAGCCCCTCCTTTCTTTCTAGGACTTCATCACTTAAAGGATGATGGGACTCCCAGCTGAAAAGAAACTGAAAAGAACCTCTAGCAGGGCTCTGAGGATACAAAGACAGATACTTTGTTTTCAAGCTATTCACAGTCTAATGCGGGGAAAGGTGTACATACAAATAACTTTGATACTTAGGAGGATGTGTACAAAAGAAAAGTCCTGGCAAAATGCTATAAGCTAAACTGGAAAGAGGGAAAATATCTTTGACTCAGGTTGGAGAGGGAAGTCAATGAAGTATTCTTGGAGGTGATAGTGCCTAAATTGGCCTTGAAGGAAGAACTTTGATGGATGGAAATGAAGTGGTGGAAATGAAGTGGAACAAAGATAGAAGATAGGATAGGAACAGGAATGAAAATTAGCCCAGTTTATCTGAAAAACAATATTTTTTTTCCATTTTGGTTGAGTAAGGATGTGGAACTAGGGCTCTCTATCTTGCCCAGACTGGAAATTTGTCAGCTACTCATGAACCTGATCCTACTGCTGAACTACAAGGAAACTTTCACATGTTCTTTTCCTACCTAGGTCCCTCTTAGGCAACCTGATGGCACCCTGCTCTTGGGGGCTCACAATGTTGGTGCCAGAGTTATCATAGACAATCAATTCACTTTATCTGTACTGTAGTTCAAAACTGCCAAGTTCAAGCAATCCACCAGCTTCAGGCTTCCTAGCATCAGGAACTACAGATGTGGGCCACCATATATGCCAAAGGCAAAAAAAAAGAAGAAGAAGAAGAAGAAGGATATCATTATGAAATAAGACTAGAAAAGTAGGTTGAAGCCAGATTGTAAAAGATTTTGCAGGTCAGGATTAAGAATTTGCATTACTTTATTCAAAAGGCAATAAAAAACAATTGAAAATTTTTGATTAGAGAAGTAACATGGTTACTTTTGATTAGAGAAGTACATTAAAAAGATTGCTTAGGAAAGTATATAAAAGAGTGGAAAGTAGAGAAACTATATGCTGCAAGACTAGTTAGGCAACTATTATTATAGACTGAGCAAAAAGAAATAGAAAAACAGAACCTACATGGTTGTGAGAAGCAGAGATAAACTTGGAAGGTAGAATTTATACATGTAAGAAAACACAAGATAATCTGAGGAACTAGAGACCTAACAATTTAGTGGAACCAGGAAAGGCTTTACTCAGCTGTTAACAATGGTTCCCAAACTGAACCTGAGAGGAAACTGGTGATTCTACATGCCCCAGGTGAAGAAGGACTTATTCCAGGAATGGGGAACATCTATTAAGACCCAAAATCAGGAAAAGAAATTCTGAATTTGAAGTATAATGAATAGGTCTATTTGGCTGGAATATAATGAATAGGTCTATTTCTGGAATGCCAGAAGGGGAGTAATATGAAATAACTCTGGAAAGAGAGGCGGGGGTCAAATTGTAAAGGGCTATAAATGCTGAGGTTAAAAGTTTGTATTTTTTGCTAAAAGCAATATCATCAACCTCATTCCCACTAAATTAAAACTAAACATTGGTATTTTATGGAGGGCAATTTCTTAAAAAAAAATAAAACAACCCAAAAACCCAAAGTGTTAAATACTTCTGGCAAAGATGATTGCCTGAACAAGACCTCAGCTGCCTTGCTCCCACATAACTACAAAGAAAATCCCTGAAGTTCAGATAAGAGTAATGATCAAGACATTCAATAAGAAACTACAGCTAGTGATTTCTTACACCCCAGAACTGTATGTAAAAAGTCAGCCAGAGGTCCATGGTCATTAGGAAAAAAGACTTCTAAAGCAAAGTTAGTACCAACAGTAGCAGAAATAGGACACATGCAGGCTCTGTGTCCAGGGGCAAGAGCAGAGAACTTAACCTGAAAAAGCCCCAGGGTGAGGCCCTTGAAAGCCCCCTAGCAGTGCACAGTGACCACCACAATGCCAACCAGTATAAATATCATAAATGAAAACTATCCAGGTCTAATAAAACTAGAAAGTAACTTACAGACAATAAGAATTCATCAATCATCAACTAAAAGAGGCCCAAAAGGAAAAGTCCCAAGAAGGTCAATCAGAATTTAGAGCTTTCACAAAGAAAAAATACTATAACCATCCAGAAAGAAGCAGATAAAATACCAAGGAACTTCATGAAAAGAGATCTTGAAATACAAAATTCCAAAAGGCAAAAGAGATATACTTACAATCAAAAATAATTTGCCCTGCAAAGCTGATGATCATCCTCAAGGATAGAAAATGGATCATTAATGGAACACAGTTATCTTCCACATTCTAGATCTAGAAAATCCACATAAAAATTTTTGGCCCTCCCTTTGTACCAGAAAAGAAGTCTGAATTTTTTCAGACTTGGAAACCATGGAAACCATTATGGGGAAAGTCTCAATGTGGAAGGGAAAACTAGATAATTTTCAAGCATTTCTGATGAAAAGACAAAAGTTGAATAGCAACTTTGAAATATAAATACAAAAAATCGAGAGAAACATGGGTAAATGTATTTGAACAATTAGAAAGAGCTAGATGATGATGGGGGAGAAGAAACAAACATTCCTTCAGAACCTTGTCTTCAAAATATATTGAAGAAGTTAAATAGGAAAAGCAGAGACCTCTGGGGGATAGATTGGTTCTGTTCTGAGAGTGTGAAGAGGAGAAAGAGAAAGGAGGGCAAAAAGGAATACAACATATAAAACCAGTCACTCACATAAGTGGTCAAATGAGGCAGCTTCATGTCACAATAGACAAACTGTTGAACCTGTAGTTAGAAAGACCAGCCTCTGACAAATATTGACTATGAAAACTAAATCAATTCATTTAATCTGCCTCAGATTCCATATCTATAAAATGAGGATAATAACGTCACCTACTTACCAGGGTTGTTGTGAGACAATATTTATAAAGCACTTTTCAAAGCTCAATGTAAATACTATTATTATTATTGTGTATAGGTACAAACCATTCTCAAAACTATTAACAAACATATGAAAGAATGCTACAAATCACCAATAAGAGAAAAAGTAAATGAAAACAAGCCTGAGCTTTTATTTCACCTTCACTGGCAAAGGTGACGAAAATCAGAAAAAGTCTATTGGGGAGGGCAGCAGTGTAAAGACAGAGACATTCATTGTTGGTGGAGGTGTGAATTAGGATGAACATTTTGGAAAGCAATATGGAATTATGCAAATAGATCTCACTGATAAGCATTCACCTCAAGATCACTGATAATAAAAAAGGCCCCTATATACACTAAAATAATTATATCAGCATTTTGTGGGAACAAAGGGCTGGAAACAAAGTCAATACTCATCAATTGGGGAATGACTGAACAAACTATGGTCCATAAATGTAACAGATTACAGTATGAGCTATAAGAAATGACAAATATGAATACAGAGAAGTGTGGACTTAAATAAACTGATTAAAAGTGGAGTAAATGGGGCCAGCAAAACAATATGTACAATAACTGCAAAAATGTACATAGAAAGAACAATCACCACAAAGTAATGGAAAATGAATATTGTAAAATGTGTGCCTCAAAGAAGAAATATAAGATGGCACTTTCCCTTTCCACTCCTTTACAGATATGGAAGTGAGATAGAGTCCACAAGTGTGGAATATGGCATATATTCTAAAATGTTTCCAATATTGATTTATTTTGCTGATTTTTCCCCTTCTTCCTTTCTTTAAAAAAGATTCTTTGTCATATGGGATGGTTATCTAAGAAGGGAAAAGGGGAGAGATAAGAGAATTTAGACAGTGTACAAAAGACATCAATAAAATGTGTGTTTAAAATAAGGAATACATTGTCAATAAACATTTATCAAGTATCTACTGCATGCCAGGAACTGTGATGAATGCTAGAGATACAAATGTAAGAAAGAAATACAGTCCTTACTCTCAAGCAGCTTACAATCTAATGGGAAAGACAACACACCAAAGGAAGCTGAAAAAGGGAAGAGAAGGGTAGGTACCCAACATGAGGGTATGGTGGAGAAATCAAAGAAATCCAAAATGAATGAAGATGGATGGGAAGTGAGATGTTGAGAATAGTGTAACAGCAGGCACCCTAGCACACCCAGGATGGCCTGCTAGCACAGGTGATTTGATCTGCTTTACTGAAGGAAAGCAACCTGTTAAAGGGGTCAACAATCTTTTTATTACATTCACTAGCTCAGGGGAAAGTCAGCACCCAGAATGTGGAGAAACTACAGGCAGAGAAAATACAAGCAGAGAAATTAGAACAAAGACCAACAGACAGGGCTCCAGTTGTCTGAACATAGCAATATTGCTATATACTTTCTATACAATACTGGATCAAGGTTGCACAGACATCTTAGCAGTCAGGTGGGCTCTGAATGTACTCAGAGTCTCGACCAGGAAATCAAAAGATCATCTTCATGAGCAACCTGGAAAAGCAAAATACTAACTTCACAGAATATATAACAAAGACTTGGCCCCTGACTGGCTGAAGTGCTGAGGAGCTTGAAAATCCCCGTGCCCCAGCACTTAAGTGGAAACTCCCCATAACCCAGAGTCTGATTAGCTCTGAGCCAGACCTCTATATGCCTATTTTTTCAGATTCCCTTAACATTACAAATAGAAAGGGGAAGGAAGGAGTGCAACTTGTTATTTCTCATCATTAGAATGCATGAGAAAACTAGACAAAGGAAGGAGTGGGGGGAGTGGGTATCACCTGAACTTCATTTATCTGAAATAGACAAAGCAAGATTGAACACACACACACACACACACACACACACACACACACACACACACACACCCCAAATGATTTAGGGAGGCATTAAGATAAAGGATAATAACGTGAATGAGAATCAAAAGCAAAACAAATTTCCTGATCCAGAAGGTAAGGTTACTAAAAGCAGGAGAGGGAGAAAAGAACTAGAAATTAAGAAGGTCCCTTAGTTTGCATGTTAGATAATTGGAGAATGGCTGAAAAAACTGTGGCATATGAATAATACAATGTTACTGCACTGTAACAAATGAAGAAAGAGATAATTTCAGAGATTTTTGGGCAGTCTGACTTGATGCAGAGAGAAAAGAGCAGAACCATGAAATTATATATACAAAGACTGTGACATTGTAAAGAAAAACAGCTTGGAAAGATTTAAGTTCTCTGATCAATGCAATAATCTATCATGTCTCCAGAGGACCTGTGATGAAGCATGTTTCCTACCTGTTGAAAGTAAGGTGATCCACATAAGACAAAGAGACACGGTTTTGGACACAGCCACTGTATAGAGGTGTTTTGCTTGATCCTGTTGATTGGTCATATATGAGGGGTTTTCCCCTCATTTTTCTTCTCAGTTTTTAATTCGAGGGGAAGGTTTATCAATAATAATCTCCCCCCAGCAAAAGGAGGTCCAAAGTAACATTTTCACAAAGTGCACAGAAAAGAACAGAAGGAATTTCAGAAGGCAGCACAGATAAACAGGACAGTTTTTAAAGTAACGTGACCTTTTTTTTTTTTAAGCAAACAATATGCAATGGAGATTCATGATTTCCTACAGAATCTTCTGCATTCTGCTGCATGAATGGGAATGTTCTTTTTTTGGTATTTAAGTTCAGAATAAAAAAATATGTTAATCAAATAAAAGGCAACAATTTGAAAACGAAACCAAAGAGTTAATGGCAATCTGTCCTCATTTTCATTTTGTCAGGAATAGAGCAAGTGCCAAGTGTCTGTAAATACATGGAAAATATTTAATATTTCCCTATATTAAAACCTATATGTAGCCTGACTTACACATCTGACCTCTCATCTCCTATGTGTCCTCACCTAGCCTATTCTGTTTCAGAGAATTTTTTATTTCTATATTCAATTTTGTTTTACTTTTAGTTCTGAATTTTCTCTCTCATCTCCCACTCCCATTGAGAAGTTAAGAAAAACAAAACCCATTACAAGTATATATAATCAAGCAAAACAAATTCCCACATGAGCTAGATTCCTCTCCCATCCCCCCAAGAAGAGGAAAAGAAAAGGAAGATAATATGCTTCATACATCTGCATTCTTGAATCTATACTAGGTTATCATTAGTCATCTTGACTTATATCTTGCCACTGGACTCCAAGAATTCTGGAGGAGAGAAGCTTGATGACTTTGCTCTGCCTCACTTAAACCAAATTTAAATCAAATTCACTTGCAAGTTGAGACATCACTGTCCTGATGCCATCAGTCAAGAATCAAGGATGAACAACAAACAATCTTGAGTCCATAGCTCTCTAACTTGAGGTGGATTGCATGTTTTAACATGAGTCCTTTGGAACTGTTCACCTAATTTATTCTGGATACCAGGGTGTAAATAAGGGTGGTGATGAATAATTATTTTTACAGTATTTGTGTTAAGGACATAATTGTACAAAGCATTATATTAAGTACCACAGATATTTAGACAGATTTCCCACTTTGGTGCTATAATGAAGGATAGAATTCAACTGACTGTCCCCTAGGAAACTAACCAATAAATGTATCATCAGTTGGGGAAAAGTCTCATCTTGTCCAAATTACCTAAGGTGGAGGGCTGTGAATTAGACCAAGGTACATTGTGGTGTAGTGGAAGGAGCATCAGGCTTAGTCTTAGCTGTGTGACCATGGACAAGGCTCTTAACCCCTCTCAGCTTCAGTTTCCCATCTATAAAATGAAAAAGTTGAACTAACATCTCTCAGGTCCCAGCAGTCAAATTCTCTGATTCATGGAATGGATAGGATCTATATAAGCAAAATTCCTTGTAAGGCTGTGGTTTATGCTCTCTAGAAGCACAGTCCAATTCAATTCAGTAAAAGTTTACTTAAATACCTATTATGTATAGAGCAATGCACTAGAATCAGGGGCCAGGAACCTTCACTAGGTACAAAAATAAATGACAGGCCCCAGCCCGTACAGTTATTGCAATCTATGAGAGGAGAGAGAACATACACAAATAAATACAATACAAATAACACAGGTATAAGCTATCAGATTTTCTGTGATAAGTTGCAACATTGTGAAAGCTGCTTGTGCCTGGCTTTACAGAGGGCTGGGCAAAGTCACCAGCTTCTTTCTTCTCCTAAGTCATCTGGGTCTAGTGGCAAGATATAGATCAGGATGATTGGAGGTGGCCCAATAGGGTCAGGAAAAGTTTCATGGAGGAAGTGAATTCTTGAAGGATGAATAGGAGGTCAAAAGATAGAGATTAAAGTTGAAGAAGATGCTTCCAGACTTTGGGTATTACTGGGGCAGGTAGGTGGTTCAGTGGATAGAGCTGGGCCTGGAGTCAGGAAGTTCTGAGTTCAAATCTGGCCTTGGATACTGTAGCAGCAAGCACTCTAGCTTCCCCAGGGTGGCTGCCAACACAGGTTCTTAGATCTGCTTTTCTAAAGGAAAGCAATTCAAAATGTGTTAACAATCTTACTTTAATCAATCAAACATATGTCATTTACCTAGTTCAGGGGAAAAAGTCAGCACCCTGAACTTTAGAGAATATAGAGGTTACAAGCAGACAAATAATATAGAGAAATAGATCATCAGACAGGCTTCCAATAGTCTGACCATTACATCCATATCTAATCAGTTACCAGACAGGGAAGCACCAACATCTGGGTTTTCAAAGCCAGGGGGCTCAATGGCTGCCCAGACAACTGGGCAAATCATATAACTCTTCTCAAAGTGAGCCTCAAAACATCAGAGTATATATAGCCTTCTCCTGGGTCAGAGAATGTAACCACCCTCTTGACCCACTGCCCAATCACCCGGCATCTAGGTGTAGGCATTCCTGAAAAACAAGCCTCCTGTCACAGGCTCCATGTGACCACATTCAGCCTATTAGGGGGCAGAGTATATTTTCAAATCAAGGAAGGTTCTCAGAGTCACTTAAACCTATCAAAGGGCCTAGGGGCAGGGAAGATCTTAAAGTCCCATTCCCATAACAGATACTTTGTAGCTGTGTGCCCTGGGCAGGTTGCTTAACCTTTTTGCCTTGGTTTCCTCATCTATAAAATGGGGATAACACCTATCTCACATAGCTGTCACGAGGATCAAATGAGATATTTGTAAAATCACTTAGTGCCTAGCACATAGTAAGTATTATATAAATGTTCGCTATTATTATTATTATTATTGGGAAAAGGCACTGAGACCAGGAAGCAAAAGTGTCTGGGAGTGAGCAAGATTGGTTCACTGCAGGCTCATAGGCTTACTCTGTGTCCTGTACATCTGCCCAGTAAGGTAGGTAACTCATAGAAAATAGACATACTAATCTCAGCGGCACTTCCACACTGCTAATCTTCACATTACCTTGAGAAACTCACTGTGAACTATAATGTTTTGCATCACCCACTGCATGGACTAGATAATTCAGATCCAAATAGTCCTTCAGAAGGGGAAAGAGTGGGATTTCTGGTCTTCATATTTTGATTACTCCTTCAAGTACTGTTAACATTGCTTGATTTTGTTTTGTTTAATTTTTGCTTTCTTTCTGATATTTTTTCTTTTACATGTATTGAGCTCCATCTCCAATGCTGTCCACACCAACCTTCTCTTATTCTGAGATTAGAGTTGTCAAGTCATGGCCCTAAAGTCATTTAAAGTGTCAGAAGGTCCTCTAAAATACCTTTAAGGATTTTGCAATCAAGGACTGGAATGTGATAGGAGCAATATCTTAAAGCACTATTCTCCAGAAGGTTGGGCTAGTTTTTCCTTAAAAGAGACTAAAACTATCCTCTGGACTTAACTGGTCTTCCTTCAGGCTTGACACATGCTTCTGATCTGAGCTCTAGTTTAAGAATCCCGCCTTACCGGGGTGACACCAAACTTACCTCTCCATCCACCTCTATGACTCTCCAATTGCCTCCATGATTCTGGTTGCCCCACTACAACCCCTCTGGTCGTCCCACTATGACCTCTGGTTCAGCCCCAGGAACCCCTCGGGGGAGCCTGCTCCTCCCGAACAGAACTGACACCAAGATGTAATGTATCTTGCTGTTTAATCTCTTTTTCGTTCACAACCCCCTCTTCTCTCTCTCCTCCTTTCCTCACCTCCCTCCTTTTATCTCCTTTTCCCCTGACTCTGTTCCCCCATGTGCCTCAGCAGTAGGCTCCTCACAGGAGGGGAGTGCTCCCCTGTTATCGGCAAGTGCTCAATACCCCATAATCCTTGAACCTGTGTTGGTTCAAAGGTGGGGAGGGGGGCAGAAACACACACACACACACAGGTGCCTCTAACCCAGCCTGAGTTGCCTGTCATTTGCCTGAGTTCTCCATGAGTTCTCCATGAGTTTGGGTAAAGTCTTAAAGGACCCTAACACTCTAGCTTGGCCAATACAGAAGTAAATCAATACTATATTCTTGCTAAATATCCTGTTCATGCTATGGCTGAGGAAATTTCCTTCTGTTAACTGTCAGATGGTCTATGAGTGTCTTATTTCATTCCAGTCTCAAATATGAACCATCAGACCAAGTGTTGAGGGGATTAACCTACAATATGATTGAACAAGAGAGGTGAGGGCAAGGAAGAATTTTTAGAAGGCAATTCTCTGATGGTTCTGATTGTTGCTCCTAAAGTCCCCTCTAATCCTCCTCTTTATACCACTCCTCCTTCCTTCTGTGGCACTTCAGGGTCTACATTCCAATACACATTAAGAGTAAGAGGGCTACCTAGAGAACACAGACTTGCTAGGGAAAGAGGGGATTCCTTGACCCTGGATTAGTTCCTGCCACCTCTCAAAGGCTGGGATGGGGAAGGGGTGATAGCATAGGGACCCTGCCTTTCTGAGGTGTCTGGAAATTATTCTTTCAATCCAAGTTTTGCCTTTGCAGTTTTTCTTTTTTCCTACATCCTTGGAGCCTGGACCAGGCTGGACTAGGAAGATCAAATTGAAAAAAGAAAATCAAAAGAGAAACAAGATGCCTCTTCCGGGATAAATTAATCACTTTAAATCTCATCACCATAATGCTAATTCAAACCATCTCCCTCAGCCTCCTCTACCCTATCTGAGGACTAGAGGGTGAAGTACTAAATTCTTTCTAAAACTTTCCCTTATAAGGAGCAGAAATTGGACTTCTAGATCACTCTGATGTGATTTGTGGGGGTGGAGTTGAAAGGTTCAGGGACCCCTTGAGGACATTAGTACAGGAGAGGGTCATCTGGAATGAATTCATTCTTTAAGTCAAATTGGCAAAGGTTTATCGTAATGCCAATATAATGGGTAGAGCTCATTAAAGAACTTGCATTCCTTAAGGAACTTGCAACTTAACAGGAATGATGCTAAAGCCTATATAGGAAAAGTAGTGAGCAGAAGCAGGAAATTCTGTGACCTCCCCCCATAACCACCTCAAATACCTAAAATATGACTCTAAACAAATTTTAGAGCTACAGAACCCACAAAGTGACACAGAGAAATAAATTTCCTGCTGAAGGCAGCCTGAAAGGCCGACAGGAAGGTTCATCGCAATGTGCTGAGAGCCAAGGGCAGTCCCATGTGAGCCATGTGGCTTTGGCCTTAGGGAGGCAGTGGTGGCCAGAGCAGACTTCAGAAGAGTGAATCACCAGCAGCTATGGTGGTTTCCAGACTTTTCAACTCATAAATACCCAAAAGAAAGTAAAAGGTCAGTCAGGAACTCTGTTGGAAAGGAAGGGTGTGATCCCTGACCTCAGGGCAAGAGGTGTCGAAGGCATGGGGGCCGTGACTGCAGTATCTGCTGCATGGCTGCCTCAGGAGCTCCTGCCCTACAGATTGTAGGGGGACTGAGCAACCATTCAGAGGGTAATTACTCTTGCTTTGACCCACTTGCATCTGGGTCACTTTCTTGGGCAGTGGTCCTGGGATGAGATATGCTAGTTTGCCAGTGTGGTGTCTGTAGAGAAGGAGATCTCCTCAGACCTCTGACATTTGTGAAAACCCCAGCAATTTGGGACAAAGATCTCCGGAAGCAGAGTTCTACTGTGGCAAAGAGCTCAAAAGTCAAGTAATTAACTGGCGATATGAGCAAGCAGAAGAAGTGCTATCAGCCCATAGAATTCTTTTTTGGGGACAAAAAGGATCAAACATGGAATGAGGAAGACAAGGAAGTCAAAACTCCCACATCAAAAGCTTCCAAGAAAAATATGAATTGGTTACAGGCCATGAAGGAGCTCAAGAAGGATTTTGAAACTCAAGTAAGAGAAGTGGGGGAAAAATTGGGAAGAGAAATGAAAATGATGCAAGAAAATCATGAAAAGAGAGTCAACAACCTGACTGAAGAAAATAACACCTTAAAAAATAGACTAACTCAAATGGTAAAAGAGACCCAAAAAGCCAACAAGGAGAAGAATGCTTTAAAAAGCCAAATTTGCCAGATGGAAAAGGAATTTCAAAAACTCACTGAAGAGAATAATTCCTTCAAAATTGGATTGGAGCAAATGGAAGCTAATGACTTTGTGAGAAAACAAGATATTATAAAATAGATCCAAAAAATGAAAAGAAAAATAGAAGACAATGTGAAATATCTCATTGGAAAAACAACTGAACTGGAAAATAGATCCAGGAGAGATAATGTAAAAATTATCAGGGTACCTGAAAGCCATGATCAAAAAAAGAATCTAGAAATCACCCTTTAAGAAATTCTTGAGGAAAATTACCCTGATATTTTAGAACCAGAGGGCAAAATAGAAATTGAAAGAATTCACTTATCACCCCTTTAAAAAAGATCCCAAAAAGAAAACTCCTAGGAATATTATAGCCAAATTCCAGAGTTTCCAGGTCAAGGAGAAAATATTACAAGCAGTCAGGAAGAAACAATTTGAGTATTATGGAAACACAATCAGGATAACACAAGATCTAGCAGCTTCAACATTAAGGGATCTAAGGGCTTGGAATATAATATTCCAGAGGTTAAAGGAGCTAGGATTAAAACCAAGAATCACCTACCCTGAAAAACTGAGTATCATGTATAGGGGAACATATGGTTATTCAATGAAATAGAGGACTTTCAAGTATCCTTGATGAAAAAACCAGAGTTGAATAGAAAATTTGACTTTCAAATACAGGAAGCAAGAGAAGTGTGAGAAGGTAAACAGGGAAAAGAAATCATAAGGAACTTATGAAAATTGAATTAAATTATATTAAAATTCAATTAAAATTGAACTATTTGTGTTCTTACATGGTAAAACAACCATTGTAACTCATGATACTTTTCTCAGTATGAGGATAATTAAAGGGGATATATATGTTTATATAGGAAGGTATATGTGCGTATAAATACATATGTGAGTGTGTGTATATATGTGTACATGTATACATAGATAGAAGGCATAGGATCAGTTGAATAGGATGGGATGATATCTAAAAAATAAAATTAAGAGGTGAAAGAGGAATATAATGAGAGGAGATAGGAAGAGACAGAACAGGGTAAATTATCTCATATAAAAGAGACAAGAGAAAGCTGTTACAATGGACGGGAAAAGCAGGAATGCAAAAGGGAATAGGTCAACCTTACTCTCATTGAATTTGACTTAAGGAGGGGATAACAATAAATTGGGTCATTCACTACATCACCTACAGGATAATAGTGGGGAAAGGGAATAAGGGGGGGGATGATAGAAGGGAGGGCAGATTTGGGGGGGAGGGTAGTTAGAAGCACACACTTCTGAAAAGGGACAGGGTCATAGTAGAAAATAGAATAAGTGGGGGGTGGGATAGGATGGAGGGAAATATAGTCATTCTTTCACAGAATATCTACTATGGAAATGTTTTGCATAAATACACATGTATAACCTATATTGAATCGCTTTTCCTCCCAGTAGGGGTGGGTGGTGAGGCAAGAAGGGAAAGGATCTGGAAATCAAAGTGTTGAAATCAAATGTTAAAAAGAAAAGAAAAGTAGTGCATTATCTGGCAGATATGCTAATTATTTGATAACCTACAACCTTGGTTACTGGTGTCATTCACTACTGGAAATCAGGAGAAAGGGTTTCTCAGGGGTGTATTTTTGGTCTGTTACATCTGTAGCAAGATAGCTTTGAGAGTTGATATATATAGCTTGACCTCTGGATTGAATATAATAACTTTGGGAATCAACATATGATAATTCTGTGGTTACAAGATAGTCTTGTTTTTAAAAGAGAATTTCCTCAGAGGTGAGCTTGTTCTTGTGATGGGGAAAGATAGTTTATTTTCTTGGGGCCCATTTATGAGTAATTGTGGGGAAAGGTAGTTTGTCTTATTGGAGCCCACTCATGAGTTACTAGGCATAGTGTCCTCGGGCTGGGGAAAAAACTGTCATTGATAGTGTTTTGAAGCTAGGAAGAAATGTGATCTTTCAATTGGGGTCTAAACACAAGCATCCAAGCACCCCATCAACTCCACTCTCTATCTGTAGATCTCCTTAGTTACAACTGCATGGAACAAGATACACAGGTATCCCATGGTGTTTCTTACTTTCTTACCTTCCAGTTTCCTTCTGTATGTTGTCTTCTCCCATAGATAATTAGCTCCTTGAGGGCAGTGACTGTTTTTTCTTATTTGTATCCCCATCTTTTAGCATAGTGCCTGACACATAGTAGCTTTTGATAAAGGTTTATTGAATTGAATATATTCTATTCTATTCTATTCTATTCTATTCTATTCTATTCTATTCTATTCTATTCTATTCTATTCTATTCTATTCTATTCTGTTCGGCAGGTAGGTAGTACAGTAGCTAAAGTGCTGGGTCTGAAGTCAGGAAGATTCATTTTCCTGAATTCAAATTGCTCTCAGACACTTATTAACTGTGTATCCCTGGGTAAGTCATTTCACCCTGTTTGCCTCAGTTCCTCATCTGTAAAAAGAGCTGGGGAAGCTAGGTGGTGCAGTGAATAGAGCACCTGCCCTGGAATCAGGAGGACCTGAGTTCAAATCCGACCTCAGACACTTGACACATTTACTAGCTGTGTGACCTAGGGCAAGTCACTTAACCCCAATTGCCTTGCCTTCCCCCCTCAAAAAAAAAATACATTAAAAAATAAATAAATAAAAAGAGTTGGAGAAGGAAATGCCAAACTACTCCAGTATCTTTGCCAAGGGGTTTTGGAAAAGTTAGACATGACTGAAATGACTGAACAACAACACCCTAGTGGTCTCTCGCCTCTCTGCTATGAGGGAGGATATATGTTTAAGTATTTGCTCTTCAAAATTTTTTGTGATCTTTTCATTTATACCGTTGCAATCACTGTGTATATTGTTATCTACGCTCTGCTCACTTCTCTTTACCTATGTTTATAAAGATCTTTCCACGTTTTTCTAAATTCCTCATATTTGTCATTTTTTATTGCACAATAACACCACAATTTTTCAACTATACCCTAACCAATGGCCACCTCCTTTGTATCTAGTTTGCTCTGCAGTAGCAAAGCATGCTGTAGGGAATATTTTGGCTTGTTTTCTTTTGCATCTTTATTGACCTTTGTTTCAGCTTGGACGTGGGGTACATACCCAATTAATATGATCAATAGGCCAAAGAGTAAGGACGGTTCAGTCATTTTTATTGCATAATTCCAAACTGAAATACAGAGGAGGTGGGATTCACCAACAGCATTGCTGTATCTGTCTCTCCCTGTGGCTTGACAATGATGTTTCCATCTTTTGTCATCTTTACCAATCTGCACGGTTCGAGGTGAACCGTCAGAGTCATTTCAATTTGCATTTCTCTGCCTACTAAAGATTTGGAGCATGTTTTCATGTGATCATTTATAATTTTCAATTCTTTTGAAAACTGTTTATCTGCACAGTTGGAACATATGCATTGTAGAGCTGGGAAATGGTTCAGTTATTTTGAAAAGCAATTTGGAATTATGCCCCTTGGCCCAGTGATATCACTATTAGTCCTATTTCTCAAATAGATCAAAGAAAAAGGGAAAAAAAACCCATATGTACAAAAAGATGTATAGCAGCTCTTTTTGTGGTGGCAAACAATGGCAAACTAAGTGGATACTAATCAGCTGGGGAATGAAGAGGCATAATTTCTGGGTAATTTATAACTTTATTTATAATGCTGGCATGTTACCAATAAAATGGGTCAGTGACATTCTTGACTGCCAAAGATGAATCATGGTGATAGGTTCAGAGTTTATATGCCCTTGGAGGAATGGGTGTACCTGAGGATGACAATCAACTCTGACTGGATAACAATAAATGAGGGAGAATGAATATTGCAATGAGAGGTGCACCACTTCTAATGAAGGGCTGGAGGAATGTAACTGATGATGTCATTTACTTCTAAATTGTCCAGCCTTGAGCAATGCAATCAAAGAATTTATCCCAGTAAATGGAGCCCTGGAGTCAGGAGGACTTGAATTCAAATCTGGCCTCTTAACACTTACTAGCCCTGTGACCTTGCACAAGTCACTTAACCCCAACTGCCCTGCTTTCCCCCCTCCAAAAAAGCAAAAACAAACAAACAAACCCCCCAAAACCCCAAAGAATTTATCCCAGCTGGGTAGGGGCTGAATTAGATTGACATTATAAGCAATGTCCTTCAGAGACTGAACCTTAAAATAAGGGCTTTAGAAAAAAAGGAGGCATTTTGGATCTCCCTAAATCATTGGTTATTAATAATAATTTCTCTCAGCTCTGTTCTCACACTTATTCTGGGTCTCTGTTTCCCCCTCTTATAAGATGAGGAAATTAATAAAGGTGGTCTCTAAGGCCTCTCTTCTATTTCTGATTGTTTAAGTGTCTATGAGATTTGGGATCCATTTGACTCCACTCTAGGTTAGCCATAGAATTGAATGTGCCATTTTCTTTGCTCACTCCCTGGGGTCTCAGTTACCTTTTTAGTAAAATGAAGTGTTTAGTCTAGATGATACCTAATGTTCTTTCTAGCTCTAATATGATACTTTGAAGGTTTGGGGAGTAGTTTGCTTCAAGCCTTCCTGTCCCCAAATACTGTTTTCCTAAAAATATTACCACTGTACCTTTACCTTTGCTCCCCCAAGTAATGAAACCTTTTAGATACAAATATAGAGAATCAACTACTGATAATTAGGTGTTAAGATTTGCTGCTGTTGTCTAGTCATTTTCATCTCTGACTCTTTGTGGACAGGTTGAAGTTTTCTTTGCAAAGATCCTGGAGTGGTCTGTGTAAGCAAAAGCAAAGTGGGTTTTTGCTGTTTTCTTTTTGGAGTTCAGTTTCCCAGGCTCAGGCTAAATTGTAAGCATCTGAAGGATTAATCTCCTTTGAATCCCGATAATTCACAGCTATGCTGAGTCAAGTAGGTTTCATGCCTTCTGGCTCTGAGCCAATCAGGGGCTGAGTCTTTGTTTTATATTTTGGAAGGTTGGCATTTTGTTTTGGGGGTTTGCTCATGGAAAGGACCTTCTGATTCCCTGGATTGGACTCTGAGTAGCTGTTTGTTAGAGCCCCCCCCCACCCTGCTACTCAGATGTTGTTTGTACTCCCCCAGTCTGGTGGTGTATATAGATGGCTGTATTACTTTGTTCAGATAGTTGGAGCCCCATCTGTTGATCTTTGTGTTAATTTCTCTGCTTGCATTTTCTCCAAGTTGAGTGCTGACATGTTCCCTGAACTACTGAATGTAATTAGAGTAGGACTGTTAACCCCTTTTTGAGCAGTCTTTCCTTTAAAAGCAGATCAAAGAACCTGAGTTAGCAGGCCATGGTGTGCTAGGATGCTTGCTAATATAGTCTTCCATGTCCTTCTCCAGCTCATTTTACACATGAGGAAACTGAGGCAAAGAGGGTTAAGTGACTTTCCCAGGGTCACACAGCTAGTAAATGTCTGAGGTCAGATTTAAACTCAGGAAGATGAGTTTTCCTGACTCCAGACCCAGCACTCTATTAACTATGACTCCAGTGGTAGTCATGTGATAACTTGAGTTCTTTGCCTTTCTCTTCTGTTCCCCTAAATGCTCTCAAAGTGAAGTTACATTTCATAATGTTTGCCCCAGATGCAAAATTCATCCTTACAGTTCTGCTTTTGCTGGATTTTCATTCTTGTCCTGCTCCTAATTAAAGGTATAGGTCAAAGCTCTGCCATACAGAGCTTCTCAATAGTCTCTTGGTGATCTCATCAGCTTCCATAGGTTCAAATATCTCTAGTTAGTCAACAAACATTTATGAAGGGCCTACTATGTGCCAGGCATGGAGAACAATCAAAGAAAATGCCCCAAACCAAGAGATGGAGTCAAATATACCCATTAATATACTCAGCAAGGAGGCCAGTGTCACTGGATCAAAGAATACATGGAGAAGGGGCAGGGGAGTAGGGAATAAGATGTAAGAGGACTAGAAAGATAGGAGGAGGTTTTTTCAGGAAAGGCTTTGAAAACCAAATGGAGGATTTTGTATTTGATCTTGTAGATGATAGGGAGACACCAGAGTGTATTTACTGCAGAGGGTGTGTGTGACAAGATCAGACCTATGCTTTAGGAAAATCACTTTGGTCCTCAATGTAAGATGGACTGGAGTAGAGAGGGACTTGAGGCAAGCAGACCTACCAGCAGGATATTGCAATAGTCCAGTTATGAGGCAGAGGGCAAGCAAGCACCAGAGTGGTAGCAGTGTCAGAAGAGGGAAGGGAATATATTTGAGAGATACTGCAAAAGCAAAATCAAAGGGCCTTGGCAACAGACTGGATATGAGGGGTTGATGTGGTTTTGAGGGGTTCAGGGACTCTTAAAGACCAGGGTGCAGGACAGGGTGGAAAGAATTCACAGAATCAAGCATTCTTTAAGTCAAGTTGGTAAAGGTTATTTTTATACTTTTCAGCAGGCAAAAGTTCTTTAGGAACCTGCAACCTTAGAGAGGTTCAGTTAAAGTTTATATAGGATAAACTATAGTAAAACATCTTCTAGGTATGTTAATTAGGCAATTCAGGGTGGGATTAGGGAGTGGTCAGTTCTTAAAGGAACATGCACATTTGTATCCACAGTATGGGCCTTCTATTCAGAGTTCACTAGGAAAAGCCCAAGGGTGGGGGGAGCACATGGAAGTGTGGTTTTTAGGTGTGCTAAGTCACTAAGTTAATTAGCAGTCAGGGCAATTGAGGATTGCCCAGTCTGCTACCAATCAATGTCTTATTTGACAAGATAGATGTAGGGAGTGTACATATGTCTTAAATCTAGGTAGGATACATATAATGAGGAGTCTAGAATGCATATAATGAGGTAGGGAGTTGGTATAGATAGTCCAGTGGGTACTGAATATCTTTATGAGCCAGTACAAAGCCAGTTCAAACTAATACTTCCTACAGGTGCAGTTTGTTACTATAGCAGGGAGAGAGATAAGTGTTTTGTAGGGCCCACTCATGAGAAATTGTTAGGAATAGTGTCCTTGGGCTGGGAAGAAACTGTCAGGGATAGTGTTTTGAGGTCAGGGAGAAATATGGTCTTGGAATTGGGACCCAAACACCCATCAGAGTGAGAGTAAGGAATTGAGGATGACAGGAGATGACTCCCAAATAATATATCCAGACTTAATTGCTCTCCTGGATAGTCCCTTCTTCTCTAAGCATTTAAAATCAACATGCCATCTCTTTCTTCTGACCTTCCCCTTCCTTCACCTCCTCCCCCAATTTAATAATCATCCTGAGACACATGTCAAAAATCTTCAGTGGTTCCCTGTTGCTTGTAAGATAAAATACCAATATCCTAGCTTGGTATTTAAAACACTCCAAGATCACAATCCAATTTACCTTTCCATATCTATTTCATATTACTTCCTTTCAAACACACACACAGAACATTCTAACCAAGTGGCTTACTTGTTCCCTAAATTCATAATTCCATCCCTAACTGGAAGGAATTCCCTTTACCTTCAATATATAATTCCTTAAGGTTTGCAAAGCACTTTGCAAATATTATGTCATTTAATTCTCATAATATCCCCAGGGGTTATTATTATTATTCCCTTTTTATAGATGAGAAAACTGAAGCTGAAAGAGGTCAAGTTGTTGTGAAGAGAATAAGAGTGAGCTGAGATCTGGGTTTTTAGATAAATTTAGAAGTGGATTTATTGATCAAGCTCTCGACTGCCCAGACTATACACTCAAATCAGGCAGCCCTGTATTGGGGTACAGGCTGAGTTTATAAAGGTAAAAACCACAAAAACCACAATTGGGGAGGGGAGCTAGTGTAAGCAATGACATACAGAAGCCAAGAACAGCCATTGGTTGGATCCATAGCTCAGGGCTAATTTGGGAAACATGGTGCAAGGGTTGGGGGTCCTTCCTAGAACAGGGTGGTGGGTACAGGGGCAGTGGAATTTCCCAAACAGGCTGGGGTTATGGAACAGGTCAAGGTCATGTTCTGGGTGAAGAGTGTGGGGGAGCCTGCTTTGTCAGCATCCAGGGTGGGGGACCTTGCTGGGTCAGTATCCCAGAACAGGGTGGTCCTCATGATCTTTATACAGACTTGCACCATGATCCTTATATGAAATGTTGTTTCTAGGCTTACTGATTTAGGGACGTACTAATTCAGGGAAAAATAAGGGAGCAGGGGACTATGCTTTGGGTGACTCTTACCCAGGACTACGCCTTTAAGCTATTACAAGCAGTTACAGGGTTTAGGAGAAAGACAAAGACAAATATAAAGGGGCTATGGTGGCTTAATGGTGGGCTCCAAATCAGGTGGCATGTGATTTGGATTGCCTTACAACAAAGTGACTTGTGCTCAGGATCACATAGCTAGTGCCAGAGACAGTATTTAAACTCAAGCCTTTCTCACTCTAGGTCCAGCATTGTACCCACTGTACCACCTGGCTGCCTCCAAGACTCAGCTCTGATGCTAACTTCCTAGTCTTAGTCAATAAATATTTCTTAAGCACTATGCTAAACAGTGCATGCGCACGCACACACACAAACACAAACACACACACACACACACACACACACAGAGTCTCTGCCTTTAAGGAGTTTATAATTTAGTGGCAGAAATACAATACATAAAAGAGATGGGGATGGAGGGGAGGTTGGATGGCTTCTCCCTAAATGGAAGAGTTCCCTAAATCAGAGGGGCAGAGGGTACTGATGAGGTGTGAGCACCAAGTTGGATTGGATCTTGCAAGATGATATTTCCCAATGATAAGTTTCCTGGCAGTATGGTGGAGAAGCCACGGAAGTCCAGAATGAGTGTTGCTCAATAGAAAATAAGATGCCTTTTTGTGCCTTCTCTCTCTGCAAATTACCTGGCTTTTACTTAATTGTATACAAGCTGTGGAGTCCTAGTAGAATGTAAGCTCTTTGGAGGCAAGGACTGTTTCCTTTTTTTCCTTTGTATTCTGCAAAGCCCTGCCTATAGGAAGTGTTCAAGAAATTATTTTCTCACTGTATTATAAAGCAGTAATCATCAAAACAATCTGGTACTGTCTAAAAAGTGGAGAGGTGGATCGGTGGAATAGATTAGGTATACAAGACATAGTAGTCAATGACCACAATAACCTAGTGTTGATAAGCCCAAACACCCAAGCTTTTGGGATAAGAACTCACTATTTGACAAAAAATGCTGGGAAAACTGGAAAGCAGTATGACATAAACTAGATAGATCAACATCTTACACTGCATACCAAGACAAGGTCAAAATAGGTACATTATTTACACATAAAAGATGATACCATAAGCAAATTAGGAGAACAAAGAATAGTTTATCAGATCAATGGATAAGGGAAGAATTTATGATTAAACAAGAGATAGAAAGCATTATGAGATGTAAAATGGATATTTTGATTATATTAAATTTAAAAGGTTTTACACAAACAAAACCAATGCAACCAAGATTAGAAGAGAAGCAGAAAACTGGAAAAATAATTTTATAGCAAGAGTCTCTAATAAAGGCTTCATTTCTTGAATACATAGAGAACTGAGTCAACTATCTAAGAATACAAGTTATTCCCCAATTGATAAATGGTCAAAGGATTAAAACAGGCAGTTTTCAAGTAAAGAATTCAAAGCTATCCGTAGTCAAATAAAAAAATGCTCTAAATCATATTGATTAGAGAAATGCAAATTAAAATTACTCAGAGGTACCATTTCACACCTATCAGATTGGCTGATATGACAGAAAAGAAAATGATAAATGTTGGAAAATTGGGACACTAATGCACTATTGTTAGAATTGTGAACAGATCCAACCATCCTAGGGAACAATTTGGAACTATGCCCAAAGGGCTATGAAATTGTGCATACTTTTTGCTCAAACAGTATTACTGCTAGAAGTACATCCCAAAGAGATTAAAAAGAAAAAAGGGAAAAGACCTATTTATATAAAAATATTTACAGCAGCTCTTTTTTTTTTTTGTAGTGACAAAGAACTGGAAATGGAAAGGATGTCCATCAACTGGGGGATGGCTGAACATGTGGTATATGATTATAATGGAATACTATTATGTTATAAGAAATGACTTTAGAAAATCTAGGACTTACACTAACTGATGCAAAGTGAAGTGAGCAGAAACAGGACAACATTGTACACAGTAACAGCAACATTGTAGGATGATGGATTATGAATGACTTAGCTCTTCTCAGCAGATGATACAAGACAATTCCAAAAGACTCATGATTTAAAATGTTGTCCACTTCCATAGAAAGAAGATAGAATCTGAATGCAGATCAAAGCATACTATTTTTAATTTTTTATGTGTGGGTTTTTTTTTTGTTTGCGGTTTTTTTTTATACATGACTAACATGGAAATGTGTTTTGCGTGACTGCTCATGTGTAAACTATATTAAATTGCCGACTATCTCAGAGGAGAGATTGGTTTTACATGTAATTATGCAAAAATTAAAAAAATATTTTCTGAGCTTAGCTGGGGCTAAGGATTGAGCATCAACTCGTCAACTCACCCCCACAATCCTCCCTAATGCCGGTCACATTAGTACAGCAAGTATAAGGGCATGGCCGACACTGAAATAGCGTATTTCGGACCCGCGGCATGCTGGGAATTGTAGTCCCTTTTGGAGACTCCCAGTTAAAACCGCCATTTAAGAGTTAAAGGCGCCAATTCCTCCCCGCGCATGCGTACATCACAAAAGGAGCTAGCATGGCGGACCCATCAGTTCAACTCGGCAAGAGAAAACGCGAGGAGGAGGAGAAAGAGGAGGAGAAGGAGGAGGAGTCGCTCCTGGCTCCTGGGCCAGGAGGTGATAAAAAGCCCGTAGGGAATGGAACCGCTGCATCCACCCGTTTCCCTTTCTCTGGCTTCCGACTGCAGAAAGTGCTCAAAGAGTCTTCTCGGGATAAAATAATTTTCCTCCATGGGAAGGTACCATTCTTTCCGCTCTTCGGGGGAGTGAGGCGTAATGGCCTGTACCAAGCCTCCCATTTGTGGCTCCTTACTTCCTTTCCGCGCTTATGCTTCGGGGAATGTACCAATCATTGAACGCGGGAGACGGGATGTACCAATTATTGAATAAGGGAGACGGGATGTACCAAGCAGGGACTAGAAGAGGGAAAGGGACAGCATTTACTCCCAGTTGAACTGAGAGTCCTGTGCAAGATTCATTCATTCATTGTGTTGTTTACTCGGATTTTGTTTCCGGGACACGTCGTTGTTGGACTCTTGTGTCAGAGCTCTTGGCTTTGACACTTTAATTTGTTCTTTGATCCAGGATAATAATAATAATAATAAAAAATGATTATTTATATACTTCTAATATATATTTACATACTGCCTGCTTTGTGCCAGACCCCTTTATAACCATTATCTAATTTGATCTTCACAGAAATCCTGGGAGGTAGGGGCTGTTATTACCCCCACTTTACAGATGGGGACACCAAGGCATAAGGTTAAATGATTTGCTCAAGGTCAAGCAGCTGTTATGGAGGTTAGATTTGAACTCTGATCTTTCTGACTCCAGAGGTAGTTCTCCTATTCCCTGTGCCACCTTGCTGACTTTTATTTTTTATTAATAAAATTATATTTAATGATTTATTAATAAATATAACAGGACCATGCACAAAAGGGAGCTGAAAACAATCACCAAGCACTTAATAAACACTATGTTCTAGTTGCTGAAAGATCTAAGACAGAAAATTGAAATAATTTCTAATCTCAAGGAACTCAGCAGGGAGTTAATCCTTGAGAAATTATAATTGGTTAGTAATAGCAAAGAGGGCACCACTTAGTCCAAATATCACTGCTGTGTGACATTCCTAACTGTCCCCGACCTTGGGAGTATCAGGTTCTCTCACCCATGGCTAGATTTGAGGTCAATAGGTCTCGGCTTCTCTGTCTCTAGTTTTTGGGCAAGTTCTCTAGGTTCCTCATGTCTCTAGTCTAAAGTCCCTACTGACTAGTCACCAAAGAACCTTGTGATCTAAGAGTGGGGAAAACTTCAGTTCTAATTCTGGTTTCAGTACTGTCTAAATAAATTGCTTATTTAGTTTTAATGTGACCTTGGGCAAGTTACTCAACCTCTCTGTTTAAGGAAACGGTCCAGGTTCAAGTGATAGGGCAGTTTTAACTGCTGACTCCCCACAAGGACCAGGAGGATAGTGTTTAGTCAGACACCTTCTCCAGGCTATAGTGATTGCTCTGAGACTCCCTGATTCTTCCTCTCCCCACAGGTAAATGAGACCTCTGGTGATGGAGAGGGAGATGATGCAGTTGTCATTCTAGAGAAGACTCCCTTCCAGGTGGACCAGGTGACTCCACTCCTGCTGGGGAACCCTGAACTCCAGTTACAGTTCTCCAATGACATCTACAGCACCTATAATCTGATCCCACCAAGGCGGCTGAGTGGTGAGCATGGGGGATAGGAAGGGAAGAAAGATTCATTTGTATGTTTCTAGGTTTCTGTGTGCTTACTAACTGGGGGAGCAGTCATGGGCTAGAGTACAAAATAGTGTGTGATGTGATGAGGGGCAGGATTTGGCAGAATTTAAGATTTTGCCTGTAGTATATTTTAAAATTTGAAGAATATCCATCTTTGCATCTCTGTATTATTGTTGTGAGATAAAAATTTACCAATTTTCTTTCAACAGTTATATTTTATTCTAGTTCCTTTTATAATCACCTCCTATAAATGCAATATACTTTTTGTAATGTACTCTGGAGTTTAATTTCTTGCTTTTGGCTTGACTTTTGCTCACACTGAAGCATTAAAATACTGATTTACATTCATGAATCTTGCAACTGTCTTTTTGATTGATTCAGTCTTGGCCTCTTCATCAAAAAAGGTTTTCTCCTTTGTCTTTGAAAATGTCTTCAGATCCTTGATATGAAACAAATACTTTTGCAACAGAGAACACAAACACTTGGGTCCTTTATTTGAATAAATCTCAATTTATCTGTCTAAGAAGTCTGAAATAATTGGCCATTCTGGATTTGCTTTGCTTAGAAGTTGTCATTTTGTTAAATGTACCCATCAATTTACAAGGGTGGGAGATAATCATAGCAAGAGGCACTTTGATGAGCTGTGAATCACCACACCTCCCAAACAAAAGACTCTTTTGGCCATTTTTTTTACTCCTGTTTGTATAATTTTCTACTACCACAAACATTACACTTACAAAATTATGGAATTTTTCCTTAAAGACTATTCCCTTTGTATTTTTACCATTTCTATAGTCACCTCCATCCACACAATTGTGCCTCTTTGGTATTTTGTAGCAAGCATATAATTTTTCCTGCTTTTAATTCATTTTTAGGGATAATTACTCTAGTTCTTATAGTCTCCACTAGATGATTCTGGGCATTCCCTGTCTCTTCTGAATAATTTCTGCTTTGTGCAGAGCAATGTGTTAGGCACTGAGAGAATGAACTTGTTTGGTCTAAGACAACCTCTGCCCTTATTGAATTTGTAATCTGTTGAGGCACAAAACAGACACATATGTTTATAGTACACCATATTACCTCAGAGCTACATTAAATAGAGGAATAAAACAAAGTCATCTGTGAGTTCGGAAGGTTCCAGTTTGCAGGTTGGAGGGAATCAGGGACAACTTCAAAGGAGAATTGCTTATTTAGTTTTAAAGCATAAGTATGAATTTAATGAGTCAGGAGTGTTAGGAGAGTATTTCAGGCCTCATGAACAACAACAAGAAAGGTACAGAAGAAAGAAAATAGAGACTCTTATCAGAGTGTAAAGAGCCTGGTTCGGCTGGGGTATAGAATCTGTAGAAGAGAATATGAAATAAGACTGGTAAAGTCTGTGATGTCAGACTATAGATGATCTTCAATGACAGGCAAAAGGATTCAGAGGTTTACATGTTTGGCAATAGAGAGCCAGTGAAGATTTTTGAGTGGAAGAGTGACATGACCAGATTCATAAAAAATATTATAGTCTGATAGAAGAATGAAGGCTATATTGGAAGAGAGGAAAAGAAAATGGAAGCAGCAAGACCTGTTAGGAGCTATTGTGGTAGTCCAGGCAAGTGGTAATAAAGGCCTTGTACTAAAATGGGAATAGTTGAGGGATGATTGAAAGATCAACAGGATTTGGTAAATAATTAGATGTAATAGGTGAGGGAAAGGAAAGAATCAAAGTACCATTGATAGAAATATTGAGATCAGAAGGGAAAGTGGATGTAAACCTGGTTTTGGACATATGAGTTTGAAGTGACAGAGCTAAAAATTTAGACCCAGCTAAAAATTGCATAGTTAGTTGGAAATTTGGAGAAGTCCAACATGAAGATACCGATTTGGGAATTATCAACATAGGGGAGGTGGTATTTGGAACTGTGGAAGAGAATGAGATGGCCAGAGGATAGAGTGTAGAAAGACTTTAGTGCCAGAGCATGACCTTGAGAGGATGGAGTGATACTACAAAGAAGGGATAGAAGGATTAGCTTGAATGACAAGGAAGGGTAGCCCCTCTTCTATTCCAGAGGGAGCGATGACACTGAAAGTTTGGTTGAGCAGAAGAGAGGAGCTGAGGTACACTAACTTTGGATGGCCTCATTCTTTTGAGTGAAATAGGAAGCTAAGTCTTTTGCTCTAAATGTTGTAAATAAGGGGCGGCTAGGTGGTGCAGTAAATAGAGCACCGGCCCTAGAGTCAGGAGGACCTGAGTTCAAATTCGGCCTCAGACACTTAACACAAAAAGTAGCTGTGTGACCTTGGGCAAGTCACTTAACCCCAATTGCCCTCCAAAAAAAAAAGGCAAAAAAATAAAATAAAATAAATGTTGTAAATAGAGGTACTGTTGAGGTCCAAAGGAGTTTGGAAAGCTTTGGAATAACTTCTTCCTTCGCCACTCAACCCTCTATTCCCAGGCTACCCAAGTGATAGTTCACTTATTCTAAGCCTCATTGCCTTCTGTGTAATCTCTCTAATGTCTCTTCTCTCCACAAAATCACAGAATCCAAGCTGAAAGATAAATCTGAAAGCTATCCATTTCAGCCCATGTTTGAATAGGAATCCCCTTACCTTATCCCCAGACAGTGGTTATCTAGGCTTTACTTCAAGACCTCTGGTGACAGAAAACCCACTACTTCCCAAGGCAGCTCATGCTACTCTTGGGTAACTCAAATTATTTTGTTTTTTTTCTGGAATGTACAAATGTTTTTGTGGGTTTTTTTTATTCATTCCCAAATTCAGAATAAATTATCTGTAGGCTTGGTTAATAATGACAATAAACTATGATTTATTTCATCAGTTGAAACCAGTAATTGATGGTTTTATATGATTTTCTTAAATAGCAGCCTTTGTTTAACTCACTTTTTCCAGCTGACTTCCCTGAAGTTAGAGAAGAATACTGTCTTCTACTTTGCATCATAGTTCCTAAGGATGCTATGCTATTCCATAGAATCAGAACATGCTGCTTCCCATTCTTCCAACCATCCCACCTATCATGTTCCTTCTCATCTTGAGGAATTTCAGTGACTTCAACTTCTGTTGTAGTTAACAGAGACTGTACAATTCTTAAAACTTTAGTTGGGTTGATTATTGCTTTTTCAATCATGCTCACATAATCTCCAAGCATGGCATCATGACTGATCTCTGAGGACCTTTTTGTTTGAGACTAGATATCTCTATCTCTACCAGGCTGTACCCCACATCAATTAGTGTAGGAGCTTTGACTTATCCCACTTCTTAGTTCACCCTTCCTTAGATGGCTTGGTGGTCTCCCTGACTCAGGGCTTACTGTATTGGTGCCACATTTAATATGGACACTCAAGCAGCTTTAGTCCTATTGTATCGAGGAACCCCTAAAATGCAGGCATTTCACCAGCCTCTGCCTCTCCCAGTAGCAAGAACTACAGGGTGTGCACTACCACATCTGGCACTGAGGGGCTTTGTATAAAATTTTCTCAACTATCAGTGATTATTCCCCAGTTACATTCTTAGCAGTGGGAACTGCAGGAATTTTCAGTATCTTTTAAGTTATTTCTATTCCAGTTTTTGGTTTTGTTTTTTTGGGGGGAGTTTTATGAATTAATGATTCTTAGGCTAGAATGCACTGAAGCTAACTCCGAGAACTTTGCCTTCAACAATGCCCTGTATGGCATTTAGTCCATCAGTAACTCAAATCTTTCTTTTCATTCACCTTATTACATCTATTTTATCAGAAAATTTACTACCTGTTCACTTAACTTTTCTTTTTCATAGTCACTACGTGTAATGTCTAACTGTTCAATGATTTCTTAAGTCTAATTTTCAGTTTGGGATTTTTCACCCTTGCATTTCAAAAGCATGACATCATCCTTTGTCATAAAAACCTCTCCATCTTTTCCAGAATCATGACTATCTTCAGTGTTCAGGGTCAGTCTTTCATTTCCAAATATTGAACCACCAGCAGTAGTAGTGACCAGTGTCCTTAAGCTGGTTTGTTTGTTTTTTTCTGTTGTCACCAAAGCCTTTTACTACCACAACTGATGATCCAAATTTTAGGTTATTAACCAAGTGCTTCTCCTTCGGCATCTTCAGCAATTATGATCAAGGGCTTATGGCAACCTTATGAAATTTCAAGAGCAGGTACAATAGATTGGACCCTAGAGACCTTTTTTATTTAACAGGCATCTTGGAATTCACATTTCTGACCTTTGGCTACATTAATAAAATATGGAAAAAGAGGACCTCTGTTAAATTTCATAACTTTCGTCATTTCTGCTTTCTCATCCATTATTTTTCCATCCTTTATTGTAATGTTTCTCTTTCATGCAAACTACTTCATTTTATCACATATAGTTGCCTGTTTATCAGTGTCCATTTGCAGAAATCATAGCCATCTAAGTGATTTCTTCAGGAGATTGTGAGAGCTTTAAGCTGCCCTTCAGCTCAGCAGTGATAGCACCACTTCCGGCATCACTCCTCTCCTGATCTCCCCCAGATTTGCCTCTTTGCTAATCTTGCAAAGCCTTTATGAATTTATGATTCATAGCAATGCCTGTGACAATGGCTGTGGTAGGACTGTTCCCAGTCTTTTCATTTATTTCATTAGCAGAGTCCAGAACTTGTGTTTTTGTATTTGTTCTTCAAGTCAATCGATTTTCCTACGGTCTCCCCATCTTTTATTACCTTGAGTCTTCCCCAGCTGTTTTCAGTGAATCGAAATTGACTCTTTTGGCCTCATACTAACATCAGCAGCATCCACTAAGACTGACACCATGAAGCATTAGGGCTTAGGCATCTGCCTCAAATTTGACATCTTTAACATAAGCACAAGTCAGATGGAGGAACAGTGAATGTCCTGGACCCTGGTTCTATCTGATGAAAAAGTGAGCAGCTGAAGCATTTTTGCAAGGGGGGAACAAAGGGGACTGTGGATGGGCAAGGGGCAAGCAGGTACTCAGTGCATGTCATCAGTAATGAGTGAGGGGCTGGCAGCTCTAATTGTTAAGCCTGTCTTCCTCATGTATAACCAAGCTCTACCTGTTGGTTTTAGTTCTGCTCTCTTGGGCCAAGTAGGACAAATCTAATCCCTCTTCCATATGCCAGCCCTTTCCGTAGTTGAAGACCATAAACACATCTCCCTTAAGCCTTCTTTTCCCAGGCTAATCTTTTCCAGTTCCTCCCATTAGTCTTTATGTAGTATGACCCAAGTTAGATTTGGAGGCTCCCAATCTGGACAGTTTGGGGTGATGGGAAGTTTTTACCAGAGAGATACACAACCTCCAAAACATGATGGGATACTGATGGTCAGTCAGTACCATATAATAGAATCCCACAGTTTTTTGAAAGTATGCATTAAATTTAACACAACAGTACCAATACTGCTTCTTCTGAATCTCTCGCTTCCTTCAGATTAGCTACTAATTAGACAGCGCCCTCAGAATAATTTCAGTTGCCTCCTTTGGTGAGGATTCCATAGGCTATCAACCACCGAGACAAAGTTAGGGACAAGCTCCATCGGTCCCTTTCTTTCTTTATAAAGTATGTTTTAACTTGCTCAAGGTTACACAGCCAGTCATTATTTACGTGTGGGTGCTCATTTTCTGAGGCCAGTTTCGATCTCGGGTCATCCCGACTCCAAGGCTGGCGCTCTTACTCACTGCGCCACCTAGCCGCTCCTTAAAGTATGTTTTTGAGATGGCCATATGGAGCCTGGCCACAGAGAGGAAACTGTCAGTCAGGTGTTCACACACAGCACAGAACTAGGGCTAGAGTCAAGCTAGGGACAGTTAAGAGTTTGAAGGGACCATAGAATTCGTCTCCAATGCCTTCATTTTATAGATGAGGGAGGGGGATGCGACCCACTTTTAAGGTCCTTTAGGGCAGTAACTACATCTTGAATATCTCCCTTAATGTGGCCGACTACAATGAATTGCACAGAAGGTGCTTAATGAAAATCTCAACAGAATGAATTCCGGATCCTCAAGTCCTGCTTCAGCTCTGGGCAGATTGGAGAGCAGCCACAAGGTGGCAGTGTTACTGTGGCACTGGGTGAAGGCAGCCTGTCCGGAGCTAGGGAGCCGCTGGGAGGCTAGAGCCCCCTTCCATTGAGAGTCTCCTTGACCCTCTCTGCAGGGTCTCCTCCCTCTCCCTGCCTGCTCCTGCCCCTCCAGACATAGCACACCAGGAGTGCCTGCCCCCTAGGGCAGGAGTTCTTTGTCATTTTTAGTTTTCAGCATTCACTTCCATAAGCTTTTGAGTTTTAAATTTTCTCCCCCTTCGTCCTCCCCCCACCCTTCCCAAGGCAGCCTGCAATCCTATATAGGCTCTTTATTATTAAACATATTTTTACATTAGTCATGTTGTTAAGAAGAATTAGAACCAATGAGAGGAACCACAAGAAAGAAGAAACAAAACAAAGAAAAAAGTGCAAATAGTCAGCTTCAATCTGCATTCAGACTCCATAGTTCTTTCTCTGGACGTGGAGAGCATTTTCCATCATAAGGTTTTTGGAGCTGTCTTAGATTAAGACAGGGGTTCTTATCCTAGCTCCATACACTTGTCTTTTTAAAAACATTTTGATAACTATATTTTAATATAAAATTGGTTTCCTTTGTCATCCTATATGTTTTATTTTATGCATTTAAAAACATTGTTCTGAGAAAGGGTCTGTAGGCTTCACTACTGGACACTTTTATCACTCAGTTAACAAGTGTTTATTAAACACTTACTATGTGCCAGGGCTTGTGCTGGATGGTGGGGACACAAAACCCCTGTGTCCTCTAGGAAACTCATCTGCTTCTGGGCTCTTCTCTCACCTCAGGGGATTTCTTCCATTCCCATGTTTCTCCCTCTCTGCAGGACATTTCCAGCTCCTTGGCCTGCTGTTTCATTTCCACCTGAGCTTCTCCCTTATGCCCTTTTTTTTAGAGGGGGGAAGGCAGGGCATTTGGGGTTAAGTGACTTGCCCCAGGTCACATGGATGTTAAGTGTTAAGTGTCTGAGACTGGATTTGAACTCAGGTCCTCCTGACTCTAAGACAGGTGCTCTATTCACTGCCCCACCTAGCCTTGGCATCCCACCCCCCCCCCCTTCGCCCCATGCCCTTTGGTAGGATTCTTCCTAATCCTTTAGAGCTCAGGCATCCTTAAAGATCATCTAACCCAACCCTCTCATTTTTCAGGTGACATTTAGTTTAAGTGACTTGTTCAAGGATGTATAAGAAATTAGCTGCAGTCCTAGACTTCCTGACTCATAGTTCAATGCCCTCCTTGCATTGTTATTCTTTGAGGTGGGAATATAACAGAAACCTTTGTGGTTTGAGAATGACAGCTCATCTTGATGCTCTCTAAAACCAGCCAGCATAGGTCTGATC
Source organism: Gymnobelideus leadbeateri (assembly GCA_011680675.1). Classification (NCBI taxonomy): domain Eukaryota; kingdom Metazoa; phylum Chordata; class Mammalia; order Diprotodontia; family Petauridae; genus Gymnobelideus; species Gymnobelideus leadbeateri. Next base: position 817,641 of record WOXC01000755.1, read on the forward strand.
TCCAAACATTTCCCTTAGGTAGCCAATGAAGTTCAGCCTCTGGCTTTACTAATCCCACTGTTCAAACATTGGACTCTTCCATCATGGAGCCCATTCTGTGAGATTTCTGTGACCTTGTACTTGGGGAGGGAGATATTTCTGAGAAAGATGTGGGGAGGGGGTTGACTTAGAAGCCAGGACTACTTTCTGAAAAGGCCAATTGTTTCCCAGGATGTACAACAAGGGAGTATAGTGTCCAGTTCAGTAGGAGGAGGCAAGAATCTGTGAGTGAAGGGAGGATTAAGGGTGGGGAGGAGAGAGAGGAATCAAATCTTGGGAACCATCCCCTAATATTCTTCCAGGAAACTTTGGGACTTTAACCTCAGGCCAGCATTGTCCTTCCCAATTTTACATGGAGGAAACTTGAGCCTCAAAGAGTGGAGTCATACAAAGAAAGAATCACTGGAGAAACCATTGTAGGGTTTATACAGAAGCCTTATTTGGGGGCATCTAGATGTCATAGTGAATAGAGCTCTGGCCCTGGAGTCAGGAGGACCTGAGTTCAAATCCGGCCTCAGACACTTGACACACTTATTAGCCGTGTGACTTTGGGCAAGTCACTTAACCCCAATTGCCCTCTAAAAAAAAAAAAAAAGAAACCTTATTTGAAGCTACTTTTAGTGAGAGTTTTCAGTTCAGTTTTTTTTTTTCTTTTGGGGCTTTGAGTGTTACTTAATTTCTGCTTTGGTTGAGCTTCCCTTTCTCTTCATGTTTTGAATGGTTATCTTCATTGGGACTTTTTTTCTCCCTGGGGAAATTGTAATTGAAAGCAATCAGGAGGAAGGTTGGCCCAAGCTGCTACCGCTACACAGAACTGCCATGCCAGGGTGACTTAGGCCCTGGATAGAATTGTACAATGTGGCTGCGTTCGCTAGCAGCTGGAGTGGAACACTGGGTACCAGGCATTCAGGGCTCCACTCCATCACAGGCCAGCACAAGACTTTGGCAACATCCCATCTTATCATGGGTGTCCTCTTTAGCTCTTTTTGCAGCTGAACCGGAGGACAGTAGTTATTAGAGTAATGACAGCAGCTAAAGGGATACTAATGGCCAGGGATAGTCTTGGCCAGATCTCTTCTAAAGGGATGATGTGGCCCTCTTGGGGAAGGGGGAGGAGAGGGAGAAAAAAATTGGAACTCAAAATCTTATAAAAATGAATGTTGAAAACTATGTTTACATGTAATTGGAAAAAAATACTATTAAGTAGGAAAAAATAAAAATAAATTTTAAAAGAGAGAGGTGATATGACCTTCCTACCTCTAGGCCTTAATTTCTTCTATAAAAGTTGGGGTCTAGGCCAGATCATCTCTGAGACTCATCCTAGCAGTAACAATCATTCAGGCTTCACTCATTCTCAATCGGTAGAGAGGAATGTAGCTTTGAGAAAGCTTTAAATTGGAGTAAAACGCCATTGTGGCCTAGGTTAGACAACGATAGACTATTGCTGATACCTGAGAGAAAGGTTTCTGTCCCATGCCTTTTGCCTCTTCTGTGTCTCCAGTGCTTAACATAGTACCTGGCAAATAGTAGTTGTTTAATAAATGCTTATTGATCGACTCACTGAATGACAGTCCTTTGGCTTTATAACTGGTATGGTGAAAAAAAAAAAGGAGTGGCCTGGGGCCTGGGTTTGATCTGGTCTCTGCTCTTTAAGGGATTTATTCCCTGCAAGCTCATTTCCTTGTTTGTCCAATGAGGTTTGACTAGCTGATTTCTAAGGTGCTTTCCAGTTCTAGAGCTGAAAATTTTCTTTTATTGAAGCCGTAGACCATCCCGCTTTAGAGAGAGATCAGTTAGTGTTTACAGGAGAGTTGGTTGAGGGCTTTCCAGATGTATTCTCTATATGGCACTGCAGGTAGAAGGCCAGATTGATTGCATAGAGAGATCAGCTCCTGTAGACCTGGCCCAGCTAAGAGGTTTGTGTTCTGAGCAGACAGAATCCTTGTGGCATGAAAACCTGAAGCCTCGCCGCTCTGTACAAAGATGACCTACATTTCTTGGAATATTTCAGGATCTCCTCTACCTTCTGTAATAGATCCTTGTGTGTGACCAGCAGTCATGTGGAGCACATTAGTCAGGAAACAAAAAGGCTTTGAACATCTGTGTGTAAGCACTAAATCCTACGGGTACAGCCCTCAAGGAACTTACCTAGATGCTAGTGGAGGAACAAGACATACACATGAAAAGTTAATGATCCCGGTAGTATATTACTTAGTCCATCAATAGGCATTTATTAAGCACCTACTGTGTGCCTGGGACTGTGCTAGACACTGGGGATACAAATACAAAGAGTGAAAGAGTCTTGATTTAAATTCTCTTGAGAAAGACGGCATGTACACATACACATTTATACGAATAAAAGCAAAATCAGTGCAAGAGAGTTTAGGAAGAGGAGGCACTAGCCTTCGGTGGGGATCAGGAAAGGCTTTAAGTAGAAGGTAGTGCTTGAGCATAGAGAGTGTCATGCAAGCAACAAACATGAGCTTCAATAGACTGGGAGATGATGGAGAATAGAAGGGCTTGGAGTGCTGTGCATGAAGGGTTGGAGGCAACTGAATGACAAGTACGTTGTAATTGATGTAAGGGATTCTCTAAGGCAGAGGTGACAAGAGAGTGTATCCCAGGGATGAGAGATAATAAAGGCAAAGGCACAGAGACCAAATGTATGTGTGTGTGTGTGTGTGTGTGTGTGTGTGTGTGTGTGTGTGTGTGTGTGTGTGACAGCAAAGAGGCTGGTTTGGCTAGCCTGTAGAATGTGGGAAGGGGAGAGATGTATAATGAAGAAGGAAAGGGAGGTTGGAACCAGGCTGTGAAGGACTTTAAATGCTGGACCATTTCTGGTTGACCCTAGAGTCAGTAGGAGAACATTGGACTTTATTGAGTGGGGAAAGTGACAGGGTCAGACCTGCATAAGGAAAATCACTTTGGCAGTGGTATAAAGGATGAGAGAAATAAGGAACTTCAGAAAACAAGTGGATCTGAGGGGAGTGAGCTCTACTTTATTTATTTATTTATTTATTTTTGTCTTTTTGGATGGGGGAAGGCAAGGCAATTGGGGTTAAGTGACTTGTCCAAGTCATTAGTGTGTCAAGTGTATGAAACTGGATTTGAATTCAGGTCCTCCTGACTCTAGGGCCAGTGCTCTCTGTTCACTGTGCCACCTAGCCAGCCCTTCCTTGCTCTTTTCCAGCATCAAGAGTCTATCAGTAGAGTGTACAGCCTGTCCATCAAATGTTATCTTTTGCTGTTGCCATATCACCAGTCCATCTTCTTTCTCACTCATACATTTCTTGGATGACACCTTTTACTTTTGTTCTACTTCATCTAATTAGATTTTAGTGTGTTGAGCCTACTCACAAAGGCCTTCACGAAGTCCTACTCTGAGAGCCCCATTGTACTGTGGAGATGGCCCCGGGTTCTTGCAGGCAGTGCACATGCCCAGGCGGGTTCTACCATGCTAGAAAGCTCAGCTTCAGCAATAGACTGAGTTTGCTTTCTGAGGCCATTCAGTTGGCCGGCCACAGGGATAGATTCTCTGGCCACAGCAACCCATGGAATAAAGGAAACTTGTTATAACATGTCAGATGAGTAGTCTGGATAACGAGGGCAGCAGGAGATCAGAAAAGATAGGGATTCCTGTGAGCCAGGGCAGGCAGGAAGAATTCTAACAGGAGGCAGAATGGGAGCCAGGGCTTTTGGTGTAAGGTTTGGATGAAGGGGTGTTCTGGCAACATTCTGAGCAAAGGGGCAGAGGGAGCACATCTCCCACAGCCCACTGAGGAGAGCTCGTTTGTTTTCTATGTGAACAAAGCTTTGGTGTCCACTTGTTATTTTAAGTGGGGCTTTGGGGATGGGACAGGAGGAAGGAGGAACAAGAGGAGAGGGCAGGGACCTGTTCTAGCTTCCCTCCCAGTGATCTTAAAAGGCATCAGGTCCGTTTGTATATGTCAGACCTCCTGATACCAAAGTATTAAAAATTTTCTTGAGGGTTTGGAAGGAAGCAAGGGTAGCATGAATTAGAACAGATTGAGTTCCAGGTATCTACTCTCCACCACAGGACGGTATACAACTTTGGCTGTGCCCCATTTCCATTGGGCCTCCGTGTGGGTATTCTTCTTGGAGCAGAGTCCAACGACAGCTAATAAGAAAGATGACCTACCTTTGATCCTAATCTGTGAAATATAGCTAGGTACTTGTACTACCTACCTCACAGGGTGGTTGATGGGCTCAGATGGCAGGGAGAATGTTAAACACTGTGAATCTGAACAGGTTATATGTATTTCTGCTCTCATTAGTATTCTTAGATAGTTCTCTTTTCCTTTCATTTAAATTTTTATTTTTTGTTCTGAACCTCACAAATGTCAGTGAACATGAGCATTCACATACATAGAATGGAAAATAAGGCCCATACATGAAACTGTAAATTTCTGTGACATACAGCTTGCATTTTAAAAAAATATAATAAATTTCATTAATTAGTTGTTTGTTTTTTAAAGGATGACCATATCTATTCCCATGTTTTCTATTTTTTTTTGGAGGGAGGAGGGCAGGGCAATTGGGGTTAAGTGACTTGCCCAAGGTCACAGAATTAGTAAGTGTTAAGTGTCTGAGGCCGAATTTGAATTCAGGTCCTCCTTACTCCAGGGCTGGTGCTCTGTTCACTGCACTACCTTTGCTCAAGACCTCAAAGAGAAGAAAGGTCAAGATCTGTACCAGCTGCTTGCCACCTTTCTCACCATTACTTTTACTTTTTTGTTTCCCTTCCTTCTTCCCTTCCTTCTTCTGCCTTGACCCACCCACCCCTCCCCACCTGGGCACCTGTAACAATCTCATAGTGTGTTAGAGGTCCTCTTTCCATTTTCTCTTAAAAGTCTTATCTTCTGTGGAGGCCAAGCTTTTTAGATTCTACTGAAAAATGGCATTGCTTCAGGCTACCAAAATGTATGCTTCCATAGCTAGCAAAAACTAGTGAGTTCTCTTTCTGAGGGAGAAGCCCTTTGTGGGGCCAAGGCCCAAGTCTTAGTGGGCAGAGTCAGGGCCTTTGTCAGCAAAAAAGTTCCATATACTCAGAGGACCTGAGAGCTAGGCTTGGGCTGGAACCACAGTGGTAGCTTATTCCATTTCTTCATTTGGCTCCATCTATAAATTCCAGCCTGTGGTAGCCTGCTCCCTTCTCCTCCTCCCAGATTAGTGGTTAGTCTCCTGAAAATCTTCTCTGGGTGCTAACTTTAAGTTTTAGTTTGATGCTAGAGCCTCCTCTTCTTTTTTTTGGAGGCAATTGGGGTGAAATGACTTGCCTGGGGTCACATAGCTAGCAAGCATCTGAGGTTGGATTTGAACTCAGTTCCTCTTGACTCCAGGGCCAGTGCTCTATGAACTGTACCACCTAGCTACCCCTGAGCCCTCTTTTCAGAGTACCATCCTGTGCTTTTTCCTAGTCTCCCCTTTCTCCCTATTGGCCCAACCCAGTCCTAGACATACACAGGAGACAGTCTGTAGCACATTTTCCATTAGTTTTTTATTGTGACTTGGCATCTATTTTCTTCTCAACATGAAATAAGGAAATGATGAGATAAGTACTTAGGGAAAGAGACTATTTTTTTCTAGCCCAGGAGTATCCTATATGATGCTTCACATTATGGTATGGCATACTCTCTCTTTTAGAATAAACTTTATTTGTTATGGAGTTTAGAATTCGGAACCAAAATTCACTAGTATGTGTATTTCCATACTTTCACTAGGAATCAGCTATCTTGATCCTCACATTCTGCTGAATGACATGGATGTTGTAGCTTTTCCACAATATAACATTTCCCATCCTCAGAGTCTCATAGTTTCTTTCCCTCTCCTCCCTCTACCCCCTGGCTCCCCATTCGTCTCAAGCCAGCAATGAGAGTATAGATTGAAGCCACTTTCTTGGTCCTCTTCTGGTTAGGGGTGAGAATGTGGGGGCTGTGCTTAGGACAGCAGAATTTGATTTTGAATCAGGAGACCATTCAGCTCCCTGGCATTTTGTCAGTTAGCCTACTGTGGCTGGTGACTAAGGAGAGGAAAAGTCTGAGTCTCTCTGCCATAGCCTTCAAAAGATTAGAAGGAAAAATGGGGGAACCAGGGTCCTATAAATGAATCCTGGCAGACCTAAGACCTTACTAAAACCAGGCCTCTGCCTCAGAGAGCAGCCTTAATCTTTAGTGGTACCAGGTAATTAGTGGTTTGGGGAATATGCTTTTGAGACTTCCAGCAACTGAACCACACCCTTTGGCCCAATTGATCCTCTCTTTGGAGGTATGTCTGCAGTTTTCCTGAGAGGGTGGAGGAATAATTCTGTAATTCTTGGGCTCCTGCCCCCTAGCTGTTAACCATCCAATGGCTGCTAGTCTGCCCCTAATCTCCAGACCTATCTTTTACCCTTTACCTGGAGTGGGGAACCTGTGGCTTCAAGGCCACATGTGGCCCTCTAGGCCCTAAAGTGCAGCCTTTTGACTGAATCAGATTCTTTCAGAGGGCTGCACTTGAGGACCTAGCAGGGCACATGTGGCCTTGAGGCTACAGGTTCCCCACCCTTGCCCTTTACTTTAAGTTGAGGATGATGGAGAGTGTTGGTTAACAAGAGAAAGGCCCTAGAATAGGGTTCTTAACCTGGAGTCCATTAACTTGGCTTTTAAAATATATATTTTTATAATTAGTTTCCTTTGTAAGCTTGTGTATTTTAGTTTAGGCATTTTGAAAGCATTATTTTGAGAAGGGGTGTACTAAGGGGATTGTGACTTAAAGAAAGTTGAGCCCCTGACCTAGAAAGTGAGCACCTCCCTCCCACCTGCCTCTGTTCTGTTGGTTCTCAGTGTCCAGAGCATCTCTGACCATGGGCCTGAATCTGTGCCTAGTCAAGTCGAGGTTTCTACACTGCTCTTTACATATTTGCCTTGACTTTGTTTTGAGGAAAAGTCTTCATTCCCAGATTCTGTGTTTCTGTTGTTTCTCCCTTCTCTTCTGGGCCTAGAACATCTGGGTCAGATAAATAGAAACTGGCTTATTGTAATGAAGGGAGAGCAAAAACCACAGCCTGAGCCATTGAAATGACCTCATGCAGTAGAAGTCGTTAGGGACCACTGGAAAACAGTCTTGTTTGAACATGTGTATGGGAAGGAGAGCAGACTGTCTGTGGTTTGCATTTTCGTGTTTCATTTGCAGTGGCGTTTTCCTGGGGATTTGAGTAATCTGGGTTTGGCAGGGAGAAAGAGAGGCATCTGCTCTTCACTCTTCTCTAGTCAACTCCCACCTGCAGCTCTGTCCCTTGCCTTCTGCCTCTGAAAACAGCTAGTCCTGGGTGCCATGACTGCAAATGAAAGAAGGACAAAGGACTTGGGGGCCATCCTAAGAGTACTGGAGGCAGCATGAGTATTTGAGCTATCAGAAGGGACATGTGTATGTCAGAGAAAGGGTGTGTTTCAGACTAACAGCCAGTCCTCCTGTGCTCCACTTTTTCTTCCCCTTCTTGTCCTAGGCTAAGCTGAATCTCTTGGGTGTCTAGTTGTCGTCATTCACTGTTCAGAGCTAGATTTGGCCCTAGTATTTAACATTGTGGATTTTTTCTTTCAGATAGTAGTGATCTTGTTCTCCTAAATCTTAGAAGTTTGGTATCTCTCTAGCAATTTGATCTCCTAATTGAAGATAATTTTCTAGAGAAGTTGTTATTAAATCTATAGAAGGAATCCGTTCTTGTATGAGAATGTGGCCCTTAGGCTACCATTTTGGATTCAAATTGCCTTTGATATTTAGTTATGAAAGCATTATCTGATGGTCCATTGCAAATGGAACCAAGAACCGACTTGTTTATTGGCTTGCACTAGACCCTTTTTCTTCTGTAGGACTTGATTGGCTACTCTTTCAGAGAGCCCAAAGGTTCCAAAACTGAGCCATATCCTTAGCTAGGGAGAGTTCAGAGAATTGTATATTTAGATCTGGAAGGGACCTTAGAGGCCATCCAATCCTACTCCCTCAATTTACAGAGAAGTAAACTGAGGCCCAGGGCAGTTAAGTGACTTAGCCCAGGTCACATAATGAGGGAAAGTCTGAGACAAGGTTTAAACTCAGGGCTTTTCTATGTCTGGCACTCTATCTTAATGAAGACCCTTTTCTGTTTAACAGACATTTATCTAGCATCTGTTGTGGACCTTTCGCTAGGCTAATCACTTGTTAGTATGGTAATATATGGATCCTGCTGAAACTTAGTGAGAACTTGGATCTTAAGTGATGTCCCAGTTTCTCTTACAAGTTGCTGTCACTGGATGGGTCCAGATAATCAGGATGCAGGCAGGTGATTGGGTCTCACCCTATTTTGGGAAATGGCCATTTCTAGTTTTGTTTCCCAGTTCCTTTTTTCTCCTTCAGTGTGGATGCTAACAGCGTTCTCCTAATAGTTTCTGATTATTGTTTCTGCCTTCACGACATTTCTTGCCCTACCTTGTTTGGGCTATTAAAATAACCTTGTAATTTGTCTGTCAGCCTCAGGTCTTTCCCTGATCCAGACCATCTTCTCTCCTCAGTCACCAAACTAATTTTCCTAAAACATGGGTCAGACATATCAACGCAGCTCCCCCCCAATCAATAAAACCCAATGGTACCCTATTATTTCTGGAATGAAATATAAAGTTCTCTGGGTGGCATTTAAAGTTTTATATTACCTAGCCCCTTCTTATCTTTTCAGTCTTCTTAAACTTTGCCCCCCTCTGTGCACTTTGTGGTCCCAACAACCCTGGTCTTCCTGACGTTCCTTAACTAGACTTAACTCTCTATCCCTCTTTATCTTATTTCTGTGCCTTTGTGCTGAATGTCCTTTTTAGTTGTAATTCTCTCCCTTCTCCTCTCTGCCTCCCAGCTTCCTTGAAGATTCCGCTCATATTCCATCTTCTTCAAGAGAACTTTCCTGGTCCCTTTCCCAGTTGCCTTCCCTTCTCAGATTAGCCTTGTGTTCACCTGTGGGATGGAACCAAGGGAGGAGGACGTCTGTCTAGATATACTCCCTTGTCCTTAGTAACTTCCATATAATCATTGTTTGGTTTTAGAGTAGGAGGGTAACTTTCATATCACCTTAATCCAGTTTCTTAGTTTTACAGATATTTAAGCTAAGGCCTGGAGAGTTGAAGTTGCTTCCACAAGGTCACATACCAGGTTAATGACAGAGACAAGTATAGTCTTAACCCACTCTGTCCTCAATCCCTGGTGCCAGCCATCCATCCTTCTTGTTGGTATTCATCTTTTATTCTTGAGGAGGACCAATGACATCACAAGATGATGTCTTGACTTTCAAGTGAATTAGATTTAAGTGAAGCAGAGCTTCCAAATTGACTGGCATTTTTGTTTGTTTACTTTTTATCTTCCTAGATATCTGTACACATTTGTTACTGTTGACCACTCTGTTCTTCTGATGTTCTCTATTTTCTTGGCTTCAGAAACATATTCTTCTAGTTTTCCTACTTTTCCAATTGTTTTTCTCTGTTTCCTTCACTAGTCCATTTCTTGGTGCTCTTTCTCCCTAACCAATCTCATTTAATTCCATGGCTTTGACCATTATCTGTGCTGATGTTTTCCATGTCTATATCTCCAGCTCTGACCTCCATATATCTGTCTTTTTCTAGTACATTTCCACCTGGATGTCTCATCATCATTGTAAACTCAGTGTGTTGCAAACTAAACTTATTATCCCTCTAACTTTATATTTCTGTCTGTATTGTCACTATTTACTCAGTCTCTTCTGTTGGAAACCTTGGTGTCCTCTTGAACTCTTCCCAGTCCCTTATCTCTCACATCTAAGGTACCTCTAATTCCTGTCAATTCCTGTCAGAATGGGTTGGAAAAGCATTTTTTCAGCCCTTATTTTATGCCAAATCCCATGCTAAGTGTTGGGACTATAAATAAAAAGCAAAAAAGTCTCTCTCTCTCCTCTCTCTCTCTTTCCTTCTTTCTTTTCATTTCCAAAATCCCTACTTTCAAAGAGCTCATATTCTAATTAGGGAGACAACACATACAAGAGGGCTCAGCTTCAGGACAAATGGAAAGCCCAGTTGACTTTAGGGAGCAGTGATAAGGCAGGTAGTGCTTGATTTGACTTTTGGTCTTTGAAAGTTGGAGTGCAGTGGGGCTCTGGGTTATTTCAGGGAGAGGTAGGGATGAGGTAGGTCAGCATTCAGCCAGGAAAGGGCCTCCAGCTCCTTGTTGATATTGGGCAATGGAAGATGGGGGTGGGGCAAAGCTAGACTAGGCCAATTCTCCTGAACCTTCAGACCACCATTGGTCTTCTCTGCTATCACCGGTGTCTTTCAGACATTGATTCCTACTTACCTAGACAGTTTCAGTAACCTCCTAATAGACATTTCTGTCCATGCATGTCCTGAATACTTTAAAGTACAATTTAATGCCATCTTCCTTGGGAATTCAGAGAGCTGTTAAGAGTGCCAAAGCAATTTGTCAGTACAGTCTTTAGTCCCTAAAGACTTCATATAGCACCTTATTCTTTACCCAATACAGTTTGTTATTTTATAATATTGTGTCCTACAATTAGCTGTTTTTCTGTTTTATTCCCCTTTTTGTTTCTCTAAGCACCATGAGGACAGGAATCATTTCTTAAGCAAACTAGCACCTAGCACATTGTTCTGTACCCAAGTGTTTAATCTATCTTCTGATTGCCAAGCCAGTGTTCTTTTTATTAGACCTTGATCTTTTTACTGCCTTGGTCTTGCTTTGTTCTCCAGTGCCTTGGGAGACCCTAAAAGTTGGTTGAAGGAGCCATAAGGCGGGTGGGGATTCTTTCTGGTATCTCACTTCTTAAGTACAGGCCTCTTTGCTTTACTTGACTTATTAGGGAGGGTGTCTATCTAAATACTACCATTAGACATGGAATCATATCTCAGAGTTGTTACCTTGGAATGACCTTCAGGAACTACTTAGTCCAGCTTCTACCCAAAGCAATAAGAGAAGATATAGCATCTGTTAGAAGACCTTTAGTAACAGATTTCCCTGTGTTCAAGGACAGCATATTCCATTTTTGTACATCTCTAATTATCACATTAGGCCAAAATCCGCTTCCCTATGGCTTCCTTCTCATTTTGCCCTCTGAGATCAAGTGAGCACATCTAATTCCTTGTATGACAGCTCTTCAAATTCTGGATCATTTCTCTCCTAAGTCTCATCTTCAAGCCAATACCCCCAATCCCTTCGATGGATTCTCATTTCTGGTCCCCTCACCATCATGCTTATCTTACTCTGGACATGCTCTAGTATGTCAGTAACTTTCCAATAATGTGGTGGCCAAAACTGGACACTGTCCTCTAGATATGGGCTGCCCAGGGAAGAAGATAGTGGATTCAACAAAATTATGGACATTTCTTTCTTTCTTTTTTTTTTAAGTAAGTGATGAAAACTCTGGGACCAGGAATAAAGACCTTTCACTCTCCTGACACTGAAAGCCTTGCAGAATGGTGGTAGGAAATGAACAGGAAGCTGAGACATAGTCATCAAGAGTGAGCCAAAGCATTCGCTTTCCCTGTAGTCATTAACCAGCCCAGTTTCCCACTCAGGAAGAACCAGAGCTGCCAAACTCTGAGAGAAGAATGAAGGTACCAGTCATAAGAGCACCTTTATTTGCAGAAGCTAAGACAGCTAAGCTAGCTCTGACTGGTGCAAGATTAATTTGCACCCCCCTCCCTTGTAATCCTCTTACCTCTTTTACTACCAGGGTCTGTTTCATCCCTGGTTTCTCACAGCATATACTTGTAATTCCATTACCAAAGACAGGTCCAGAGGCATGATTCCTACTTATCCCTCCCCCACTTTCCCGGCTCTTTTTGGGGTGGAATTTGTCAGTCTTTAATAAACCACAGGGCCTCTCTCTTTTCTTGCTTCCCGAGTCTCTGTTCCTGATCTCCCTAGCACCTCATTATGTCACCAGCTGTTTATGTTTCTCCCAAAGTAGTTGGAGCTGTTTATATTCCTTCTCTAGGGTTGTTTGTGGGAAGAGAACTATAGGGGAAGGGGGACTGGCTTAAGTTAGGGAAATTTGAATCTTCCCTTTAAGAATGTGCTAATAAAGGAAGGAATGGATGTTTGAGGTTGTTCACCTTAAGAAAGGCAATGTGAAGACTAGAACTGGGCTAATCTGCCCTCAGGGCAGAGTTATGAGCTAGAGGAGTCACCAGATATTACCCTTTTGGAACACAGAGCTTGCCAACCCAGTTCACCCTAAGGCAGAGTATTCCCAGGAATAGAATCCAGGTATTCAAGCCCCATCAGCTGACAAGTGTGGGGACAAAGTTGTCAAGCGTCAAATTTGCAGTGGGCACTGGCTGTAAGCCAACCCTGTCCTGAATGGAGTTAATGGAGTTACTGGCACCCTAACAAACACCACGAGTGCAGTTTGGATGCCAAAGAAGTGTTGAAGTGTTTGCTAATTTCTCTCTCTCTCTCTCTCTCTCTCTCTCTCTCTCTCTCTCTCTCTCTCTCTCTCACACACACACACACACACACACACACACACACACACTGCTTTCCAGAAAGAAAAATCCTGCTGTTCTGAGTGGTTCTGTTTCCTAGATTGGGCCTATCAACTTTGGGACAGTCTCTCCTACTCGACTGATATTTAGTCTTAAGATGAGTCACTGTCATGCCATTGAGGCTGGGTAGCAGCAGTTACCCGTGAGAGCTAACTGTGATGGTCTGGGAAAGGCTTACTATTTGGAATATGACTGAGCTTGGAACGAGTATGGTCTGAGCACAGGGAACCAGCAGTGCCAAGGTCTAGGAGTTAGGAGATGCTCTTAGAGGGCGTCAGTGAGATTTCAGAGGCTAAATAATACTGGCAAGAAAGATGGATGAGTGAACCGACAAAAACTCTTTGCCCAGTGCCTAGTTGTTAGAGGGGTGGAAGGGCAGGGGAGGAGCTGTTGAGGTAAGTAACCAGAAGCAAATGCGGTTGCTCATTCTTCCTGCTGTAGTGGGTGGCTTGATAATTCCATGTTGGGGGAGGCTTCTTGACAAGCCCTGGCAGAGAGAGACACGTTAGTGGGCCCTGGTGGCTTTCTACTCTTAAGAAGCCAAGAAACCATAGACTGCAGTGGGCTTTTAGCTTAGGGGTATGTCTAGGTGCCAGGCAGGAAGATTCAAACAGGCTGAGGCCTACCTGTGCTTCCATCCGCCCTACCACATGCAAAGGGAGTTTGTACAAACAACTTTTACTCCTACTTTCCTAGAATAGAAAGCAGAACTAGGAATCATAGAATCCAAAATGATGAGACCTCAGAAATTATTTGGTTCAACCTGCCCATACCTGAACCAAAATTCTCATTGTTCCCTAGCTAACAGGTGGTCACTCAGCCTTTGAAGACATTCTTTCAGTGAAGAAGAACCTATTACTTCCTGAGGTGGTTCATTCCACTGATAGATAATTGTGAGGAAGGAAAAAAATCAAGGGATTCTTCTAGAGTCCCCACAGGAAGGCCCCCTTTGGGGGAAACAGAAAAGACCTGGTGAGTCAGAGGGAAAGACATTTTTGCCTTAACCATTTTTGGTCTAATTACTTTTTCTCCTGAAACCAACACCACTTTTGATTGCTCTTTTTTTGCTCTTTACCCCCAGAGTTCAACACCCTTCACTTCTCATTAGCAGGGAATTGTGCAATAATTAAAATAAGTTCTCCACATTGCCTCCTGACAGCTCAAAGGATTTTATTATTCTCCATCTAGGAAATGACTGGCCTCTTACCCAACAAAATAATGTTGGTTTGACCTGGACTATAAAAGAGGAAGGTGGCTGCCTCTCATAGATGCTTGGTGGATTTTAAGGAGGCAAGATGGGTCTTTTTTTCCAGAATAGAACAAACTCAGGGGCTACCAGAAATTTTATCTTCGGCAAAGGGACCAGCAACCTGTAATAATTGCTAAAGATCAGGAACTTCCCATATGTCTTAATTTATGTCATCTTGATGAATTTCTAGAAGAGGAGGCAAGGGCTTAGAAGGATGATGAGTAAAGGTTGACCAAGATCAGGAGCTCTAGCTCTTCTCTTGGGCTTAGACTATATTTAAGAAAGCTACAAGAGCATGGCCCATTTCTCAAGTTCCCATGACGTCTCCCTGGCTTCCCCACCCCCCACCCCAAACCTGTTTGAGGTATGGTTAGGCTGTGTGTTAACTGATCATTTGGTTTGATTGCAGATATAAAGACCACTGTGGTTTACCCTGCCACAGAGAAGCATCTGAAAAAGTACTTACGTCAGGATCTCCATCTGGTCCGGGAGACTGGGGACGATTACAAGAACATCACTCTACCCTATCTGGACTCACAGAGCCTCAGCATCCAGGTGATTATAGCTGCCCCAGAAGAGATAGACATAGGAATGAATATCATAAGGCTATACACCCAGGGCTGGTCTTATTCTGGACTGACTCTGGGAGTTGGAGGAAGAGCAAGAACAATATAATGTAGTGAGTACAATATTGGACTTGAGTTTGAATCCTGCCTCCGATACTTAGCAGCTTTGTGATCTAAGGAAAATCATTTCACTTCTCTGGGCCTCAGTTTCCTGATCTGTAAAATGAGGGAAACCTCCAATGGCCTTTTCAGTTCTTAATCTCTGATTCTGCAAGGAGGGTCACAATGAGGTTCAACAGGGTTGACTTTGGGGATCCTAGAACAAATTGGGATTTATGTCCATTTTAGGAACTTGGATATCTGGCTTGGCACCTAAATTGACTCTGTCTGTATTATGAATTTGTCATGGTTGGACCTCCTAGAACCATTCCCCAGACCTACCTTTATCCAGACCCTTTTCCCTGGGTGTAGCTCAAGCAAACCATCCTCTAGGGGTTCAAGCTTAGAATGAAATACTATTTGCCACTTTTCTTCCTTTCTTTATCATTCCACATTTAACTCAATAAGTACTTCAGTGCCTATTATAAACAGAGCCCTTTGCTAGGAGCCCTGTTTCCCCCTAATAATTTAGAGGATGTCTTTATCTAGTAGCAAAATTTTTAGGTCAACCCAATCCTTTGAACATCCTTTCAGCCTCTCTAGACCAAGTGTAAAGGCTATTTAGCCCGGAGAATCTAGCTTCTCCTTGTCCCTTGACTGTCTAATGGAGGCCAGTGGGAATCATTGCTCAGAATTTGGCTGTGTGACTATTTGAAGTTAAACCCGATTGATATTATTAATTGTCATCAATATCTTCATATTCATCTTTCATAAGCTCCTCATTTCTAGGCCTTTTAAAGTATTTTATGCTTTCTAAGTATTATATTTACCCAGTAGAAAGTGGAATGAACTCTGTTGGGCAGGCGATTTAACCCCAATTCAACCCTATGCTCACTAAAATGAACTGTTCTCCCTTCTTTTAAAAGATCTCCCTATCCCACCTTATGGGTCTCCTGTCTTTGCTTAATAGTAGGTACTAGGACCAAGGTAGGGAGAAAATGGGGAGTAGCATTGAGATTTCCTTGATGACAAGGATGGTGGGACAGTCTTTGCTTTGGTTGACTCCTTATTTCTCAGACCAAGACTTCTTTTAGGCATTGATCTTTTTTTTTTGTAGGGAAGCTAACTCTAAATTAGCTCAGAGACTGAGCCCTCCCTGGAAGTGGAACCAGTCTCCTCCCCTGAAGTGTCCTTTCTTTATGGTGAGCAGATGCCAAAAGAATGTACCACATTTGCTTCATAGCCTGGCCCCCATGAGACACATGCCTTTCTAAAGCACCATCCATACAGAGGCTGTTTTTAAAAATCCATAATGTGGAAGTACCTCTGTATAGTTCCAACTGTGGCTTTCTTGTCACCCTAACTGTGATTGTGATCTGGCCCCCTAAGTCTTTTGTTGTTGACGTTTCCAGACTTTGATGGGGAGAGAAAGAACTCTTCTACAGGAGAGTGTGGTTTTCTCCATATGCCTGCTTAGTTTAGCAGCTCTAAATCCTGCCAGCTGCTTTCCCCTCCCTTCCACTGGTCCTTGGGAATCGTTCACTGCTTAGTGGTAGAAGCAGATTGCAATGTGATCTCAGTTACTCTCTTTTCTCTGGTTTTCCAGATCCCTCTCTCTGGGCTGGGATAGGGAGTTCTGACTGTTGGTGCCAACGGTATGAAAAAGGCATTAACCAGCGTGTAGAAGCAGGGAAAGGGAAAGAAGAGGTATTTGAGCAAGGCACCTTCCCTGGGACTCCCATACCAGTTTAGAAGAAGGTTTGTTTGAGATACTGAGATGGGAATGATGGTTTTTGCTGAGCCTGCTCCAACCAGCTTCAGGGGCTTGAAGAACTTGTCTCTTCTCACTATCCTGTCTAGTACTGCTGCCACCTCCAGCTGTGTTACTCATGTTCTCATACAGGGCCTGTTGTATGACCTTGGGCACCGTCCCTTATGATAGCCCTCAAACTGCAACTGATCCGCACAGCCATTTAGGCAAATATAGATAACCAAATTGGGGTAGTGACTTTCCCCACATCCCATAATAGCCATAGATGAGTAGCCCTGCTGTGCTGACTAGCCTATAGCAGCAGAAATGAAGGCAGAAACATATGTGAAACCCAAAGTAGACATAGAAGTCTCAAATCAAGGCAAAACCAAAGGTTATGGTGCCTTACCCCTTCTTTGATGAACATAGGCCTTAGCCCAGCCATTCCTTCTGTCTTCTCCTCTCCTACCAGCACACCCTTCATATCCACATCAGCATGTGAGGACCACATGCCTTCTATGCAGATTAAACACCAAAGTTACTATAGTGTACTTTGTAGCCAGCCTGTCTCCTTCTGGCATCCAACTTCCCTTTATCTCATAGCAGAAGGTTCCATCCTTTGCTAGCTTTTTTTCAAGGCTTCATTTTCTTCCCTTTTTCACTAAACCTGAAACCCAGATTACCACTATGGGTCTCTAGAGGGTTGCTGCACTCTCTATTAAGCATGTGTCAGGGAGAGAATGAAAGGACAGTCATCCTAGCTTCCCTCAGGTACTGGGTGCCTTACCAGACTTTATGTCCCACAACCTGAACCACTTATTGCCAGGCCTACTTTGGTCACTCAAGCCCTAGCCAGTTGTACCCCTTAACACTCTTCCCCCCATGGCCTTTTGTCTCCTTTGTGTAAAATGGGTGGAGTATCAGTTACCAATGTGGAAGGAGTATGGGAGGGTTTATTTCCTGTTTCCAGAGAGTTCTCAAAAGAGGTGAGAAAATAAGGGCTAGAGGAGCATGGGTTAAACAGATGGGGCGCCAAGTCCATCTGTCTGCTTTCCTTCCCTGTACTCCCATTTCCTCAGAGAGACTCCCAGCCCGATAATGTGGAATGATCCTGCTTTGGGGACCTAGTCAGTGACCAAAGGACCCAGGTCCTCCCAGGATTGGTCTGGCTCCTGAGAGGTGCTACCTGAAGGGTCTGTACAAGGGATAGAAGGTCATGGCTTGACTGGAGGACTCCTGATAGAACACCGTTATATGTAGCCTTCTACTTTGGTTTCTCAGGCAAAAAGGTAGGTGTTCTGAAAGCCTGCTTATCCGTTGGAGTCCTGCTGGACTCCAGCAGAGTGCTCCAGACTAGGCAGGGCTCTCTGCCATCCCTAGGGGTACAATCCTCAGAGCAGCCCAGCAGTGCTGGCTTTCCATGAAGATACCACTGGAGACTCCAGCTTGCCCCTTTGTCCTCTTTGCATAATGGCCCCTGAAGAGCATGGAAGGTGGAGTAGGTGGGGATTCCAAAGGTTTTATTTAACCAGTATTGCCTCTCTTCCCTTTCAGAACCCTGGAAGGCAGACGTTTTCTTTGGCAATACAAAGGACATGTCTCTCTCTCTCTTTTTTTTAACCTGAAATAGTCTAGAAAAAGCACCAGGTTGAGCCTGAAGCATCTGGAGCTCTCCTGGAGCTGGGATTGACCCTAGTGGTGATGTTGGTTCTATATCTCTCTTAGGGGAAGAAAACTTTCACAACCTCAGAGCTGAACTTCATCTTGAAGAAACTTGTAGTTGGATTTTTTAGAGCTTAGCTGTTTTGTGAAGATAGGGTTTATATACTCTCTCTGGATCTTTTCTTTCTCTATTTCTCTTTCTTTCTGTCTCTGTCTCTTTCTGTCTCTCTATTTTTCTCTGTCTCCCTCGCCTCTTTCCCTCTCTCTTTCTTTCTCCCCCTTCCTCCACCTTTTATATCCTGAGGGAGCAGAGAATTGGTCCAGTATAGAATGGTCGATCCTTTACTAGAAAAAAGTTAAGGATCTTTGGGAGATAGAGTTGTCTCAGTGCTGGCAGGACATTAATGCACTTAGTGGTACTGTGAACTGGTCCAGCCATTCTGGAAAGCAATTTGGAACTTTATGTCTTGATGGGGTAAGGGGAAAGGAGAAAGAGAAGCAGATTTTTGTCGTTTGAAAATATAAAAATTTTAAAAATTAGCTGAGATGGAGAAGCATGGCCCCAGGGAAGTTTTTTGTTGTTGTTTGTTTGTTTTTAAACAACTGTATATGCATAGTGTTGTCATTAATAAAACAGAAATTCATTTTTTAAAAATCCAAATGTAGTTGTTTTTCTTTCTCCTCTTCCTAGTGGGTATATAATATTCTGGAGAAGAAGGCCGAAGCTGACCGGATTGTATTTGAGAACCCAGATCCTTCAGATGGCTTTGTTCTCATTCCTGACCTCAAGTGGAATCAAAAGCAGGTAAGACATTTTTTTTTCCTGGAGCTTCCCCATATCTTGTAGTGTTTTGTTGCTTGATTTCAAGCTTCTGGCAGTCCTTATCGGCTCCAGGGGTGGGGAACCTTCGGCCTTGAAATTGCATGTGGCCCTTTAGGTCTTCAGGCCCAGCCCTTTGAGTTCAAACTTCACAAAACAAATCCTTTTATTAAGGGGATTTGTTCTGTGAGGTTGGGATTCAGTCAAAGGGCTGCACTTAAAGGGCCATGTGTGGCCTCCAGGCCAAAGGTTCCCCACCCCTGCCTTAGCCCTTGCTTCCTTTCTTTGGCTCCTTCAAAGAGGTTAAAATCACCAAAGTGAATCACTGGGCTCTCAAAACCAGGAAGAAAAGTTGGCAGAGCACATACCTGTCATACCCAAACATGTGGGTGAGAAAAACTGGCCAAATGCCCATTCTGCCTCTCCTTCTACCCAGTGAGCCAGTGTTTAGGGAAGAGGACAGTGATTGAGTCCCTTAAAGAGCAGCCATGTGGAGGATTCCTTAACAGCTATACCACTCCCACCAAGAGATGCTAGTCCTATCCTCTCTTGCAGGAGGGGCTGTAGCTACAAACTGGATCAACCAAGCTTTTGTTTGCACTGATAGCTATTCCTTCAGACCTTAACCCTCATTGTCAAAGTGATTGTATTTCATTTGACTTCCAGTGAATAGGGATGAGTTGCAGCACACTCTCTTAGGGATCAGGCCCCCCAAGATAAACCTCAGGCAATAGAAAGTGTGCAGCAGCCTCTGTCAGAGGCCCTTGTCTTTCTTTCCTCTAGGTGGGAGGCCCATTTTTGCCTTTTGGCCCTCTCTTACCTAATCTCTAAGTAATTCTCAGTGCTCCTGCCTCTTAAATGTTGAATTTAAGGGTATTACTTCAGCTATTTTCTGTTCACACCTAAACTGTTTGCCTTCCCCTGAAAGATGTATCTGCCAGCCCAGGTCATTATTATATTTATGTTGCCCATTTATCCCTTTCTGTGAGTCCCTCAGTTCCCTGGTGATTGTAAAAATGGATAGTGACTTCTTTTGTCCAGGAGTAGACTGACATCTCTATGGGATCATCAGGAGGAGCAGTGAAATAGTAGTTGAGGGCTCAGCAAGCTGGGGGATGGGGAGGAGCTAAGTCAAAGTGATGTATTTTTGAGTGATTCTTTCCCTCCCTATCCCTCCAAGTATTCTAAGTCCTTTCTTATACTTCTCTCTTGTACTGAGTCTTGTTTGACTTCTGTGGTCCTGACGTCAGGGCCTTGTCACAGGGCCTAGATTGGGCTTTAGCCTCTTTCTTCTCTCCATTAATTCCTCTCATTTTACTTTTGGGGCTTCTATGTACTTTCAGCCTTTCTGATTCTAAACTGAACTGTGGAGTGTTTCAGCCGTACATTCAATATCTCTATATGTCCTCCTATCACCTCAAGAGTATAGTCAAGGACCATAGTAATCCAGTATATGGTAAACCCAAAGATCCAAGCTTTTGGAACAAAAACTCATTATTTAATAAAAACCATTGGGAAAACAGTATGGCATAAATTAGGTATAGAGCAATATCTCAAACTGTATACTAAGGTAAGGTAAAAATGTGTATATGATTTACACATAAAGGGTGATAAGCAAACTAGGAGAGCATGGAATAGTTTATTTGTCAGATCCATGGATAAGGAAAGAATTTAGGACCAAAGTAAATATAGAGAGCATTACAAAATATAAAATAGAAAGCTGATTGTATAAAATCTATAAGTTTTTACACAAACAAAACCAGTATAACCAAAATTAAAAGGAAAGCAGAAAACTGGGGGGGGGGCAGGAATTTTGCAGTACACATCTCTGATAAAGGCCTCATTTCTCAAATATATAGAGAATTGAGTCAAATTTATAAAAATACAAGTTATTCTCCAGTTGATAAATGGTCAAAAGATATGAACAGACAGTTTTCAGATGAAGAAATAAAAGCTATCTATGATCATATGAAAAAATGCTCTAAATTACTATTGATTAGAGAAATGCAAATTAAAACAATTTAGAGGTACCACCTCATACCTATCAGATTGGCTGATCTGACAAAAAATGGAAAATGATAAATGTTGGAGGGAAGGTGGGGAAATTGGGATATTAATGCATTGTTGGTAGAGCTGAGAACTGATCCAGCCATTCTGGAGAGCAATTTGGAATCGTGCCCAAAGGGCTATAAAAATGTGCATATTGATCTAGCAATACAACTACTAGGTCTGTATCCCAGAAACATAAACAAAGGGAAAAGGACCTATTTGTACGAAAATATTTATAGCAATTCTTTCTATGGTAGCTCAGAATTGGAAATCAAAGGAATGCCCATCAGTTGGGGAATGACTAAACAAGCTGTGGTCTATGATTGTGATGGAATATTATTGTGCTGTACAAGCAGGGTGATTTCAGAAAAACCATGGAAAAACTTACATGAACTGATGCATAATGAAGTGAACAGAATCAGGAGAACATTGTACCCAGTAGCAGCAATATTGTATAATGAAGAACTGTGAATGACTTAGCTAAACTCAGCAGTACAGTGATTCAAGACAATCCCAAAGGACTCATGGTGAAGCATGCTGTCTGCCTCCAGAGAAAGAACTGATAAGTGTTTGAATACAGATTGAGGCATGCTATTTTCTCCTTTTCTGTCTTTCTTTTTTTCTTTCTCTTTCTTTCTCACTTTCTTTTTCCTTCCTTCCTTCCTTCCTTCCTTCCTTCCTTCCTTCCTTCCTTCCTTCCTTCCTTCCTTCCTTCTTTTTCAAGTCTTCTTGTACAAAATGACTAATATAGAAATGTGTTACATGATTGCACATGTATAACCTATATCGGATTGCTCACCATCTCAGGGAGGGGAGGGAGGGATAGAATTTGAAACTGAAAACTTTTAAAAGAAAACAAATGTTTAAAAAATTGTTTTAACATGTCATTGGGGAAAAATAAAATTTTAGATATATAAATATATATATATATATATATATATATATATGTATATGAGAGAGAAAGAGAGAGAGAGTGAGAGAGAGAGAGAGAGAGAGAGAGAAGAATAGACAAGGACAGGGTAGAGAGAATGGAGTTCTTAGGACTTAAGAATCGGGAGAGAACCAAGGACATGATATCTTCGTTGTTTCTTATAAGGATTACAGGGACATTGTTTAGAAGGGGGATCAGGCAGCCCCTAGGCAATTGTGACTTGGGCGAGGAGGGGGGAATTTTGAAGGGAGTTTCCAGAAGCTGAAATCTTGAGTAGTTTATTAAAACCAGGTAAGATCAAAGAAAATGACCCCATCTCAGTTAAGAGATGGTGAGAACACCTGCCTGTCCTCTATGGTTAAAGTCTTTTCCTTGCCTTTACCTTGGCCTGTGGGAGTTAATTGGGGTAGTAGGGAGGAAAGAGCTGCCAGCAGACAAGCCTGAGTTGGCTCTGGGGCTGTTTTGGGAGGGGCTGGGGGATGAAGCTGCTGAGCCAGGAACACCTGTGCCAGCAATGGGAAATGCCCCCAGGGCCAACTCAGCTTAGCTCAGGAGTCAGCTTCTACAACACTCCTGACCTTCCCCATGTATTACCCATGCAGCCACACATTCGGGAGGCCTGGGATTCAAAACTAACTCCCAAGGTGGTAGATGGATGATGGAGATGGGAGAGATTTCAGCATAACAAGACCCTTGAAGCTTCAGAGCCCATGATTTGTAAGGGATTGAAGTCTGAGCAATAGGAACAAAAGGGTGACAGTAAACATACATAAAGGGAGCTAGTGGGTGCAGTGGATATAGTGCTGGGCCTGAAGTCAGGAAGACTCATCTTCCGGAGTTCACATCTGGCCTTAGATAATAGTTGTGTGACAAGATACTTCACTCTGTTTGCCTCAGTTTCCTCATCTGTAAAATGAGCTGGAGAAGGAAATGGTGAACTGCTGCAGTATCTTTGCCAAGAAAACCCCAAACAGGGTCACAAAGAGAGGGTCAGGAAGAGTTAAACTCTACTGAAGTGACTGAACAATAACAACAAAATACATTTCCATCCCCTGAACACAGTGACTGAGTTTGAGCTTGAGGGTCCCAGAGCTAAAATTTGTTTTGCATTTCAGTACTAGTGCTACTACACATCCTGTCTTCCCATCCACGAGGAATTATTCCCCTGTCCCTCTGGACAGTCTCTTACAGAGCACTCAGTCACAGACAACTTTTTGGAATTTCATTTGACTCTCAGCCACCAACATCCTCCCACCTAGGAGGCCAGAAGCAATATTTTAGGTTAGGATTGGGACAGGCATGCACAACCTGTGACCCACAGGCACTTATGGCCCTCTGACCTCTTGGTGTGCCAGAGGATTTAGGGCAGCCCCGAAAAATGTAGAGGAAAACATTGTTTGTATGTAGAGGAAATCCTTTGGCCTTTCGGCAAGCAGCAAGTGGCCAAACCACAGGTTCTGTAGGCCTGTATTAGGAGAAGAGCTGGCTTGAAATGCTTTTATCAGTAGTGATACAGGTGGTGTTAGCCATGATTTTAGATCAGTACTGTTGTCTTTCTGTCCCCATAGTAGCTGTATATGGTTGGGTTCTTTCTCCTTTGCTGACTCATTTTTATTTTTATTTTGTTTTTAGCAGCTATTAGTATCATTAAGTCTAGTCTGAAGGCATGGGAAGTGATGCCCCAAGCCTCAGGTCCTTCTTACTGTTATTTTTTGAGTTCTGTCTCAGGGCCCAACCTTGGACATTCCTCTCCACCCTTAAGCCACAGCTAGGGACCCCAGTCATGCTGTCCCACAAATGCTCTTTCTCTCTGTGGTCCTTTGGTGGCTGAATACTGTTGTCTTTTTTGCAGCTGGCATGTATTTATTTTGTAAATTTTCAACATGTGTGCTACAGAGAGTGATGTTGACCTTCATTAAGCTTATTCTCTTAGGCAAGGGGGTCTACATTTTGGCTTTTATCTGAGTGTAGGTCAGGAGGTTGTGGAGGAGTGACTCTGAATTGTGCCATGAGGCTGGCCTTCCCAAGAATGGATTTTCCATTGCCTCAAATGGAGTGTATCCAGTTGTTTTAGGTATGAGAAGGCACTTCCTTTGAGGGGAGCCAGATGATTTGGTGAGCATGGATTAGTGGCTTTTGTTTACTCTTTCTGTTTGGACTTAACAAACATTTGCATTAAGTGCCTGCTTTGTGAAAGATATTGTGTTTGGCAGTGGTATTACAAAGATGAAAAGCAATACAGTTCCTTCCTTAGAACTTAATATGGACAGAGTGAAGGGAATAGGGCTCTTAGGACCTAAGAATTAGAAGCAGAGCAGCTCCAGGGACACGATCTCTTCCTTTGTTTCTGATAGAGGTGGCAGGGACACTGCTTGGGAGGGGCATCACGGAACCCCTAGCTGAGGCTTGGGGGCATGATTGAGGAAAGGAGGGAAGAGGAGGGGGTTATCAAAATGTCTGTTAGAGATAGATAAGGCTAAGGGAGAGATCCAAATGATATGAGAAAGCTAAGGTGGAAAAGAAACTAGTAACTTACATTTTTATAGTGCTTAAGTTTTGCTAAGCATTTTCCTCATAACAACACTGAAATATGTAGTATAATGTTTTTTGTTCTCATTTTACAGATGAGGAAACTGAGGTAGACAGAGGTTAAGTGACTTGCCTAGGGTTACACCGCTAGTAAGTGTCAGAGCCAGGAATTGGATACAATTCTTCTGACTCCAAATCCAATTCTCTCTGCATGAAGCATAGACAGAAGGAGGTAGGGAAATTTCATTGAAGAAATTGTTACCTGGACTGGTCTTTGAAAACTAGGGAAAGATTTAATCACTGAAAATGTGGTGGGAAAATGTTGTAGCCATGGGGGATGACTGTTGTGAATATAGAGGTCCAAAGGAGACTCAATGAGGTGGAGAAGAATAGCAGTTGTGGATGGTTAGAATGTGTATCAAGTGGAACTTTGTGTGTGATGGGCAGGTTTGATCCCTCTTCCACTAGACTTCCTTTAGATCTGTCACTGCATTGTCAAAAATGAGGGGTTTTCCCACGACTTGCTCCCATTGGGGAAATGGTGCTTTGGCCACACAGTCTCTAGTAAGTTTACTCTGCCCCACAGAAAGAGCTTGGTCATGCCAGCTTCCCTGGGACAATCTGCCACCATCGAAGTTGCCATGTAAATCCCTTGTCACTGTTCAACACTTTCTGACCTCCCTGGAGACCTATCTGGGCCATCCATTAGGTTGGTATACCAGAGAGAAGCCTGGCATGTTACACAGAATTGGTCTTTATCACTTGCACTCCCTGATTCAGCCTGCAAGCTGACAGGTAACAAACAGGCCCTACTCTGGGACAGTGGCGCCAAGAGCTGTAATTCGGTGTGTCATATTTAGCATTTGTCAGCAGCATTCATCCAAAATAAATGCTGTTATTATTTGGGAGCACTGTGGCAGCTGATAAATAGAAGAGCTAAAAAAACACCACACCCACACAAGTCAAGAATATGCAGTTCTTCCCAAGTTTGAAACTTAATTTTCTTTTCTAGCTGCTCCTTGATCCTTTAATTGACCAAAGTAGTCAACTTGGTTCTCTGATCACAGCCTAGGAAGACTGAGACTGGGGGAGGTGTGGGAGGATAGGGGGGTGGGGGAGAGGGAACATATTTTCAGTTCAAGTGTGTATTCATTCAGCAATTCCATGCTCCTACACAGTGTGTTGGGTCAGTACTTTCAGGTCTGAGTAGAGGGTCAAATCACTTAGCCCTCTAAGGTACAGGCAGAGAGAAAGGAAACTTGACCAAGACTACAGCTCAGTTGTAACTCAGGTGATCAAGGGGAAAACCTCATTTTGTATCCTTGGATCTGGGACCCCAAAGGGTTTGGTTGGGTGATTCTTTACCACATAAGTTATTGTAGTAAGGAATTGGAATCAGTCATGGTCATTTGGTACTTTCCCTCAGGGATAGAAGTGTCTGAAGCTGGAGCTCTTTAGGATCCTCCCAGAGTTAGGCTTCCTTGTACCCTTATAATCAAGACCCCTCATTCACAATGAATTTATGATATAGGCCATCCCATAGCTCTGAGTTGGTGGGGATAGGCTTTTCTTGGCTGGAAGTGGAAAACAATTCAGTCTTTGGTATAGGATCCCAGTGATTTTGACTCTTTGAGTTGGTGTGGCCATAAAATTTCAGACCTTATTCACGAATGGGAATCAGGATAGCTCAAAAATATTAACCCAGGGGCCTGGTTGGGATGGTAAAGGAAAATAAGAGTAATAACTTCACATCTGCATAGCACTTTAAGGCTTCCATCATGCTTTACAAATAATATCTCACTTGATCCTCTCCTTATGAGGTAGATGCTGTTATTATTCTATATAGGAAACTGAGACAGAGACAGAGAGAGATATTAAGTGACTTGGCCAGCATCACACAGCTAGAGAGTACATGAGCAGAATTCAGACTTGGTTCTTCCTGACTCCAAGGCCAACACTCTGTTGACTGCACCATCTTGTTCACAGGTTATAGTTTACTTACTGGTGGTATTTACAGTAAATACATCTGCAGTTAACACAGGTGCAGACACATAGCTATACCCCACAGAAAAACCAAAAGGCCTTTAATCTTCTTGCTTCCTTAAATTGAAAGATTCAGAAAACTTGTATTTATTGTTGCATCCTACTCAAAACCCAGACACGTGTATGTTCATGTTTTACTAGGATAAAACCCCTGGTATGGTGTCTGAAAAGCAGTCTGCCTTTAGCTCAATGCCAGGTGGTATCCACTGCTGCTGCTGTTGGCTCAGTGGCCAGTGTTTCAGGCCTAGGGTTGTAAGAAGTGGGGGGGAGGGAGGTCTCCTGCATTAAGTAAGGGAGCCTTCAAGTTGGGTCCTGTGTCCCTGGCTCCAGCCTGATCACTGCTTGTTCTGCCTCTTTGTAGTTGGATGACCTATACCTGATTGCCATCTGCCATCGACGGGGGATCAAGTCTATACGAGAGCTCACTGGGGAACACTTACCCCTGCTCAGGAATATCTTGCAAGAGGGGCAGGTGAGCTACCCTGAGAGGCCGCAGCAGGGCCTGGTTCCTATCTGGAAAGAACGGTATCAGGAATTTATTGGGCTCTTTATTCTCTTCTTCAGCTTACTCCTCTTGCTCTTCCCAAGCATTTCCCCAGGAGCCCACCAGAGGAAAGTCCTTAGTGTAGCACCCTTAGAATAAACTTGGCTGGCATAAAAGCTCTATGATTTGAGCCCTCTGCGCTGGCCAGGCTGACCTCTTCAGTTGTCTCATCATTCCCACCTACTCATGTTGTTATCTCCACCCTGCTCCCCAGGCTCCATCCAGATTCTTCTTTTTTTCCCCTTGGGAGGCAGTCAGGCTTAAGTGACTTGCCCAGGGTCACACAGCTAGTAAGTGTCAGGGGCCACATTTGAAAACTCAGGTCCTCCTGACTTCAGGGCTATTGCTGCATCCGATGTGCCACCTAGCTGCCCCAATAGTCTTTCAAGGGCTAGTTCACATTCTCCTTTTCTGTTTAGGTGTCCAGGCCTACTGTATCCTACATTGCTCAAACTCTTATATCAGGTCTTGCCTCTATCACATGGGAAGACTGTCTCCTGCAGAACCTGATACTGATCCCTATAACCAGAAGCTCTGACCATGTTTTGTTGTCTCTGGGAGACAGTTCCAGCTCCCTCTTGCCCTTTTGTCTTTTGTATTCATCTTGACTCTCTCTAAAATTTACCCTAGTTGAGAAAGCTTAGTGTTTTCCAGCTCTAAGCATAGGAGGCTCAAGGACAGAGTTGGAGGCAGAGGTAGGAGCAGTTTGATAGGAAAGTACCACAGGTGAAGTTACTGTAGATTTGACCACTCTGAGTACATTAGCCCCTACCTCTTGATTAAAAGTCTGAAAGAAGTTGAGCATGTAACCAGCAGGCTTTCCAGGAGTCACCAAGAGTTTGTTGTTATGGTTCCTCAGCAATTTCCCTTTCCGCTTCCTCCATGGCAAGCAATCTGTGCAAACTTGGTGACTTAGATAAACCCCACCTCAGCACCAGGGTCTCATCCAGAGCTTTCCAGAGGAGCCAAGTTGGCCCTCGGGCTGCCCTAGCATCCCACAGCACCCCAACACTCACCCTCTCCTGCTTAAGCTTTTCTGATTCCTAGCCTAGCCCTGACCTTGTTTTCTTGAAGTTCACACCTAAATTGGAGGGTACAGATTTCTCTCATCTACACCCTTCCCTGCAGCAGTGGAAGGAAAATGTCTGGAGATAATCAGAGAGAAGGGCAGGATGTCAGTCTCAGTAATCTTCAGGAACCAAGAGGCCTTGTCTTTAAATCCTGGGGCTTTCCATGTTCTGAACAGGACCTTTTCCTCATGGGGAAACAGACCTGGGGAGGAGGATATGCATTTGATAACAAATTGAGAGAGAATGATTGAATCTGGCCTCTTGGCCTAGGTCTCTGATCCGAGGTGGTATTTTGGGAAAGGGATTTTTGTGTCGACTCAGAAGTTTTGTCTTTGGGATTCCTCTCTTTTCTCAGGAGGCCATCCAGCGGCACTACCAAGTGAAGGAGGACCGTATTCGAGTTTACCTGCACTACCAGCCCTCTTATTACCACCTGCATGTGCACTTCACTGCCTTGGGCTTCGAGGCACCTGGCTCAGGTGTGGAGCGGGCACACCTGCTGACTGATGTGATTGAGAATCTAGAACGTGACCCACACTATTATCAGCATCGTACCCTTACTTTTGCCTTGAAGGCTGATGAGCCTCTGCTTAAGCTCTTCCAAGAGGCCAAGAAGAGCTGAGGAGCCCACACAAAGGGGCTCTCATTGGGGGAGATGAAGGAAATTTTTATTACCATGTTGGGTTTTTAAGACATCTTTTTTGTACTGGTTTTTCCTTTGTACCAATTAATAAAGTATCTGGTTAACTAGGCCCAGACTGACTGAGTATTCTGGGGATTGGGAGAATAAGGAGGTGGGGGAGAAGAGCAGAGCTCTCTTCAGGTAGGTGGAGTATCCTTACTGAAGGTCATGATGATGGTCTGGGAATAAGCTTGGATCTACACCAAGCCTGGGGTCCCTATTTATCCCTAGGTCTCTGTTTACTGTATTTAACCTTCTTATGGCCTTTTATTCCAAGCAACTCTCCAAGTCTCTGTGGTCTAGAGATTCCTCACAACAGCCAACTCTAAACAGCCCACTGAGTCATCTGAAAGCTCCTTCTCACCTCTTTTCTCCAGTGTTTGGTTTACCCACTACCCTTTCCTGCTCCTTTGGTGAGATGTGGCAGTTAGGTGGAGGTAGAGAGGAAACTTAAAAATCAAATGATGAAATCCATAAAAGTGTCTATTGTTTGTTCAGCAAACATCCATAAGGCACATGATACAGTGAAAGCATTGTCAACAAATATACTCTGTGTGTGTGTGTGTGTGTGTGTGTGTGTGTGTGTAGAGAGATGTGTATATATATATATATATATATATATATATATATATATATATATATATATATATAAATATACAACAGTATACAGCAAAACAACATTATCAAGATGATCACATATAAATTAAGTCTAGAAGCATTGAGGGGACACAATGTAAAGGAGTGATTGGTTATTTTGTTTTGGTTCTTTTTGGTAGATAAGATAGTCTTCATCTATAGAATCTGGATTTTAGCCCTGGAAGGAAGCTTGAGATCACCTACTCCAAGTCCTTTCTTTCCAGTGAGTACATGTCTTTATGCCTGCCTTGGTTGCTTACCATCTCGCCAAGGCTGAAGCCCTGGTCTCCAGAAAACAGAAAAACATAGAAATATAGGGACAGTTGAAGGTATCTTGGGGGGAAAAGGCCCCAGAACATTTAGCCTAGATTGTAACCAGCTAAGTCTGATAAGACCCTGAGAGGTCCACACTGGCAAATTGACCGCCACCATAATTTGATCAGCAAAATGACTGTATCTCTGCCAATTCCTTTAAGTTCTAGGGATTTGATAATATAGAGGGAAAACTGTTTCCTTAGGTGACTACAAAAGTATAAAGGCAGGTAATTCTTTAGACAGAGAGCAAACAGGATCTCTCAGGCTGCAAGTCTGGGCCTGTCACATGTCTGATTAGGACCAAAACCTAGTAGTGTGGCCAGCTCAGTCAGCAGCTAGTGCTGACGTCTTTGGGCTAAGAGGTTGAGCTCCTGGGTGTACTGCCCAGGGCTTATTTATTCCAAACCCATTGGGAGAGAATACGCTCTCTTTTCCTTCTCCAGAAATCAGGGAGAACACTACTACTTTCAGACTCCCCTTAGTTTCCCAAAGCCTACTATAACAGCCTGATGGATGAGCCAGTCAGGGTTGAGGTTCAAGTTAAGGTACAGGGAATGTCTGCATGAAAGACCCCTACTTAATAAAGTGAACCAAGATTTGTTGCATGAGCAGCAGAAGAAAGCCCATTAGTAATGAGTACAGTTCACAGCAGGTTTGGATAGGCAGCCCAGCCATATGTCTGACCAGGTCCCAGATGTGGAGATAGTTCCTGCCCTTGGGAAGCTCACAGTCTAATAGAAAGCTGCTTTCTCTGTGTGTGTGTGTGTGTGTGTATACATACTCAAAGTAGCTACTGCAAGTATTAGATGAGGAAATGGATGCTCTTTAGAGAGATCAAGTGATTTGCCTAAGGTCATACAGCTAGGTGTGAACCTAAACCTGATGATTCCAAATCCAAGATTTCTTTCTGCAATACCATACTTCCTACCTCATTAATCATTATGCTCTATAGCTGAAATATTGGGGCACAGGGCAACTGGAAAAGTGAATTGGAAATGCCTTCTGACAGGACCACCGTAAAGCCATGGATGCCTCAAAGGGGTACCTCAACTTTTCAGAGAAGAGACATTTTTAATACCCCTCAGGGGCTAGATGAAAAAATACTAACATAGTGTTCTTTTACTGACACTGGTTCCTGCAGGCTAAGTGCATACAGTTGCACCTGTGACCCTGGGCTTAAGCCTTTATCACAGTTCCAAGATTAAATCCTCTCTAGCTGGCTTTATCCAAAGTAACAAGGAATGGGAAGTTAGGCAAGGAATCTTCTTTATCTCTAAAGGAAAAACGAACTGGGAGAATCTGATTCTTGACAAACAGTTCAACAGAAACACCAAGTCTAGGATATTTCTCTCTCTCTCTCTCTCTCTCTCTCTCTCTCTCTCTCTCTCTCTCTCTCTCTCTCTCTCTCTCTCTCTCTCTCTCTCCTGAACCAGTACAGGATTTGAACTTTTCAAGTTGATTGGTACTCAAATGGATATGTGGTCAACCTAAATACCACCCATTCATGCCTACCCTTCCAGTGTAACTCTTGTTTAAGAGAATCCTTCCATAACTTAGCCACAGAAGCTCCACAAAAAGCTATGGAGGCCTTCCAATATTTCTTTTGACCTTGTGAGGATACTAAGTGGAACACTTAGCCTGTCCCATCATCCCTTGCCCACCCTGTTGGACCAGCCCATCTTCTTCTCCTAGTCTTTATTTCCCTGTTGGCTCTCTTTGCTTCTATTCTTTGCAGTTTCTCATTGGTTATATATTGTAATTTTCTCACACTCACCATGCCTCTCTCCATTGACCTCTTTGTGATGCTGGTTTTTAGAGACTATTGTATTCTGGGTTTCCCAGCCATATAACAATACTGGTAGAATATTGGTATTAAAAAGATGGACTTTTGTTTCTGGAAGGAAGTTTGGATTTATTAAAGAAGCTTTGCAATTTCCTGAAGGCAGTCCCTCCTGCCCTTCCCCTCATGTTCAGTCTAAGTGCCTGCCTCCCCCACAGAAGATGTGGTGGGCAGCAGTTATATTACTGGCCTGTAAATCAATTTCCTGTTTAATGAAATAGTTCAGTAAAATGAGTTTTGTCCACCACACCTACTATAGAAGAGGCAGGGACTACAGCTCATCTGAGGCAAACAGTAGTTTCGAATTATTCTCAAGACAGGGTAGGCCATTGATTGGGAAATGGCTAAATGTATAAAACTTGAATGTAAAGACATGTTACTGTACCATAAAAAGTGATGACTGAAGAATTCGGAGAAGGAAGAATTATATGAACTGATAAAAAGTAAAGGAAGCAAAACTAGAAAAACTCATGACTGCAGTATGATAAAAGGAAAAGAAGGAGCAACAAAACACCAAACAATATCCAACTATGAAGACCAAGATTGACCCAAAGTCAGAAACAAGAAAATGCACCTTCCTTTCTTCCTTTCAGAAATTGGGGGACTATAGGACTTAGTGGATGTTTTGGCTAGCTTTTTTTCTGAACTGCTTTTCCCCCTTCTTTTTTATGCTATGTTACAAGGACTGACTTCCTCAGTATGGATAGGGGAATACATTCAAAAATGAAAGTGATATAAAAATAAGAGATATCAATAAACATTGTAAAAACAAAAACAGAGCACAGAGCAGTGCCCCAGACTCAGAAAATTCTTTCTCAGATCTGCCCTGGGAAGGTAAGGAGCAAATGAATTAGCAAGCTGCCCTGCTACTCTTTAAACACACTCAAATCACAGTTTGGATCCCATACTAAGGGAAAGTGACATGATGGAGAAAGGGATACCTCCATAGGTCCCTGGGGTCAGATATGTTTCTTGATGTATGAGCTTTTCCATTCCCCTGCCTCTAGAAAGGATTTTACTAACCTCTGACCAGGAGCAGTAGGCATTGACTGAACTCTTTAGACCAAACCAAACAAAATCCTTCTTATCCTTCACTGAGAAAACCAAGCCAGCTTTCTGAAAAATTAAAAACATTTAATTCCGGAGTCATTCAACTTTCTATTACTGTCAAATGCATCAGACACCAAGAGGAAGTAGGAACTCAGGGTTATTGCCCGTCCCTTTCCCCTTGTCACAGTCTTATAGTCACCTGATAGTTCAGTTTTTATCAATCTACAAGAAATATTTTAATCTATTGATAAACCCCATTATTGAATTCCACCTGGACTGACTAGGTGCTATGAAGGGACTGGACTTAGTCTCTGACTTTCCTTGCAGTTCTAGAACTCTGTCATAAATCTTTGGACACAGAGATAGTTTCTGACCTTGGGAAGCTTTCAGTCTAATAAAAATCTGCTCTGTGTGTGTGTGTGTACATACTCAAGGTAACTTATGCAAGTATTAGATGAGGAAACCAAAGCTCTTCAGAGATTTGCCCAAGGTCATACAGCTAGATTTGAACCTAAGTCTACTGATTCCAAAACCAGAACTCTCTACAATACCATATTTCCTACCTCATTGATCATTATACTATATATCTGAAATATCCTCTCCCAGCCAAGACTGCCATGTTACTTGCCACGTGGAATCAAAAGCACTTGGTTCATATCTCAACTCTGTTACTAGTTACTGCCAGTGTGACTTTGATTGAGCAAGGCACTTTTCCTCTCTAGGTCTCAGTGACCTCATCGGAAATAGAGGGGGTTGGACTTGACCTCTGAGGTTCCTACAGCCCCAAGTTTAGGAGACTATGATCATATGAGGCAGCTACATCTGAAATCCAACTTTAAATCTCTGGGAAGCTAAGGACTTTCCCAAACTCCACCCTATCCAACCAAATATGCAAGTCCAGCAACCCTCCCCCTCCACTTCCTCATTAATTTGTTTTTCCTTTATTTCTGTATATGAGGAAGAGCTGTTTGTGGTTTTCTTTAATAATGTTCAACTGTACTCCCTCAGCATCTTTACACATATTTCCCCTGTCTTATAGCATAAGCATTTCAAGACCAAGGATTATATTTGTAACTGCTGACTTTCCTTTCCTTTCCTTTCCTTTCCTTTCCTTTCCTTTCCTTTCCTTTCCTTTCCTTTCCTTTCCTTTCCTTTCCTTTCCTTTCCTTTCCTTTCCTTTCCTTTCCTTCCCTTCCCTTCCCTTCCCTTCCCTTCCCTTCCCTTCCCTTCCCTTCCCTTCCCTTTCCTTCTTTCCTTTCCTTTCCTTCCTTCCTTTCTTGTTTTCAACATTCACTTTTATTGATAAGATTCTGAATGCCAAATTTTTTTCTCTCCCCTCCCCAAGATGGCATGCAATTTTATATAGGCTATACATGTACAATCATATTAAACATATTTCCACATTAGCCATGTTATGAAAGAAGAATCAGAACGAAAGGGGAAAACCATGAGAAAGAAAAAACAACAAAAAAAAGACAATATAATATGCTTTGATCTGCATTCAGATTCCATAGTTCTTTTTCTGGATGTGGGTAGCATTTTCTGTCATGAAGTCTTTTGGAATTGTCTTAAGATCATTGTATTGCTGAGAAGAGCTAAGTGAATCACGATTGATCATTGCACAATGTTGTTATTACTGTGTGTGTGTTCTGGTTCTGCTCACTTCACTCAGCATCAGTTCATATAAATCTTTCCAGATTTTTCTGAATTTGCCTGTTCATCATTTCTTATAGCACAATAGTAATTTATTACATTCGTATACTATAACTTGTTCAGCCATTTCCCAATTGATGGGCTTTAAGTCCCAGCTAAGTTCCAACTTTCTACAAGAAGCCTTTCCCAGTCCTCCTTAATCTTAATGACTTCTCTTTGAGACTCCTCTCCATTTTGCCCTGTCTATACTTATTTGTACATAGTTGTTCACATGTTGTTTCCCCCATTTGACTATGAGTTCCTTGAGAG
This sequence comes from Gymnobelideus leadbeateri, assembly GCA_011680675.1. NCBI lineage: Eukaryota > Metazoa > Chordata > Mammalia > Diprotodontia > Petauridae > Gymnobelideus > Gymnobelideus leadbeateri. The sequence continues at coordinate 852,025 of WOXC01000755.1, forward strand.
CAGGGACTTTTTGCCCTTCTTTGTATACTTAGCACTCCATACATTACCTGTCACACAGTAGGTATGTGTAAATAAATTCTAGTTGACTGACTGCAACTCCTTTGTACAGTTTTCCATTTCCAACACCACTCCCTCCCAGATGTAGCCAGTCCTAGTTTCTTCCTCACATCTGAAAAATAAACAGACCACGTTTTTCTTGTACTCTTTTAGTACTTCCATATTTGAATACATCTGAAATCTCATCCAAGTGAGTGCTCCCTCCAAAAGAACATGCAATGACTTGTATTTATAGAGCAAATTAGGGTTTGCAAAGCACTTTATACGTATTATCTCACTTGATTATGCAAAGGTACAGATCACAACTCATCCCTGATCTCCTCTTGTGTACCTCCTGGACATGCCCTTCCATAAATATTTTGTAGAGACTCTACCCATGTTGGTGGATGACTTCTTTTGGTTATTGTAATAATTATAATAATCCCTAGGTACAGCATTTGCTCTCACTACATGACTGGACCGTTTATGTCTTCCCAATCATGCTTTTCCCAGATATCTTTTCTGCCATTCTTTGCATCCAAGTCACTGTTGATTATACTTGGCTCCCTTGTTACACCCACCGTGTATCTCTTCTTTGCTGTTAGTCATCCACAATTTTGATTCTTTGAATATCATGTCCCATGATTTACAGAGTATCACTAAAAAAAAGACTGGTGTTTTAAAAAGATGGGTTTTTGTGTCAGGGAGCAGCTTGGGATCATTGAAAGTGTTGCACAATTTCCCAAGTGCAATCTAGCCCACTCTCTTCCTTCTGTTCAATTCTGGAACTAGGTCATTATCCATCTGCAATGTCTGTCTAAGATATATGTAGTGATGTGCCTGCTCAATGGGCTGCCCAGCTAACTGAATATCATAAGCTGGACAACAGCCATCCTTTATCCACTTTATTTTTCCTGTGTAGACAGTAAGGTTTTGTGCCTTACCTTTTTTTCTTCCTATATAAGACAGGGTTGTTTGGGAAGTTAGAAGAAAATGATTGAAAAGGAGAATTGATCAGCTTCTCCTAGTTACATTACTTTCTACATTGAAAGGCAGTTGCTCTCTAAATGGGCAGCTAGGTGGCCCAATGGATAGAGCACTGAGTTTGGAATGAGGTAGATTCATCTTCCTCAGTTCAAATCCAGCATCAGATACTAGCTGTGTGATCCTAGGCAAGTCACTTAACCCCATTTGCCTCAGCTTCCTCACCTAAATAAGCTGGAGAAGGAAATGGCAAACCACTCCAGTATCTTGGCCAAGAAAACCTCAGAAAGGGGCAGGAAGAGTCAGGCATGACTAAAGTGACTGAACAACAGCCACAAAGCCCTCTAAATGAGTAGCTTTTTATCAACTCCCCAACATCACCAGGGAAGAAAAAACTAAGAGCCACAAACGTAAAACTTCTGAAACCTAATGAGTGTTAATGAAGGCTTTTTTTTGTACCCGACAGAGGTCTCTGAATAGGCAGAATGGGATGAGCTATTTCTCAGGTCTTGATGTGGGTCTCCACCAGCATATCTGATACCACAGAGGCTTGGAGTAGAAAGGGGCAGAAAATCCTAAACAGCCAGTGGGAGTGGGAGGGAGGGAGGGTACAAATGGTAGAAGGTACTTTCCATTTTTGTGGGGGGAAGAAAAAGGTTCATGTCTGTCATCCATTAGATGTGTCTTAATTTTCTAGTTCCAGGGATTCTGGGTCAGTGATTGGCTGAAAGGGATGATAAGCATGGAATCAGAGAGCTCATCCTTCTTAACTCTGATTAGGATTCAGAAATCTGTTATCTATAAGAACTAGGGTGCTACAAAGAAAAATACTTCACTTGAGCTGAGCAGAGTTGTTTTGACCATTTTGAAAACAAGAAGAGATTTTACCAGTATTTAGGAATGTTAGACAAATAGTGAAATTTCAATAAATTGCATAGGCAAGAAAAAAGTAAAAAAAAAATAACCAAAGGAGTTCTCTCTATCTAGCTAGGCCAAGGCCAAGGGCAATTACCTCAAGATTTGCTTCTCTAGAAAGAACAACGGAGCCTTTGCTTTAAGGAGTAACAATTTTCTCTTTGAATTCTACATATAAATGCTGACCTAGATCCAGAGGAGAAGAATTTCAGGAGGATTCTAATTTTCAATTTAAAAGGCCTCCATTTATCAATATAGCTTTATAGGCCTGTATTCTTTTTCTAGCAAGCAATATTAATTGCTTTAGATTCACAAAAGATGGCACTTGCACTTAGAAAAACCTTAATGCAAGGATAGCCTTAAATACATTATTAATTAGGGGATAGATCTATAGGGACAGACATTACAGAAACATTTTATCAGATAAAGTATTTTTGACCCACTCACACAAGACTCTTTCTAATGGTTATGATTTTCATTGAGGAAGCCCTCTACTCTCAGGGGCTTCAAGCAATTAGCTCAGGAGCATGTGATGAGGACCTCTCCATCTCCAGGAAGTTTCCCTCTTCTATCTGGATTCCATGCTGGACATCCTCGATGATAATGGCCTTTACTCTTGTCAAGCATACGTGTTCCCATTTTATACTTTACTTGAAAATTTTCAGAAAATAATTGAACTTACTTCCATGGTTCTATCTTTCAAGAAATCTGGTGTTCTCTGTATGCATGAATACAAGGCATGTAGTTGAAGGAATGAGTAAAAAAGCATTTATTAAGTGCTTACTGAATGCCAAGCACTGTGCAATGTTCTAGGGATGCAAACAGTAAAAAGAGACTATGGGAGAAAAGAGTTTTGACTCCAGGGCAGATGGAATTAGGGAAGTCCTAAGAGTTTGTTGGGGGTGGAATGGGGACATACAGAAATGTAACACTTGGTAATTTACATAGTTAATATGATAGTGCTGGGGAACTTCCAGGCATAGAAGCAGTACAGATGATAAGGCCTGGTACTCCCTGTATCTCATCAGAAAGAGTGGAGTTGTTGACTTGATTCTCCTTCAACTCTCGTGTGCAGGCAAGCAGTTCAGGTGAGGTGAGGGGGTCAGTGTCCCCAGTGGTGGTACTCTTGCTGCCACCGGCAGCTCTGTGGGTTCTGGAACTGCCTGGGACTAGAGGAAAGGGCAAGGGAGTGAGGAGGGGAAGATGAGAGGGGTAGAGTGCACATAAGCTGTATTTTTCCCTCAAGTAAAAAGAAGGGAATAAGCAATTATATAGTGCCTACTATGTGCCAGATACTGTGCTAAATCCTTTTGCTTTTTATGCCTATTATCTCATTTGATTATTGCTTTGTGAAGTAGGCACTACTGTTAACTCCATTTTATAGTTGTAGAAACTGAGGCAAATAGAGGTTACTTGTCCAGGATCATCAGCTAGGGAAGAGCTGGATTTGAACTCAAGTTTTCCTGATTCCAGGTCCAGAGCTCTATTGACTCTATCAGGTCAAATGCTTTTTAAAAAGAGAAACAGTAAAAAAAAAAATAGAAACAGTAAAAAAGGTAGAAACTGTAAACACGGCTCTTTCTTATAGCCACATTTCAGTCAGCACTACTATGTATTTATAGTTTTTACTTTGTACTATTGCTATCAATGTACATATCTTACCCTTTCTGTTAGACCTTAGGCTCCAGTGAGAACAGGGACTATATTTTACTTATCTTCATATTTCCCCTTGGCATACAATTCAGCCCTTGCTCATAATATATATTCATTAAATGTTCGTTGAATGAATACGTGAATGAATGAGTGAAATTTTTTTTTATGATGACGATAATGGAAATAAAAGCCATGTCTGGAAGGTTGTAGGGAGAATGGGGGAGTGGGGCAGGGGGAGTGCTTAGAAATTGCAAAACAATGGGCAGACACATGGAGGAATGTTTTGTGGGTGAACAACTATTTTCCCTGTAGAGGAGGGTCTGGAGTACACCACAAGGAATTAAGGTAAAATTAAGGACAGACTTCCCCATGGAAAAGGGGAAGGAGATATTAGAATGTATAGCAGAGACAGTTTTTCCAGGAGATTTTAAAGAAAAAGCAAAAAATAAAATTTTTAGGATTGAATGTCAACCCTGTTCAGAGACAAGGGGAATGGGTAAGATGATTGTAAAGGTCCCTTCCTGCTCAAAGGCTCTGCTTGAGTCAGCCAGGCTTCTGCAGCTACAAAACTACTGTCTCTGCCATTGAGAAGCCTGGGAAAAACCCAACTTGCTGGTTTAGCCATCCAGTCACTTAAATCTGATAAAAATAGGAGCCGAAATACCATCTCCAGGCTGCTATTTTTAAAAAGCATCTGAGATGCCAGATTGGGTTTATTTCCCCCTCAACAGAGAATGGCTACAGAACCTTTCCCTTCTTCCAAGAGGCAAGATGCTAATGTGGCACACTTAAAGGACGAAAGCAAAAAAACTGGCAAGAGATTTTACATTGCCGGTCTCACCCAACCCCCCCAAACTCTCACTTCCACTGTTCAGTGGTTGCAAAATAAGTGTTAGTGGAATCCACAGGTCCTCTGACCTCTACTCACTTTGTTTACCTCTCATGTCTATGATGTCTATGATATAGTCTGACCTCATGATAGAGCCCCCTTCTTACTCCTGAGACACTTTTTAATAACCCTGAGATAAGTATTTTTTCTCCTTTCACAGAGAAAGAGAAAGACTGAGGTCCAGAGAAAGCAAATAAATTATTAAGTATCATATAGCGCAAAATTTGGGGTTTTCAGATTTAACACCTCTGACCCCCCAAAAGTAACAATCAGTGGGAAAATGGATTTGAAATTTAAAGACATGAGTTAGATTCTTTCCTCTGTGTGCCAATGGGTAAATCAACCTCTCTGGGTCTTGGTTTCCTCTTTGTAAATAAAACAAGAAGTTTGAAATAGATGACCTAAAAAATCCCTTGCAGCTCTGCAACTTTCTTCCTAGTTCTGAGATCTTGGACAAATCATTTTGTTTCCTCTTTGAGCCAGTATGACAAAGCTTGTCTCATCTACCTTAAAAGGATATTGTGAGAATAAGAAAAAGTGCTGTCATGTAAATATAAGCTACTATTATAGGAATTGACACTATCATTTAGATAATAAACAACTTTCAACAAACTAAGCTGTGTCAAGCTTATAGCTCTTCCAAGATTAGCCAGCATAAGTCAAGACTTCATCCTGTTGTGCCATTGGTCCTCTTCAAGAACAAAGGCCTAATGACATCAACATCAACACTAGCACCTGTCTAGAAGTATCTGACATACAGCAGGCAATTAGTAAATGTTTGTTGATTGGTTGAGTTGAAGTGAGTCTCTGACCTCTACCTTCTTTGAACTTTAATTCAGCAAAAAATATTATTACAGTTATCCCTTCCACATCTTGATTTTCTCCATCATGTTTTCCATATATCATGGGTTGGCATAAGAAATTAAATTGAAATTTTGGGGGAGTTTTGTGGAAGTCGCAGATGACACAAGAAGGCCAGCAGAGGATACAGAGCCTTTGACCAAATAACTCAAATTTTATAAAAAGGTACAGTAAACACTTCATAAAAAAAGAAAAAATTCAGACTTCTCTGGTAGGAAGGGAGGGCCAAAATTTTTTACACAGATTTTCCAGATCGAAGGGGCACCAAGCCTTTAACCTCCGCAATGTGGAAGTGATAACTGCATATACTATACATGAGATACTGTGCTATACATTAGACCTTGGCTGTGGTAGGTGCTAGACCTAACCTGGAGCATTTAATTTTACACTAACTTGAATTGTTCTCTAATTGTTCATGTGTGTAGTGTGGTCTCACTCAGATTCTATGCCTGTATATACCTCTTATATCCCTCATAGCACCTAGGAAAGCATTGGGGCATATAATCCAGAACTTACTAGATTTGTTTCAAGTGACCAAGTGACCCAGTTCATTATAGCTGCCTAGAAACTAGAAAGTTTTCACTGAAAAAGGGATAGGCTTTATTATGGATATTTACAAATCTTTTACAAGGAAAGATATGAGCCCCAGAATGAGTCACTTAGAGGACTGGGGTAGGTCTAAGGCAAGGGAAAGGAAAATTATTCATTTCAAGCACTAGAAAAACAAAGGATGTAATGAGGTCACTCAACTGGACAAGGAAGAACATGATGATCCTAGGAGAGGCTACTGTTTAGACCTGATGTGGCCCACACAAATTATTTATTTGGTCCTGGGATAGCTCACCCAGGTAGCATCTTTGGAGCAGATCAGGAACACTCAGGTTCCATTTAATTTTCTTCATTCTTCTCTGTTGGATGGTGTTCTCTCAATCCTCCCTGCTGCCTTTGACATTTTAGAGATGATGGTGAGTCTGAGAGAGGTTAAGTGATTTATCCAGGACTACACAGATAGTATCAGGCAAGATTCAAGCTCAAATTTTCCCTTGTATTTTTTCACTTTATATTTACGCTGTTTATGCCTATATTTTTACTTGATGTCTTCCTAGAACGTAACCTCTTTGCAAGTAGGAATGTTTTTTTGTATTTGTATCCCTGAGACTAAGATAGTACCTAAGACACAGTAGATGCCTAATAAATGTTTGTTGATTGATTGATTGATTTGATTTGATTGAGAGAAGATTTGGAACAATGAATGAAAAGACAGAAAAAGCTCTTAATAAAGAGCTCTATGTGCTTACCATTGTGCTAAATTCTGGGGATACAAATTCAAACACAGCAATAATCTCTTCCCTCAGGGAGCTTACTTTTAAAGAGAGAGAGTGATGGCCAGGGAGAGGCACTTTGGTCTGGAAAGTTACTTTGGAGAATAAATCAACACAACAATATAATGGTGAGTTGGTTTTATGGTTCATTAGTTTCAGAACTTGATGGGGGTGACTGGAAGGAAAGCTCATTCACCACCCAGGAAAGGAAATCCTACCGCACCTCACTGTGGGAATTCTTCCGGGATATGATCGTTGGTGTGTGGGGAGATTGAAGGGCAGGTCAAAGGCTGCACCGACAGTTGCTGGTCAGTTATGTCTGTCTCTTCTTGACCCCATTTGGGGTTTTCTTGGCAGATATACAGGAGTGGTTTGTCATTTCCTTCTCTGGCTCATTTTACAGATGAGGAAATCGAGGCAAATAGGGTAAAATGACTTGCCCAGGATCACTAGTAAGTGTCTAAGGTCAAATTTGAACTCAGGAAGATGAGTCTTCCTGACTCCAGGCCCAGCACTCTGTCTACAGCACTACTTAGTGTTTTCTTCAAGTAGTGTTCTAGAGAGGTTGTCACAAAACAGAAGTGGGGTCCCAGAGAATGACCTCTGGTGTATGTGTGGGAGAGAGGGGATTATCTTGAAGACTGTTAGAAAGAGGGGAAAGGAGGGAGGAATGATTGCCAAGGGTCATTTGGGGGGAAAAATAAAAAGGATTACCAAGCAGCTGTGAGGCAGCTTGTTGAGATCAGATAACAAGAATACACAGTAGCCCCAGTTTAGACCTTTGTATAACTTTCTTCAGAGGAATTCTGAAGCTTGGGAGTTAGAGTGAAGAAGGCAGATGGTTTGAGAAGAAACAGGACAAGGGAGCAAGGGGGCCTAGGGTAGAGGACCAGGTTATCTGTAAGGTCTTCAAGCCTAAAGAGAGGCAGTGAGGCCATAGAGGAGCTGTATCGGGAGAACAGGGCAGTGTGCAAAGATTGGAGGCTGACACAGAAATGAAAAATTGTTTTAGGAAATAGCCATTTTACAAAGCAGTTTGGATCGAGGCCCCAGAAGTTGCATGCCCTTTGTCTGAATGATAGTGAGAAAGAAAAAGACCCATATGTATGAAAGTATTTATGGTATCTCGTTTTGTGGTGGCAAAGACCTGGAAGCTAAGGGAGCATCCTTAGCATCAACTGGGGAACAGCTGAACAAAATATGTATAAAATGGGATACAATTGTGCCCAAAGAAATGATGAAATGGATGGTTTCAGAGAAACCTGGCAAGACATAGGAACTGAGGCAGAAGGAACCAAACAAGATCAGGAGAATAATAATCTAAAGACAACTTTGAAAGATTTAAGAGCACTTATTGATGAAATAATCCACCGTAATCAGGCAGGGCTGATAAGAAGAATACTCAGCTCCTGAATGATAAAGAAGTGCTAGATGAAACAGGCAGAATGAGACCTATGTTGGTAGATAAGGCCAATGTGGGAATTTGTTTTACTTGACTATGCATGTATATGATAAGACTTTTTTTTCCCCAGGGGAGGGAGTAGGTGGTAGGGAGAGACAGTGCTTGGTAGTCAAAAATAATAATAATACATTATAATGGGTTTAGGAGAAGCCCAGGAAGAGATGGGAAGAGCCACTGGGGTTTACTGACCAGGTGACACCCATGGTCAGCTGTGTCTTTTAGGAAAATCATTTTAGCAGCCGTGTGAAGGCAGGGAGACCAGGAGGCTATTGCAGTAATCCAGTAAGGGCGGGGGAGGGGGGGGGGAAGGCCTGAGCTAGTGTGGTGGCTGAGAAGGGAGAAGGGAGCAGAAGTGAGAGATGTTATGGAGGCAGAAGTGACAAGATTTGGCAAAGGATTGATGATGTAGGAGTGAGGGAGAGCCAGTAGTTGTGAGCCTTGAAGTATGGTGATATCTTGGCTGGTAATAGGGGAGTTTGGAAGAGAGGTGGCTTTGGGGAGAGATGATGTCACGAGATCTTCCATGTGTACTATAACCCATTCATGCCGCTATCACTTACTCAATCCTACCCAGAATGAAAACAGGAGGAGAAGAGGACCTCTTACTCACCTGTCAGTGATAGGTGTGGTATGGAATCATCTCAGCCATCCGGGATCAGGTGAAAAGTGGGTGATTACGCATAGTAGGAGGGGCAGAAATTTCCTCTGACACATTTGAAGCACAACAGCAGGAAAGGAGAAGGGAATAAATGTTTGTATATTACCTACTATGTGCTAAAAGCTTGACAGATATTTTGATCATAATATCCCTGGCAGGTAGGTGCTATTTATTATCTTCATTTTGCAGTTGAGAAAATGGATGTTAAGTGACTTAAGCAGGGTCACACAACTAAGGAAGTGTCTGAGACTACATTTGAACTTGGGTCTTTTTGACTCCAGGCCCAGGTCTCTGTCTACTATGCCACTAAGCTGCCTCTGTGGGTGTCCAAGTAGCAGATTCATAATTATAACTGTTGGAGGGGTCGAATCCTGTTTGAGAAGCTGGAAAGTTGGGAGCTTGCTAACAGAGAAAAGGGGAAGAATGGGTGTGAGGGAATGTTAGAGCATAAGAGTAGGTGTGGTAGTTATGTTCCATCCTAACCTCCCTATAATAGCCATTCAAGGGAACATAACTTCTTACCTTCAGATTAGCTGGTCATCCAATCTTTGGATCAAACCACTTTCCTTTGGAGACCACAGACTTAGTGTGATTTAGCTGACCCCAAATGAGGTTACTGAATGATACAAAGGGAGGGTCTGGAAGTGACAAGGAGCACTAAGGATTGGGCAGGGGGAGGAAGATCAGAAAAGTGTGGAACTTGGCTGGGGTGGGGGAGGGGTAGAAATGTTTAGATGTTATAGGTTTCATAGAGCTATAGGACAGGAACCAGGGTGTTTTATTTAGTAAAACTTCATTCTGTGGTTGTGGGAACTGAGGCCTAGGAAAGGTAAATCGTCAAAGGTTGAACAGTTTCAGGAAGGGTGGTGCTTTGTTGAGGCTAACCCTCAGCACAGGGCTACAGGAGTGGAAGGAAGTTTAAGATTTTAGGTTTATTTTCAATTTCACTTTTTAAAAAAGTTTCTGAAAGTAATAAACACCAAATAATATGGGCATATCTGTATATAAAGTAGAATAGAAAAAAATAAGATTGAACATAGAACTAAAAATTTCAACTAGTTTGCTTTTCCTTTTTAAAATTTTTTAAAATTTTGTGAAATTTTTTTTAGACATCTTTAAAAATGTTTTTAAAAAATATTTTTGCTTTTTGGAGGAGGGAAAGCAGGGCAATTGGAGTTAAGTGACTTGCCCAAGGTCACATGGCTAGTGTTGAGCTACGAGTTATAGTACACAGCAAGCAAAATAAAAGGCCCACATTGGCTGTGCCCTAAAACTCATTCTGAAAAGTAGTTCTCTTTTTGTAGAAAACAGTGAATGGGGGGAAAAGGGGACAGTAAAGGGTGTGTGTGTGTGTTGTGGGGGGGGGGGGAGTTTCTATGGGATAAAGAGTTTATTCTAAGCTATCTTCCCTCTTCAGGAGACTACCCTTCTAATCATCTCCTAACCTCCACCCCCTAACTTGTCCACAGCCAGAGTTATCCAAGAAACTCTGCCCCCCTCTTTGGCCTGGTAGCCTGAACCTTCTCACCTAGAGGGCCCAATCTACTATGGCCTTTGCAGCCCTTGGGATTTTGGTTTTTTTTGTTTTGTTTTGTTTTTGGCATTGAACTCTTTCCCTATTTTTCTCTCACCCTCCCCACCCCCTTCCCACAAATAGACAAAACATAAAAAGCACCTACACTTGGTCAGGGAGCTTCATGCAGAGCTCAGTTTAATTCGGTACACACTAATTAAGAATATACTAGATGTAGGGTACTGTGCTAAGGGCTGAGGAAAGAAAGAGGAGGGAAGGCGACTTTATGTCCCAGTCCTGAGCACCCTCCATCATGAGGAGGTGTATCAGGGATACAGAAACAAGCTTTACTCCTTCTCTGTGCCTTGGTTTACCCAGTGGGGGAAGGGGCATCAGAGCTTCAGATTCTCTAAGCCTCTCTCATCCCCTCCAGACACAGGCTGAGGGACCCACAGTTCTTTTCAAAGGGAAAAATCTGAGCAGTGTCATACCCTGGATGCCCCTGCCAGCTGGGACCCCTATCAGACAGAGGCACAGGAGGATCCCCTGCCTGCATCTCCTCCTCCCTTCCACCTCCCCTCTCTCTCATCCCTATGCCCCCTTTCCCTCCATCCCCTTTTCTTCTTCCCCTCACTCCCCTTCTTCTCCTTCCCTCTTCTTTCTTCCCCCTATCCCTTTCCCTCTCCCTTCTCTTCTCTTCCTCTCCTTTTTCCCTATTCCTTTCCCCTCTATCCCTTCTCTCCCTTTATTCCCTTTCCTCCCTCTCACCTTCCTTTACCATCTCATCTTCCTCTACTCCTTCCCTTCTTTCCTCTCTCCTCCCTCCCTCTCCTCTCTCCTCCCTTTTCTCCCTATCCTGTGCTCCCATCCCTTCCCTCCCTCACCTTTCTCCTTTTCCTTCCACCCCCTTTCTTCTTTCCCTTCCCTCCCCTCCCTCCCCTCCTGTCCCTCTCCTCTCTCTCTCCTCCCCTCCCCCTCCCCATAACCTCTCTCCTCCCCCTTCTCGCTCCTCGCTGAGCTCCTGGGCCGTGTGCGCAAGCGTGTCCATCCCAGAGCCGGCCCCTTCCCCGCTCGCCGCCGTCCTCCCGGGTCCCCTCAGGCGCGGACTTTCCCAGCTCCCCCGGCCAGCCGCGGTCCCGGACAGGCCCGGGCCCCGGAGCCGCTGCCGCCACCGCCTCCTTCGCGTCCGGCCGCCCGGCGCCTAGCGGATCGCAGCGACGTCCCCGCCCTGACCTGTCCGGCCGCCGGGTCCGCCCCGCCCGGAGGGTGAGTATCGCGGCCGAAGGGAGGGGAGGGGTCGGAGAGGGACCTTCGGGGGCCCTGGGGGAGGGGGCCGGGGCCTGGGGCCAGGGGCCAAGGTTCGGGAGGGCTGGGAGGGGGCGTGGGGGAAGAGGGACGCCCCTCCGGGTCGCGGGCCCGGCAGCTTTACTCCCCGGGGGTTGACTGAGGGCTGCCCGCTGTCGGGGGCCGCCTCCCGGCTGCACAAAGTTTCTTTAGTCCAGATGGAGGGCATCCTCTGGAGCCCCGTGATCAGGCTGGCAGTGCCCACGCGTTCACTCGGCCTGAATTCCCGGGCTCCCAGGGTTCGAACAGAGGTAGAGTTCGAGCAGTGGCTCCATTGCTCCAGTTGTAGCTGCTTCCCACTCCCTTCGGTGCTGAACGAGTTGGGCGTCCCAGTAGGCAGGGGTCTCCCCTGGCAGACACGCTCAGGTCTGCCAACATGTCTGCCCACTGCTTCCCCCTTCACTCTTGTGTTTTGGGCTCCCTTGCCCTTCCTTTACTTCAGGGCTCTGTCGTGTGCCTTAAAAATCTGAATCTGACCTGCTTTTTGGACCTGATAGCAGAATCCTTGTGCCTAGATCTCATGGCCACCCATGGTCAAGGCTCGGGGACTTCTTCGGGAGACTCCTTTTAGGACAGACGGTGTTTGCAGGAGCCTGGTGATCTTCTCGGAAGGGCTTACGGATGGTGCCAGAGATAGCAGGGCTTTGGGGAACGGAGGTCCTGAAACTGAGTGTCCTCTTATTCTTCCCTTCCCTCCTCCCCAAACAGCAAAATTCTGGTTCTAGGAGGACTTTGAAGTCTGGGCCCAGAACTCCATCCTTAAGGTCTCAAGTTGTGTCTTTTGGACCTATGGGTCGACAGCTAGAATGATTCTTGGCAGCCTCATCTGGGTTTTCTCCAGAGGGTCTGGAGAGCTGTGTGGGACAGATCAAGGCTATCCCCCTTCTGGATCTAAGTAGTGAGATCCATCTGTGACATTGTCTCCCACTCTCTCGATCCTGGCAGCAGCTGTTGCCCCATGATGGACTTGGAGCCCAGGGCACCCCTGCTGTCGATTTGGGCAGAAACCCAGAAGTTCTTGTTTCCCTGCAATATACATATAATGAACCAGTCTGTGGGTGGTTGTGCAGGAGGTTGGTCTTTGAACCTCCTGCCCAAGACCACAGTATAACCCAGGTAAGCAGGACAGTGGGGCCCCTATGTACTGGTTCCAAGCACTGTTGCTAGCTCTAGTAATGGAGTAGGCTTCACAGCCCATCTCCAAAGTGGGCAGTGTGAAGGGAGGTCTTGAGATGGATGCATGATATGCCCTGAAGTCATTGTGAACTTTTGATAAGAACGGGCTGGGATTGGGATGGCCAGGTGTCAGGAGTTGTTTCTGACCCCACATGTTGAGAGTTGGTAGTGGAAGGGAGAACAGTGGTGAGATGAGGGGAGGCAGGTAACAAGGCCTTGACCAGGGTAGTCTGAGGTAATAAAAGCAGAGTAGGGATGTTTCAATATAAAGACTGGGTGACTTAGGGTCATTTAGCCACTGTGATGTTGAGGGGGCACCCTTTACCCTGTGTGTGCCAGGGTCAGTGACTGACAAACCTTTGGAGCCTACATGGTGCCTTTTGCTTTCTTTCTCCCCTCCTTTCCCAATCGTTCCCCTCCCCCTCTCAAAGCAGGGACTTGCTTCTCTGAAACTGAATGATGACTGCCCTATACTATATATATATACACATATATATATATATATATGTATATATATATATACATATATATACCATGACCTTGTTCCTGATGATGGAGGGTCCCTTAGGCCTGATTTTCTGGGTGGAACCATGTTCCAGTCCAGTGATCTGTTCCTTACAGGTGTGAATAATTAATAATAATGACTAGTATTTACACAGTGCTTTAAGGTTTGCAAAAGGCTTTACATTTGTGACCTCATTTGATCCTCAGAGCCCTGTGAGGTATAGGTATGTACTATTAGTAAGAGCTTGTCGTTTAGTTCTTTCAGTGTGTTTTGACTCTTCATGAAGAGATACTGGAGGAATTTCCTTTTCCAGCTTGTTTTACTGATGAGAAACAGGCAAACAGGGTTAACAAACAGGTTTAAGTGACTTGCCCAGGGTCAGCTATGAAGTGTCTGAGGCTGGATTTGAACTCTTGAAGATGAGGCTTCCTGATTCCAAGCCCATTGTTCTATCCATGGTCCCATCTAGCTTTCCCAGTAAGTTCCTGAGGTAGAATCAAAACTCTGGCTTTCCTGACTCCCTAGTCTGTCAGACTATCCACTAGGAAGCCCAAGACTAGGGATGCTCCTAGATTATTTCTTCCTCTTTCCTTCTCTGCTTGCCCTAAAGTGACCCAGCCAGTATGTATCTTAATCTCCTGTTGGTCTCAGCTTCCCCTGCTTGTCCTAGACTCCAGTAAGGTCAGTCACCCAATGGAATTTTTAGGACTCTGTTTACATGTTTTGGGAAGGTCCTGGGGTTTGATTATCCTCTTCCCTTCCCTCCATCTTGTCAGCCCATCTTCCTTTCCTGTGTGACCTTGGACAAGGACAATACAGCAGCTGACTTTTATATAACACTTTAAAATCTGAAAAGCACTTTTATTTACATTTATTTGATTTTAACTTCTCTAGGCCTCAGCGTTTTCATCTATAAAACTGAGGGGTGGAGTTAGGCTAGGTTACCTTTAGTTCTCTCCTAACTGAAAATCCTCTTGATGGCTAAGGATCTTTGTAGAAAGGGCAGTTTAGAAGAAGTGGGGGAAATTTTTGTGCCCTAGCCCCTTTGGTGTCAACTTTTGCCTCCCCAGTTCTGTTCTCTGTGGTTGTCTGACTGCCTAGTCACTTCCCCCTCCCTTGAAAACTTTACTATCTTCACTTTATCTGTTTCTCCAGCAGCTGTGGGGGCCCCAAGTAGGGCTGGGCATGTGGGCTGGGGTTTCGATCTCTCTTGCACCCTTCAGGACTGCTTTGAGTGGGAAACCTGCATGTTACCCTGGGTGCCCTGGAGTTCTGACTCCAGGGATTATTTTATTTTAGCTCTGAATGTTGGATGGGACCCTCGACAGAGATTTTCTAGTTTAAACCCTCCCTTTTTTCATATGAGGAAACTAGATTTCTTCAGATAAAGTGAAGTGGAAGAAGAGAGAAGAGGCCTCTTAACTAGGTCTGTGACCTTGGCAAATTCACTTTCCTGAGGCAGTTTTCTCCTTCATAAAATGGAGGGGCTGGACTAGATGATCCCTTGATGTCCTTTCCACCTCTTGAGATTTTATGATTCTTTTTGTGATTCTCTGATTAATCTGACAAAAGCCATAGAGCCCCTTAACTAGATAGGAAAGTAATGCCAGAGATCTAGCCTGGAGGTAGAGTAATTTCAGGGTCCCAGGTCCAGACCAGGGTAGATTGGAGTCTGGTTCAGTCTGGACAGTTGTACCACTAATAATTTATATTTTTACATTACTTTATCTTTCAAAGTACTTTTGTATTCATTATCTTGTTTGAACTTCCCAACAGATCCATCCCAAGGGATTGAGGAGAAGGTGGTCATACTTCTATCATTGAAAGACTGGGTCAGGGAAAATTTCCCTGTGCACTTACTACTTGGGGTTGACTTTGCTGGGGCATTGCAGAAGAGGCCAATGGGAGCTTTGTTCTTCTGCTCTTTCTTTAGCTGATCCTCCTTCTGCCAGTGAACTGGGGCCTGAAAGACTTGTATATTTTCACCCCCCCCCCAATTTTAAAGGAAATTGTCCAAAATTTGCTCCCCAAGTGGGGTTTAGACTCCACCCCCTCTCTAGTCCCTATCCATACCTCTGGTTCATAGCTTTAGGCTCTACTCACTGTATAAGTAGGGGCAGCTAGGTGGTGCAATGGATAGAGTTCCATGCTTGGAGTCAGGAAGACTCATCTTCCTGAGTTCAAATCCAGCCTCAGACATTTCCCAGCTGTGTGACCCTGGGCAAGGGACTTAACCCTGTTTACCTCAATTTCCTCACCGGTAAAAAGAGCTGGAAATGGCAAACTGCTGCAGTATCTTTGCCAGATAAACCCCAAATGGGGTCACAAAGAGTCAGACACAGGTGAACAACAGCACAAGTAACTAGGCAGCTTTTCCCCATACCTCTCTGTAATCATAGTTCCCTCTTTCTTCCCCATACTTATTATCTTGGCTTGGTGCCTGTGATTTCTCCAAAGAGGATGCTCAGGATATGTATGAGTGACATATTTTAGGTGAATTCTTATTTACTTGGCTAGTAATCCCTCCCTGCCACTCTGCAGGACAACATGTAATGCTTCCCATCTTCCTCTGACCCTGACTTTCCCAAATCTTGGGTTTGGCATCAGACTGCTCGAACAGTCACATCCAATGATAAGTCAAACTTTTCAGTCTTTTTTAAAAAATGTATTTACTTTTAGTTTACAATATTCAGTTCCACAAGTTTTTGAGTTCCAAATTCTGTGTGCCGTACCCCACCTTCCCTCCATAGCAGCATGCTGTCTGATATAGGTTTTACTTGTACCTTCACATTAAACATTAGTCAAGTTGTAAAGAATTACAACCAATGGAAGGAACGAGAACGAACGAGAAAGAAGAAACAAAACAAGGCGGCTAGGTGGCACAGTGAATAGAGCACTGGAGTCAGGAGGATCTGAGTTCAAATATGACCTCAGACACTTAACACTTATTAGCCATGTGACCGTGGGCAAGTCACTTAACCCCAATTGCCCTGCCTTTCCCTCTCCAAAAAGAAAAAAAGAAAACAAGAAAGAGAGAGAGCAAGTAGTTTGCCTCAATCTGCATTCAGACTCTTCAGATACAATGTTTCTGTGATTGTATACAATGTTCTCCTGGTTCTGCTCTCCTCACAACATTAGTTTATATGTCTCTCCAGGTTATGACGAATTATCTGCTCCTTGTTTCTTAGAGCCCAATAGTATTCTGTTACATTCATATACCACAACTTATTCAGCCATTCCCCAGTTGATGGGTATCCCCTTAGTTGCCAATTCTTTGCCGCCACAAAAAGAGCTGCTACAAATATTTTTGTTCATATGGGTCCTCCTCCCACTTGTATGATCTCTTTGGGATACAGCCCTAGAAGTGGTGTTGCTGGGTCAAAGGGTATGCCCTTTGGGCATGAACACACTCTTTGTGTGAACTTGAAGAGGTCATCAGCTGGACATCCAGAGGCCTTAGTTTTATTCCCTTGCACCATCTTCAGGTGATTCAGTGGGTAGAGCAATGGGCCTGGAGTCTGGGAGATCTGAGTTCCAATTCAACCTCAGACACATATTATCGGTGTGACCCAGGACCAATCACTTAACCTCTCTCTGACTCAGTTTACTTAACTGTAAAATGAGAAAATATAAAGTACTTAGCATAGTGCCTGGCAGTTAGTAGGTGCTTAATAAATGCTTTCCCTCCCCGCTTCTACCAATTCATCCATTCATAACTAGGGGGAGGAGGAGGGAGGGATGGAGGGGATGGTGTGAGCGACACAGAACCCTATTTCTTGGGACCAGAGGTGTCCAACTTGAGACTAGCTGCTTACTCTTGACTGTGGAGTAAAATGTAATTTGCAAACTTTTAACAAGATAAATAAAGACCCAATATAGATAATGTTAATTTGTGGTTTTCTAAGTGAATATCTGTTTCTATTCAAGTTTGACACCACTGTAGGAGATGAAGGAAATGGACGTCTCTAGGCTGTTTTGGGGGGTCCTAGGTTCACCAGTCTTAAGGATGTGGGCGGTAGGGTTTCTGTTGTGGGAACTCTATTGCTTAGGAATGTTTAGACTTTGGTCTGGAGTTTAAGTGTTGCCTTGGGTGATTTTTCAGGAGTAGGTGGGGCCCCAGACCTCTTAACTCCCAGGTTTTTTTCTCTGTCTCAAGTCTATGCAGGATTGACTTCAGTTTAGCATAGTTTTTGTAGGTCTTGTGAGGCTGAGCAGATCTGGGCCTAGCTAGTGGATTTCCATGCAAATGCTTACTTTCTACCTATGGGACCTTAGGTAACTCACTTTCCTCCCATGGGCTGAGTTTTCTCATTCATAAAATGAGAGGCTGGATTAGACAGTTGATCTTTAAAACCCTTTCCTCCTTTAAATTATGCCATCCAAAGGAATGAAATTGTGATGTCCTTCCCCTCCAATATGAGGGGCTGAGCTGGAACTATTAATTAGCTAGACCCGGTCTGCTCAACCTCTGAGCTTTAGCAGAGAGCCTGGCATAAAGCAGACACTTCACAAATATTTGTTTTAATTGGATTTTATATTAGACTCTGTTTCTGGTTCATCAGGGAGAGGAGTGCTGGCAGGATGGGATGCATGGTTCTAACCTCCCGCAGTTTTCCTATGAAGACCCATAGGACAAAGCCTCTTTGCATTCTCAGGGAGGAGATGCCAAAGCTGGGTTTGTGAAGTTTTTTTGGGTTGGATGCCTTCCCCATGCTGCTTTTCTCACTGACTCATTTCATTCTTGGGCACCCTGGGGTTTGGGGATATCCTTAGGAGATGGAGGATGGAAAAGGATAGATCTGGGAGACAGGTGACCTTGTGGGTAGGGCTCCAGGTGCTAGAGAGAATTTGGGAGCTGGGGTAGTAGTCACTACTGACTAGTGGTATGGTATAATAATAGGATTCTGCCTCTAGAGGAGAATACAAGAGGCAGGCCTAAGGTGCAGTCCTAGTTAGTCTGTGCCTGCCAGCCTGGCCCCAGTGCTGGTGGCTCTGTGTGCCTGGGAGCATCTGTGTCCCAAGTCTACTTGGGTTTGTGCCAAGCATGAATAGTAAATTCATAGAATGTTTTTATTGGGAGTGACCTTAGAGCACATCTAGTTTGACCCTTCCTCACTTTACAGATTAGGAAACCAAAACTAGCATTGTCTTCTTATATGTTCTAGTCTCCATCTCCTGAATCTCTTCCTGGAGGCCTCAATAACCTGAGCTCAGTCAGTTGGAATGTTAGCCCCTCTATCCATCGGGTAGGGCTCCCTTCCCTCCCTTCTTTCTTTCCCACTCCCCCCCCCTCACTGTCTCTCTTTCTCCTGGCTCCCCTCCTCCTCCTTCTCTCCCTTTTCCGCCCTCCTATAATTGCTTCCATCTGGCCAGCCGACTCTGACTCTTCCTTTGGAAACAGGGTTTCCAGGCTCTGCCTTCCCACACCACTGAATAGACCAGTCCTCAAAACCATCAGAAACATAGTGGAAAGAGGGGTAGGGGAGATAGTTGCCCAAGTCTGAGCTGTCTCTGTGTGGAGATGTCAGATTTGGGGCTGAAGTAATAATAGCTAACACTTATTTAGCACTTTAAGGTTTTCAAATTTATTATCAAAATATTAAATATTATAAAATATTAAAATATTATTCACATTTATTATCTCATAGTGAGGTAGACACTGGTATTCTCATTTTACAGATGAAGAAACTGAGGCTGACTTGCCCAGGATCACACAGCTAGAAAGTGGCTGAGGGAGGGTTTGAATTCAGGTCTCTGGCTGCCAAATTCAGCACTCTCATCTCTGTGCTACCTACGTGCCCCAGTCTTGGGATTGCAATGGCCAATGCCTCTGCCAGTGTTGGGGTGATGGCAACTTCAGGGATGCACTCTTTGAGACCTGTCTTGGGTCATAGGGGACTCATCTGAGATCTAGATGTTCCCACCCGAGTTTTGCTTGTGAGTTTTGCTTGCTTGTTGATGGCAAGTGTGGGAAAGTGGGAAGGATCCTGGTTAAGGAGTCTGGGAATGAGGGTTTAAATCCTGGCTTCTACCCATGTGACCTTGGACAAGTAATTTCTCCTACTTGGCTCTCAGTTTTCTCATCTATTAGATGAAGGGGCTGGATTAGATGCCCTTGAAGATCATTTCTTGCTTTAAATCCTGTCATCCAAAGGAATGAATTTATGACCTTCCTCTCCCACTATTATCTAACTCCCACTATGAAAATGAATTAAATGAGCATTTATTAAGTGCAAGGTGAAAGACCCAGGGTATACATGTGAACAGATAAGTCAATGTAAACCCTAACAAATGAGACTCTTTTAGCAACTTCAGCCTAGGTGAAGCTTCTTTGGTTAGAAGTATATTCAGGCTAGGAGGAGAAACACCTGGTCTCTGTTTAGGTGTCAGCTAGGTGTGGATTAGGGAGCCCTGGCCTCCTGCTCATCAGTTGCTCTCTGGGATGGATAGAGCCTGTCCCTGAGCTGTGGCTAATAGGCACCCTGCAGAGGCTCAGTGATGGAAGTCTTTGATACAAACCAAGACTCTCTGTGTATATACTGATGGGGTAGGGCCTGGGGTGCTCTCTTTTGTTTCCTACCTTTGGAACCCTTGCTTTGTGGGAGTGACTGTTGCTGAGTACCCTTTCCCAATAACTAGCATTTTAAGAGGCTTTAATTCAGACCTGCAGGGGCCTAGAAGAAGCAGCTGCCAGAGAGTAGTGGAGGTAGTCTGCACATCTCCCTATATCTGGAGTCAATAGAATCCTATATCCCAGTCACATCTTCTTAGCCTGATATTCAGAGCCTTTAGATTTCATCTCCAGCCTTATTTCTTTTCTTTTTTTGCTTTTTGGAGGGTTAATTAAGCAACTGGGGTTAAGTGGCTTGCCCAAAGTCACAGGACTAATAAAGTGTGTCAAGTGCCTGAGGCCGGATTTGAACTCAGGTCCTCCTGACTGCAGGGCTGGTGCTCTATTCACCTCACCACCTAGCCTCTCCTCTAGCCTTATTTCTTTTCTTTTCTTTCTTTTTTTTTTCGGAGGGCAATTGGGTTTAAGTAACTTGCCCAAGGTCACACGGCTAGGAGGTTTTTTTGTTTGTTTGTGTGTTAAGTGTCTGAGGAGGATCTGAACTCAGGTCCTTCTGACTCCAGGGCCAGTGCTCTACTCACTGCTCCACCTAGCCGTCCCTAGCCTTATTTCTTAACAATGCCATATACATACCCTATGTTATGGTCAAACTGACTTGTTAACTTTTTGCCTAACATGCCTCTCTGTTCCTGGCTTGCTATGCCTGGAATGTCTTTCTTCCTCTCTCCCTTTCCAAGTTGTTGCCATTCTTGAAGAGCAAGTGGAGTGGACTCTTGGAACTCAGGAAAGAGGAGGAACATGGGAGATAGTCTTCATCTTGACCCTTAATGGGTAGAGTTTCTAGAGACCTGAATTTTAACTCAGTTCTGCCACTAACTAGCTGTGTCCTCAAAGGCAGATCTCTCCAGGCTTTGGTGAGGATCAGCCACTATCTCTGAGGTTCTTTCCAGCTTTATCATCCTCTGGTCTTATGGAGCTCTGGGCTTTATGAACCATCTTAATTCCCAGGTAAATAAATTAAGTCCTGGAGAGGCCAGAGATCATACGTTTGGTTAGTGGTTCCGTGCTCTTAATATATTATGCTCTGTCCTCCTAATTGTAAGTATTTGAAAACATTTTGAAAAGCTGAGCACACTCCGGCTGGTAAGTATCCTGGCCTGTTGGGAGGTTGGTTTGATTAGAGCATTCTTTATAGCTCGGTGCCCTGCCATGCTGGGTCTGGTCAGAGAGCTGAGGTGAAAGGTCAAGGAAGAGGTTACCAAGTAGGTCCCCTTTGAAGACAGAATCACTGAATAGAATGGGGGGGGGGGCACCTCAGATGCAATCTAGTTCAGTCCTCTCATTTTATGGTTGAGTAAACAGGGTCAGCCCAAGGTCACCCAAGCAGTAAGGGGCTTTCTGAGACAGGGTTTGAATTCAGGTCTCCCTGACTACCATGTCCAGCCTTCTTTCCCCTGTGCTACCTAGCTGCCCCAGCTTTGGGGGAACGATGGCCAGTGCCTTTGTTGGCACTGGGGTGATGGGAGCTGCACTGCAGCGATGTCTCTTTTAGGCCTGTCTTGGGTCAGAGGGAGTCAGCTGAGATCTGGATGCCTCCACGTGAGTTTTACTTGTGAGTATTCTTCCTCAGGGATTGGTGGCAAGATTCTCTGTCAGCTTCTCAAGATACTTGAAGACAGATATCATGTTTTCCCTAAATCTTATCTTCTGCATGACCCCATTTTCCATGTGTCCAGACTTCTTTGTCATCCTTCTATGGTCATGCTTCATGTGGGCTTACTGGGAAAAAGCAGTGCTTGACAGGTTAGTATAGGAGAAAGTGAGTTAGAGGATTTGGCTTTGAGCCTTGACTCTCCTATTTGTTACTTGTGTGACCTTAGGGAAATCACTTAACCTGTTTGGGCTTCAGTTTTTTCTTTTGTAAGATGAGGGAATTGGACTGTGTAAGGTCACCCATTTATTGCTCCCTGAGTCTCTTCTCAAGTCAACTTAATTCAGCAGTATTTATGGATTGCCTTCTATGTGTGAGTTACTACTAGCTGTGTGACCCTGGGCAAGTCACTTATTCTCTGCCTCATTTTCCTCAGCTGTAAAATGAGGATAATAATTCTGTCTACCTTGAGGATTAAATGAGATAACATTTAAAAGGGCTCGGCATGTGACAGACACGCTTTCCTTTCCCCTTCTCTTGTTCTGGGTACCGGGTGCACAGAGATTTAAAAACCGGCAGTCCTCACCCTTCGAGGGGCATAGCTTCTCCTGGGGGTCGGGAAATAACAGACAGGTACACTATAATACAAGGTTCAGAAGCGTGATGGTGGGACAGTGGAGGCTTCATGAAGGGGATGGTGCCTGAGCTGAGCCTTGAGGAAAGATTCTGAAAGGCAGAGATAAGGGAAGGAGAGTGTAACCAGGTATATGTGGAGGTGAGTTCAAGTTCAGAGGAAAGCTAATGCTCCAGTTTGGTTGGAACATTGTGTGGAAAGGTAAGTTGGAGCTCCAGGCTAACCACCCAGGTTCCTGAAAAATCTTTGTATCATCTATTTTGGGCCGTGCACCAAAAGCTGAAGTGGAGTCAGTGGATAGGATGGGCCTTCTGTGTAGGGGTGTGTGTGGGACAGATAACCCATCTTGGATTCTGTATTGGTTCCCTCCAGATTCCTGTGCCTTTTACACATCAGAACCCCCTCTGTCTCCCAAGACAGACACACAGACATTCAATACTTCTCCCCCCACTCCACCTCCCCATTCTATTTTCTCATTTTTTTCTCCCCTATGTTTCATCTCCCAGCTTGATCCACAGCCATCAGAGAACCAAATTGCTGTAGAGCTACAGCATGTGAGAGGTTTGGTGTCCCTGAAAGAACAGAGCCATCTAGTGGGCTCATGAGGTGCCCAGGCTAAGGGGGGCAACAGTCCCAGGTGTTAGTAGCTTCAGCTGTTTTCAGATAGAATGCTTTCACTAGCACTTACTTGTCTTGTGGCATGGGAAAAGATGTATGGATGATGTATGTCATGGTTCTTAATACTTTGTCCTTCATCACATCAGCCTGGTCAGAGGGTGTGTCTTACCCATTCTCTTGGTTATCTCTCAGAGAGTGGAGACAAAATCCTACCCTGTCCACTTTGGGGATGAGCAGGGAGCCCTGGGGGACTCAGGTGAGGGAAGCCATTGTGACCAGAGGGAACGGGTCATACTCCCTGACATCTCTTTCTTGTCCAGGCTTTAGCTATTCTGTGTAGGCATGTTTAGCCTACACACTGTGTAGCCTTGTGTATGCCTTTCTATGGTTCTGAGTTGTGCATTGCGCCCATATATGTGTCATCACAAATCCAGGTTTGTGGTCAGATGTGTTTGTTTCAGGCCACCAACCAGCAGCTCAGCCTGGATTTTTCTCTCCTGAGTCTAAATTTTGGGTGAAGGAGAGGTTGGTTCAATGCCCTTGCCCTTCATGGGGGTCTCCTTGATAAGACCCCTCAGCTGTGCCAAGGGGAAACAGCTGCATTGGCTGATTCTGACTCTGTATGGATTTGATTTGACAACAAAGATTTCTGTGTTCCCAGGCTTTTTACATAACTAGAGGGAGAGAGGGGTGGGGTGTGGGAGACACAGGGATGGGGACAGAGAGATACCAAGATGGGGGAAGTCAGGGACAGGGAGAGTGGAGAGGGAGAGAGGGAGGGAGGCAAGGAGAGAAACAGACAGGAGAGAGGCAGAGAGACAGAGACAGAGGAGAGAGACAGAGAGAGAGAGACAGAGGGGAGAAAGAGAGAAAGGGAGAGGAAAGACAGATTGGGAAATGGGAAGAAACAGGGAAAAATACCAAATGAGGAGGAACGATGGAAACATAAAGAGAGGGAAACAGAGAAAACTATGACTCTTACTTTGCCCCAACAGCCCCACTTCCTGCTCTGGGTGTTTGGGCGGCTGTTCTGGGTCCTTGGTCTTTGCTTATATTTCAACTTCCCGTCTATTAGACTTTCTTGTCTCTAGGCAGGCCTGGAGAAGAGGCAGGCCCAGGAAGGAGGAGCGCTGGAAGATTTCCTTGGGTTCCTTTGCCCTGTTCTCTGGTCAGCCTGGAACATAGGATTGAAAAAGAAGAGAAATGGCATATCTCTCCTTCTTTGGGCTGAAGGAAGGAATCCCTAAGACTCCCCCTTTCTCTTTTCACTGGTCCCCAATTTCTACTCACTGGATTCCTCTTTAACCCTGAATTCCAGGATGGAATTTTAGAGTTGGAAGGGGATCTCAGTTCTTGTAGTGCAGCTCCTCATTTGGCCAGTGGGGGCCTGCAGCTCAGAAAGGAGGAATGCCTTCATCCAGGTGGCTTCCTGACTCACAGTCAGGTGGGTGTTAAGTGGGTGTGCCTCCCACTTAATGCTCTGTGGGTCTGAGCCCTATTTGGTCCTGTGCAGTTCTAGCCTAATCATGCTTGGGGTCCCTTCTCTTAGGTAAGTTCTCATTCCCACCCCCTAATGGTATAAGACCCTTGCCTCCACCTTCATTCTTCCTTTCAGATCCTGTTCCCCAAACCCCAAGCAAAATGAAGCTTTTCTTCTTACCCTACTACTATCTTTGCAACTCTCCAAATGGGAGAGGGATGGAGAGGGAGAGAGTTCTTCCCTGAACTTACCAGTAAGGACAACTAGACTGATTGGATCCCCTGAGAGAGGGAGCTCAGTCCCTAGGGCTTCCAATCTTCCTCCCTCAGCCCCTATTCATTGCTATTATAGGCAGGTGTTTGAAGGGGCTCAGAAACTGAATACAGTCCAGGGATGGTTGACAGGAACCCTCCCCCACTTTATAGGATGGAGCCTGGGGTTCTTCTCAAACTTGAACTCCTGGCTTCTCTCTGGGTCCTCTTTTTGGGGGAGGTGGCAAGGAGGGTAAGGAGCATAGATCAGAGATTTAGAGCTAGAAGGAACCTTGGAAATCATTTAATCCAACCTTCTTATTTTACAGGTGAGGAAACAGGTGCAGGAAAGTTAAGTGAGTTGCCCCAGCTCACCCAGGGAAATAGATGGCTGATCTGTGATTTTAGTTCAGTTCCAAATTCACTGCTCTCTCCACTCTTTTATATTCTCTTAGTTTTAAAACAGGACCACGTATTGTCCCCATTTCTTTCAGTAGTTGATTTCAGTGGATGTTAGGCTCTGAATCTGCACAGAACTGTGGGATGGAATATCTTCCTGAAGTCTATGGCATGTATAGTTTGGACAGGACAGGGGCAGTAGATGATGGACTGTAGTTCTGAGCCCAGTGCAGGAAGGAAGAGACCGAGTCTTCTACTCCAGTTTGCCTGTGAGTTGAGTCTAGCCTTTTGAGTGAAACAGAACCCCAGAGGTCTCCTGCTTCATCTTTGGCACTGTCCCCATCCGGATCCAGGCATTTAGCCTGTGGGCATTGGACTGGGAAGTAGAACTGGCTGACTTACTGGGGTGGGGAAGGGGAGAGGGGTGGAGCCCAAACCTGTTCTCTGGTATCTAGCTTTTCTGCAGAGCTCTAGTCTTGAGATACCTACAGTCTGCAAACCTTATCTGGTCCCAGTCCATTGTATGTCATTACTTCCCTACCTTTGTCTTGAGGCCATTCCTTGTCAACCAAAGGAGAGAAGAGGTTGTGAAGGACAGAATTGTAAAGGTCTGTGTCGGTACCAGGGAAGTTTGGGAAATTTTTTTTTAAATTTGAGTGTGATAGAATGGGATGAATGTGTTTATGTGCAGGTGTAATTGTGTATAAACAGCATTGTGATTGTGTATGAGGGTGTCTGCCATGGAGGGTTCAGAGGCATCTCCCACCTTCCTGGTTCCCCTAATGGTTGCTTCTACCTCTTTAGGAGCCCTTGGATTCTCAGCCCTTCATCTGTGTCTTGCAGCCTAAGCCTTCTTTTGCATTCCTGGGAACGTCTCAGGGAGAAGAGTGGATGGAGGTCAGCAAAATGGGCAGGCTCACTATTTGGCCCCTTTTCTGAAGTTTCTCAGAGCTTCCTTAGCTCATCTACCTAAAGCAGCTTCGGACTTGGCTGAGGTGGCTGGACCCTACCTCTGGGGAGCTGGCCTGGGGGTAGCTTTCCCTGTTTAAGATCTTTTAACCAGAACATCAAGCCTTCCTTCTACCCCGACTTTGGGAGGATGACAAGGTCCCCAGGCACTCAGCTGTATTGCTTTCTGTTGTACATGGCTCCCCTGCTAATTGCTTCTGGGACCAGCAAACTGACAAACAAACTGTGGCTTTGGTAGAGGGAGTGAGAGCACTTGGAAAGCCAGACAGGAGAAAGCTTCAACAGCAGTAACTTCGAATACCTCAAGTAGAGGGATGGGGGAAGGGAATTCTCTTCCAGAGGGGGCCCAGCAGCCTCCTGACACAGTAAGTCCTAGGGTTGGTGATAAAGTAAAGCATTGTGAGGCCCCTGGTATTGATAACTGTGTGTTTGTATGTTTGCATGCACACAAGGTTGTTTGTGTGGGAAGTGCTGGGGTGTGTGTGTGTGTGTGTGTGTATGTGTATGCATGAGTGCAGGGTCACATATGTAGGAATTTGCAAGGGGCTGTATTTTGTGGGTATGTTTGTGTTAAGTGTGTTTGTATATATGCCCATGCAGGGGACATAGACTTTCAGACTTGTGAAGGGTACAGAAGTTGTAAATAACCTAGACAAATCTTCCTCTTCTCTTTTTTTGGAGGATTTGGTGAAGATTTGTGTCAGTCACCTTTCGATGATTTACCCTCCCTGGGTTTCAGTCTTCACCCCCTGCCAGGATCTAGAGGTGGAAGTAGAACCTGTCCTGGAAGAGGGTGCAGTTCCTCTCACTTTGACACCAAAAAGTATATATAAATGCATGATGAAAAAAAAAACCCCATCAAATGAGTCTTGTAGATAAGATGCATTTTATCCATCCACTCCCTTCCTCTGGAAATGAAGCTAGTCACCCTAGGGAAAGGGCTCTTAAGAAACCCGAGCACCCTGTTTTTCTTCTGAGAGCCTCATTCCTCTTCTGCTGCTCTTTCCAAACTCAAAGAGAGCTGCTGCTTTCCCCTCACAACAGATGAACAGTGAGGGCTCTACATTCTGAATGACCAGCCTCACTCAGAGTTGATGCCTAGGTGCCTTTGGAGCCTGGGAGAAATTGTGTGTTTTCTGAGTGTCTGTAGTTCTTCCTAAATGGGATGGGGCAGTGACTGGAGTCAGGTGAGCTGACTTCAAATCCCAGTACTGCTGCTTAACAGCTGTGTAAAGTGGGCAAGTGACTTAAATACTCTAAGCCCCAGTTTCCTGTAAAATGAGAATAATGATCAGGGAATCCTATATGTAGAACTTGAAGGACTCTTGGAGGCTGTTGAGTACAAATTAGTGACTTTTCAGATGAGCAAACTGAGGCACAGAGAGGTTAATGCCTTGTAAGTATCTGGGGTAGGACTTGAACTGAGGTCTTCTACTGCTCCACGTCCATGATATTTGCACCTACATAATAAAGTTGCTGTGAGGATCAAACTAGGTAATATATGCAATTGTAAACTGTAGAAAACTTTATAAACATTAGTTATTCATGAATGTGACTTTGTAATTTGGGAGAGACACTTGCCCAGGACAAAATTAGGCTTTTTGACTGCTGGGTACTGTTGACTGGACAGAGTCCAGGGTAAGAATATACTTCTTGGTATCAAAGAGATCCCATTAAATAGTTGGTGGTCTCCTGTTACAAGTTTCAGAGTTGGGATCAGCTGTTTGGAGGTGGGTTGTGGTGGGAAGCAGAGAAGGGAAATTGTTGTGGCTGTAGCCTTCTTTCCTGGTTTCACACTGACAACTTCTTGGGATGACCAAGAAATAGAGATCCAGTGACACCAGTGAACTGATTATAACACTCTTCACATTCTGAGCCTTTCCTCAGAAAAACTAGGGGTCCTACACTGTAATGCAGAACTGCCTCTTAAGGTAGCCTAAGCCTCCGTCCTTGGGACACTCCTCCTTGGAGAAATGTGGGTTGCAGTGATTACTATGGAAACCTCTTTCTGGGCTGGATGTGTTGGTAGCTTCTAGCTTTGGTTGAGATCTCCATTAGTGGGGGTTAATAGTTTGCAGAACTGTTCCTGCAGGGAGAGGGAGGGTGCAGCAGCACTTAGCATTGTGCCTTACACAGAGGAGGTACTTACTAAATGTTTATTGATTGATGGCAACAGGTACAGGGATTTATCTTGTCTCTGGGAGCTCAGTTGCTTGGTAACTACTTTGGAGCTTCAGGTCCCTGGTGTCTCTTATCATTCAGCCAGGCCTGTAGAATCATAGCAGGAGGGAGAAAAAGGCTTCAGCATGCCTGTCCCACTGTACCAATGAGCAAGACAAACATGGAGACTATTCCCTGTGGATAGTCCTGTGGTGCTAAGGGAGCCTAACCTGTTTGGTGTTCTACCTAATGTCCGGGTGAGGAGTTGTATCTTTTGCTCCCTTGGGCACTTGGAGAAGAGTACGGCAGGAAGAAATCCCAGGTCAGAAAAGGCCAAGCTTGGGCTGAGGGCCAGGTAACTGGGGCTCAGAAGAGGGACCTGTACCTTATCTCTGGCCCTCGAGGTCAGTCTGGCCCAGGGATAGAAAGACAGGGGAGAGTGGCTCTAATAAGGTGTTCCAGGTTCCAGCCAGTTTGTGTTTTGTGGGAGGCAGAGTATAGGAAAGGGGGTATCTCCTACACCAAGTGCTAGACAATTCCAGACCAGGTCACGCAGACAGGGCATTTGAATCAGCATCCCAGCACATACTTTATTTCAGCTGTATTTAAATCCTTCTTCCTTCCTGTCTTCACTATCTTATCCATTCCTAGCTCAGCATTCTGCCCTGATGAATATCTGTGCACCTCCCTGTTACTTTCTTTCTTCTCTCCTCTCTTCTTTCTTTCTTTCTTTCTTTCTTTCTTTCTTTCTTTCTTTCTTTCTTTCTTTCTTTCTTTTTTTTTTGGAGAGGGGAAGGCAGGGCAATTGGGGTTAGGTGACTTGCCCAAGGTCATATGGCTAGTAAGTGTTAAGTGAGTCCGGATTTGAGCTCAGGTCCTCCAGACTCCAGGGCTGGTCTTCTATTCACTGTACCACCTAGCCTTTCTGTCCCTCTGTTTTTTTTTTTTTTAAAGCAATTGGGGTTAAGTAACTTGCTCAAGGTTATATGGCCAGTCACTTTTTTGTGGGTTCTAAGTCTGAGGCCGGAACCGATCCCAGGTCCTCCCGACTCCCCGGCCGGTGCTCTTACTCACTGCACTACCCAGCCACTCCTGTCCCTGTTATTTTCAAATGATCCCTTGTAATGACTCAAGAAAAGGGTGATGGGTAGTGCTGCTTCTCCCTGCTTGGAGGGGCAGCCCCTGAAGGTGAGACCAGTGAATTTTGCCAACCCATCTTGTTCAGGAGTTTCCTTCTCCTTAAGGCCCTGTGGCCTAGAGGAAAATCTATGCTGACCTTGGAGTTTGGAGAGACTGGTTCAAATCCTACTGTGTGCCACCTCACACAGTAAAATGGGAATACTAAATCTACTCTTAGAGTTGTGAGTATCAAATCAAATCAAATAAGGCCCTTTGCAAAACTTCAAGAGCTATAAAATGTCAGCTTTATCTTTATATAGGTTTGAAGGAGGAGGACAAAGTACAGGGCTCCCAAAGCCAGAGTTCTGACTGTCCCAGGTGCTCTTTGGCACAGGGGTGGTGTTGTGACTTGTGCTTTCAGATTCTGGGGAGGAAGGTGGAAAGTTGCCAGTGATCTAATTGCTAAGTGCTATGACCTTTTCTCTCTACTAATCCTTCTTGACCTTTCTGAAGCTTTGGACAGGAAGGATACTTCCACATCCTTTGGTTTCTGTGATACTACTGCTTGCTCTTGATTCTTCTCCTACATGGCTGGCTCCTGTTCTATTTCCTTTGCTGGTTCTCATCCCTCTCCTGGCTTCCGTGTCTCCCAAAGTTCTGACTTAGGCACTTTCCCCCCTCCCTCTCTACATTTTGTCCCTTCATGAGCCCCTCCATTTCCATGGATTATTCGATTATTGTCGCTTTTTGAAGCTGACTCTCAGATGCACTTATCCAGCCCTAATCTCTCCCCTGAAACAGAATCACAACTGGTGGATGGACAACCTCCTAGAGAGATGTTCACCTCAAATTAACTATGTGTCAAACAGAACTCATCATCTTGCTTTTTAAACCTGCCTCTCCTCCAGCTTTTTGATTCCCTTGTGAGGACCACCTTCCTTCTAATCACCCAGATTTGCAGTCTTGAGTTTGACTTTGACTCTATTCTCCTTTTCATGTCTGGTCAGTTGTACTACTACATTGCATGCCCATGTCCTAGTCCAGGTCCCAGACTGTATAGGATCATAATCTCCTAACTGGTCCCTCTGTCTTCAGTCTTAATCCTCTTAATGTGTTTGTTACTCAAATGCCCAAATAATCTTCCTAAGGCATATGTCTGACCATATCCCTTCTCTGCTCAAAAAACTTCCAGTGGCTCCCTCTTACTTCTAGGATAAAATGCCAACAATTCAGGCTAGCCTACCTTTCTAGGCAGACTTATTTCAGAGTATTCCCTTTTGTATAAACAGTTCAGCAAAACTGACTGGTTAACTCTTTGCTGAGCTCAACATGCTATCTTCTTTCTCTTTGAATTTAAAGTGAATCATTCCCATATACACCTTCCTTATTCCTTCTTTTCAGAATTCTTTTCTCCTTTAAGCCTTCCCTCCTCCATGAAGACTTCCCTAATCTCTTCCCATACCTTATATTATAGTTCTATGTGTATGTATGAATGTGTGTATACTCCTCCTGGGACACTTTGTATATATTTTCCCTTCCAGAGGGCAGAGATTATCCTGTGTGGTGTGTGGTGTGTGGTGTGTGTGTGTGTGGGGGTGTGTGTGTGCATCCATCTGTGTGTCCTCAAAGCCTAAAAAGGTGCTTCTGCACACAGTAGATGCAATAAATATATTTCATATTGAAGGGAAGCACTCTCTATCTGCTATTTTATCTAAGAGTGGCGTGGGAGAAGTCAGTAAGTTGGAATGGAGTATAAGACCTAAGGAAATTGAGAGTGTCTTTGGCACAGTGGCAGGAGCTTTTATTAATGAATACATAATAACATAGTTTTATTAATCAACTTATTGTACCCAAAGAATGCTAATTAATGGTTTAGTGTCAACCTACAAAGAGAGGTCTCTAGTGGCATATCATAGTTTTCTGTCCTTGGTCTTATTCTAGTTGATATTATTATCAACAGCTTAGCTGAAGGAATAGACGGGAAGTTTATTTCTAAAAGTTGGAGGTGACACAAGCTTGAAGAGATTACTGTGTATAACATGAAGGTTTTTAAAGCTTCCAGCATGCCAAAACAATGAGGCTGAAACCAAGACAGTGAAACTTAAGAGGAACAAATGTAAAATCCTGAACAAAGGAAGTACAAAAAAATCAATTGCATAATTGCAGGAAAGGAGAGGATTTTTTGTATACAGTAGATGTTTAATAAATGTTAAATTGAACCAAAAGGCTGACCCAGGCATTTTAGTGGACTGTGTACCAGTCATATTATTTAGCTGTCCAAAAAAACCTATTTGTTGTTGTTGTTGTTCAGATATGTCTAATTCTTTGAGACCCCATTTTTGGGGTTTTCTTGGTGAAGATACTAGAGTTTTACCATTTGCTTCTCCAGTTCATTTTACAGATGAGAAAACTGAGGTAAACAGATGACTTGCCCAGGGTCACGCAGCTAGTGAGTGTCTGAGACCATATTTGAACTCAAAGATGATGAGTCTTCCTGACTGCAGGCTCAGTACTTTATCCACCTGTGCCATCTAGCTGCCCAATTTTGTTAGACTTCACTAATAGACATACAAGGAAAGGAAATAGTCAAGAATCTTACGCTGTTCTGATCTGACCACATCTAGTATATTGTGTGTGTATATATATATATATGTATTTGTATATACATATATATATACATACATATATATATATATATATTTCTGATTTATTTATTTCTGGTTACCACATCTTTTGAGGGACATTGAAAGACAACTACTATATTGCTTGAGGGAAAGTGACCAGGATGGTAAAAGGTCAGGAAAACATGTTATATGAGCAAAGCATTGAAAAAATGGGGGCAGCTTAGGTTGGAAAAGGGAAGATTTCATGGGAATATAATATCTATCTATAGATATCTGAAGAGTGAGGAGACTTATTTGATGTAGCTCTAAAATTCAAAGAAAGGGTCAATGGGTATAAGTTACAGGGAGGCAGATTATGACTGTGAATATAAGAAAAACTCTTGCATCAGTACTTTAGGTGGAGAGAAATCAGCAATCACAGCAATCATTTAGATCATTATGAATTTTTTTGAATTTTATTTAAAAAATTTTTGGTCTTTATTAATTTGTTTGTTTACTTTTAGTTTACAAGATTCAGTTACACAATTCCTTGAGTTTCAAATCTCCCTTCCCCCGCCCCCATACAATCAAGCATAGGATCTTCAAATACTTTCACATTAGACATTAGTCAGGTTATAAAGAAGGATTGTATTAGATGGAATGAACAATGGGAGAGAGGAAACAAAACCAAACAAGAAAAAGAAAAAGAGCAAGTAGTTTGCTTAAATTTGGATCCAGACTCAGTTCTTTCTAGTTCTTTCTCTGGATGTAGACATCTCTCTCCATCATGAGTCTTTTGGGATTGACTTATATCACTGCATTGCTGAGAAGAGTCCCGTCTATCGTAGTTGGTCATCACACATATGTTGTGTCTGTGATTGTGTACAAATTTCTCCTGGTTCTACTCTTCTC
This sequence comes from Gymnobelideus leadbeateri, assembly GCA_011680675.1. NCBI lineage: Eukaryota > Metazoa > Chordata > Mammalia > Diprotodontia > Petauridae > Gymnobelideus > Gymnobelideus leadbeateri. The sequence goes on from WOXC01000755.1 coordinate 884,710, forward strand.
ACTCAGCATCAGTTTGTATAAGCCTTTCCAGGTAAATATGAAGTCCATCTGCTCCTCATTTCTTAGAATACAATAGTATTCCATTATATTCATATACCACAACTTGTTCAGCCATTCCCCAATTGATGGGCATCCCCTTAATTTCCAATTCTTTGCCATCACAAAAAGAGCCGCTATAAAATATTTTTGTACATATGGGTCTTCATTATGAATTTTTAAAAATAAAATTTAGCAAACAAAACATAAACATTCAATCATATATACATAAATTATTAATTCCAAATTATTAAAATTTTATTTTAACAAGATAATAACAGGCTGCCTCTTGATTTAAATTTTTTTCCCTTTGGACAGTCTATATTCACTCTGTTCAGGGAACTGGTATAGCCACTGTTTCTATCACATCTGGCAACGAGCTTTCAAGTTCCCTTTGCTATTTTGGCTTCTGTGTGGACAGGCTCCCTTTTTTGTCTTCTTTCAGACAAAGTGGGCATTTCACAAAGGTTGTAGAGTCGGGGAGAGTGCCCTGGGCTAGGAGTCTATCTACCTTATTGGGTTGGTATGAGAAAATCTTGTCATCCTTTGTAAGATATTGGACTAAGAACTGGAAGAGACATGAGAGCACAACCCCTCTTTTTATTAGTGAGGAAACTGAGACCCAGAGAAGTTAAGGGACTAGCCCAGGATCACTGGTCTGAGGTAGGCTTTGAAGGCAGATCTTCCTGACTAGCTTTTATTAAGAGCCTACAGTATTCCAGGCATTGTGCTAAGCTTTGTGAAGAAATGCAAAAGACAGCCCCTTCCCTCAAGGAACTCACTGTCTAATGGGGAAACAACATACAAGCAACTATGTTCGAAGAGGATATAGACAGTATAAACTAGGAGTAACCTCAGAGGGAAAGAACTAGCAGTAAGTCAATAAAAATTTATTAAGTACCTGACCATGTGTCAGGCATCCTGCTAAGCACTGTGGATACAAATACCAAAAAAGACAGTCCCTTCCCTCCTGGATCTTACATTGGATGGAGGAAGACTGTATATACAAAGAGAGATGCAAAAGGAAGGGGAGGAGGGTACTTAGCAGGCTTGGTGGTGTCTGGTTCCGGTCAATAAAGCAAACTCAGGCAAACAAAGGAAACAAGGCAGAGATAATTATTTTTTAGCACACCAAAGCAACTAGCTGTTGGGGTGCAGCCAGCTCCAGTTACAAACAGCTCATAGATTTTATAGACAGAAGGAAACAAGTTCTATATAAAGGCAAAAAGGTTAGGTACCCACATGAAGAAAGGGGTTTTATGCCACTTTAGTTTTTTCTCAGTGTAAATAGAAGGCACAAGGTGTTTCCAGATCACCATTATCTGCAACCTAGTTTCAAACACATCCACAGGTAAAGCAAGATTTAAACATGGAGTCACTTGGATTAATTTAGCACAATGGAAAAGGCAGAGAAGTCCCAGAGTAGTGCAGTCAGGTGAAAAGGGGAGCCTTGAAGGAAGCTAGGACAGCCAGGAGGTGGAGGTAAAGAAGGAGAGAATTCCAGGCACGGAGGACAGCCAGTGAAAAAGGTCTGGAAATGGAAGGTGGAGTATCTTGCCACAGAATAGCAGAGTACTTACAGGGCAGTAAAGTGGAAGAAGCCCAGAGGGCAGGAAAGGGCCAGATTAGGAAGAGCTTTGAATGCCAAACCAGGACATTTCATTTTAGATCCTGGAGGTGGTAGGAGCTCCTAGAGTTGATTTATTATGAGTGGATGATATTAGCAGAAATGGGTTTTTAGTTCAGTTCTCCGTTCAGTGTGCCGTCAAGCACTTTGGAAATGTGACATTGTTTTGTGATAATAGGCTAGTCTCTAGCCTCTCTGCTCCTCAGTTTTCTTATTTGTAAAATGGGGCTACTAACCCTTGTACTGCAAACCTCACCTCACAAGGCTATAATGAAGAAACTACTAAAAACACTATAAAATCGGAACGATTGTTTGAATGCCAGCGCTTCCACTTCCTAGTTGTGTAGTAATTGTGAGCAAGACAGCTAAGAAAACAGGGGTTCAGGTAGGTTATCTGTGAAACGAAGATAGTAATACTGATACTGATTCATTCCCTCAACTTTTCCCTCTATTGACCAAGGGGAGAATGGGCCCTCAGTTTCCATCATTCTTTATTTCTTAGGCTAATACTATAGGAAGTCCTGCTGATCATGAGCACAGGGAACATAGATCTCTTAGGGAAGCCCTTCTTGGCTGTTTTCATCTAGGTCATCTAAGGCCTACTTCAGAGATAGATAACTAGTCCAAACATCTGATTTTGTAGGTGAGGAAATGGAAACCCAGGAAATGGAAATGTGGTTTGCCTAAGGACATTCAGGCTAGGTGAGTAGGAGGTGGGATCTCACCCCAGGGCATAAATCTATCTCTTCTCCCAATGGGGAGCTGCTTCTGCTCTTCCGCTAAATCTGTTTTCTTTTTTTACCAAGTTTGGAGACTACTCCAGGGGAACCTAATAGCTGTCTTCAAGTACTTGAAAAGCAGTCATATGGAAGAGGGATTTAATTTCTTTTATTTGGTCCCCAAGGGCAGATCCGGGAGCAATGAGGGGGAAAGTTTCAAAGAAGCCAGTTCAGTTTTACCATTTAGAGCCCTCCCAAACTAAGATGGTTGGCCCCAGAAGCTAGCAGGTTCCTCCTCCATGAGAGATGTCATCCATCCCTTGTTTAAAAAAACAAAAACAAAGGAAGAGAAGTTTGGCAAAACCAACCAATATCAGTCTGTTAACCAGGATTTTTTAAGTGCTCCCTGTATGCCAGGCACTGTGGGACACAAGTACAAAAGTGAAAATGGTATTTTTTCTCCAGAAGCTTGCCAGTATTCTCTCCTACAGTCTGGCAGAGGGCAATGGCACGTCTTTATGGGCATAGCTCTTGTTTTAGTGCTCTTTGTTTTATAAAAGCACTTTGCAGATGCTGTATTTTTTTTTTTAACAGATTGAAGGTTTGTGGCAATCTGTGTAAGTCTGTCGGCACCATTTTCCTATTAGGATGTGCTCCTATGTGTCTTGGTTTATCACGTTTTGATAATTCAGTATTTCAAGCTTTTTTTATTATATCTGTCATGCTGATCTGTGATCGGTGATCATAGATATTACTATTGTAATTGTTTTGAGGCACCACAAACTGTGCCCACATAAGACTGCAAATTTATCAATAAATGTTGACCCAGCTTGTTCCCAGTCTCTTTCACTCCCCTTGAGTCCCTCCCTATTCCCCGAGACACAACAATAGGCTGATTAATAACCCTACAACAGCCTGTAAGTATTCAAGTGAAAGAAAAAGTCAATGATGTGGCAAACTTCATTGTCATCTTATTTTAAGAAATTGCCATGGCCACCCCAACCTTCAGCAGCCACCACCCTGATCAGTCAGTAGCTGTCAACATGGGAGCAAGACCATCCACTAAGCAGAAAGATTATGGCTAAGCTGAAGGCTCAGATGATGGTTTGCATATTTTAGCAAAAAAAATTTTTAATCAAAGTACATACATTTTTTAGACATGATACTCTTGAATACTTTATAGACTACAGTAAACACAAGTTTTGAATGCACTAGGAAACCAAAAAATTCATGTGACTTGCTTTATTGCAATATTCACTTTATTGCAGTGGTCTGGAACTGAACCCGCATTATCTCTGAGGTATGCCTACACATATGGAAATGTGTATGGAATAGATTCAGTATGGTTTGTGGAAGAAGACTTGAAGTTTGGGGGCTTAGGGGGGATGGCTTGGAGAAGGCAGTCCTTGAGCTGAGCCTTGAAGGAAACTATGACTTCTCAGAGGAAGGTGAGGAGGGAGTCCAGTCCAGGGCCAGCCAGTGCACCATCAGGGAGGCAGGGGATGGTGTGCTTGTCTATGAGAAGCAGCCAGAAGGCCAGTTTGGTGGGACTGGGATGTGTAGAGAGGAGTAATAATGTGCAGTGACATTGGGAGAACGTACTGGAACTTTAAATGGCAAACAGAGGGGATTATATTTGATTTTAGAAGCAATAGGAAGCCACTGGAGTTTGAGTAAGGGAAGTAAGGTTAGATTTGCACTTTTAGAAAAATCCGTTGTGCCGATTAAAAAAAGAAGGGGCTTGAGTGATGTAGACCAGTTAGGAGGCTCTTGTAATGATAATAGTTCAGGTGTCGGGAGACGAGAACTTTTATCTAGGTGGTAGCTGGGAGAGTGAGAAGGGAGTAGACTTGGGAGAGGCTGTGAAGGTAAAAGAAGTCTCCAGATCTATTAACTGTGAATGGATATGTGGGGTGAGTGAGAGAGGCCTATCTGAGTGGCTGCAAGGATATTGAGGTCTTGACAGGTTCAAAAGAGAGGAAGATTAACTTAAGATCTGTTAAGATATCCACAGGACCTCCATTTTGTCTTTTTTTGGGGGGGAGGGCAGCTGGGGTTAAGTGACTTGCCCAAGCTCATACAGCTAGTTTTTGTGTTAAGTGTCTGAGGTCGGATTTGAACTCAGGTCCTCCTGACTCCAGGGCCAGTGTCTATTCACTACACCACCTAGCTGCCTCTGGGACATCGTTTTGAAATGTCCAGTAGATAGCTGGAGATGAAAACCTGAGCTGAGGAGAGGGATTAGGATTTGAAATAGAGATCTTGGAGTCATTTACATAGGGATGATAATTAAATTTATGTGAACTGATGAGGAGAGAGAGAGAGAGAGAGAGAGAGAGAGAGAGAGAGAGAGAGAGAGAGAGAGAGAGAGAGAGAAATATGCCCAGGACAGAGCTTTGGGATGTGCCCACAGTTAGAGGGCATGTTGTGGATAAGGATTCAATAAAAAAAGATGGAGAAAGATCAGTCAATGTCAGAAAAACCCAGAGAGGAGGGACTCTTCAGAAAAGGATGGTTGGTGACAGCAATGGCCAACCATTAAAATGCTGTAGGAGTCAAGAAAAATGAGGACATATGGCTAGGCCACTAAATGGTCCTTGTGGATTTTGGTAAGGACAGGTTCACTTAAGTGATAACATTGGAAGTCAGGTTGTTGTTGTTTGTCCATCCTTTGTTTTCCAAGACATCCCGAGAGTGATGTCCTGTCATGTAAGTGAATTGGGATTTAAGTGAGGCAAAGCTGTTCAAAACCATCAGCCTCTCTCTATCCCTTCAGTGTCATTGAAGTTCAGTGGCAAGATAAAAGTCAGGATCACAGTCAGTGGTGGGGGATGAAGTGGATGACCTTGGGTCATCTAGGTGGCACAGTGGAGAAAGCACCAGCTCTGGAGTCAGGAGAACTTGAGTTCAAATCTAGCCTCAGACACTTAACACAAAACTAGTCATGTGACCTTGGGCAAGTCACTTAACCCCAATTGCCCTCCAAAAAGCAAATAAATAAATAAAATAAAAGGGAGTGGGTGTGTGTGTGTGTGTGTGTGACAAAGAATAACTAACAGTGTTTTTCCATCTTTAACTCTTGGTATATTATAAGTATAGTGGACCAGAGGTAGTTCCCTATGCTAGAAGCATGCATGCCCACAGGCCCACAGGCACTTGGTCAGAATTGTCTGAGACAAAGGAGTCTTCCTCATCTGTGTAATTAAGTGTTTGCATAACTGGTTTTGTTAGAGGGAAGCATTCTCAGCAGACATACATGGTCAGGTTTCCCTGCAAGTATAAATACATGCCACAGTCACATTAAAAATCCTGGGCCACACAAGCTTCTGGCCACTGATGGAAACAGCAATGGGCCCATTCTTCCCGGTAACATGTGGCTTCAGTAACTTCCAATCTTCCTTAAATTCGGGATTGAAGAAGACATACGGGACTGGATTCAGGTAAGCAGGCATTGGTCTGACTTCATGGTCTCTGAGCTGATGAAAATCTTAGTGATCAATGGTGCAGATGAGAAAAATGCAACAGGACAAAAAAAGATGAAACTGGTGAATATGAGCCAAGTGACCTGCTTAATCACACTAGCCTGGGAGTGCTCCCAGAGGCCCTCTTTTTTCAGGTTGCAGTAAAGTTTAGTGTACAGGATAGCCATTAGGAGAAACATTAATGAGTTGAGGTGCACGAGGGTGACGATAAACCCTAAGGAAGCTGTTTCACCAGTGGGGAAGGGCAAGCAGAGGGGAAATGCCACAGCACACAGAAATGCTAGTCTGGTGGCCGCCCAGAACTGTCAGAGATGGTTTCTCTTCCCATTTTTCAGGATCTCCTTGGCAGATAAGCTTTGTTTAACAGCTGCTAGCATCAATAAAAATATGGCACTTTCTTAAGAAAACACTGCAAGGAAGCCAGTAACTTTGTAACCATTGCCGGTCTCCCATCAGATCCCAAATTCAGCAAATCTTCCCCAAGAGACAGCATCCAGGAAAGTTAAATGCCAGTATAGAGTCTGTTAAATTAGACACAGAAACCAGACCTATGAACAGCTTGGAGGAAGGCCATGGAGCACAAGCTGCACTTGTCATCACAAGGACAAACAGGTCGGCAACCAAGAAAATAAACCACATGGTGAGATGGATCTTCCAGCTCCCCAGTAGATATTCTCAGGCCTTAAAGGCACCTGTTTTAAGATGACAGTGGGTAATTGTCTGGCTGTATTCTTTCTCAGTCCTGCCTGTGAAATCTGCTGGGTCTACTTTTTCCTGATGGAGGAAACACTATGATCTGGGAGGTCTGTGTAAGAATCCCCAAATGCACAGCGCTGCTAAGCTTACAGCACAAAGACCTGAGATTTACCAAGTCCTTTGCTGTTTGATGTTTCTTTCAGATGAAAGTTGCTTGTTAGTTTAAGCTGGTTTAACCCATTCAGGCCTTCTTTTGGAAATGAAGTCAGTTCATTGAAACTGATATCTAGGTTAGTGATTGGCCAAAGCTTAATGAATGCTCCATTGTAAACTTCCTACATCAGGTTTCTGCTCAGATCTAGGTTACACAGGGAAGTTAAATCCTTGGAAGGTACTTTCTTTAATTTCATAGATCTGATTATTTTGTAATGAAATTTCTTCCAAAGTACTGCAATCACTGAAACTCAGAAGTTCTTGTATATCAGAGTCTTAAAGTTCTTTCCATCCTGGCACAAGTTATTGGGTGTACTGCTTATTCTGGTGCCTGTCAAGGTTAAACTCTCTAAATAGATGGGTCTCGTCAGGTGCCATACCTGTACACCAAATGCCTAAAGAACGCAGCTCTTACAGTCCGCACAATAAATAAAGTGTTGTCATTTAAATTGGTGGTCATTTAATGATTAAATTAAAGTCATTTAACTTAATGTAATTAAGGTTATTTCCCAGATCCCAGTTTGTCTATGTGAACACCCATTCAAAGGGAGCAGATGAAGATTACAAAGAGAGAGGGGGAGCATGATGGTGGGGGCAATCGGCTGGAGAAATCAGGAGGTTATCAGATCATGGGCTTGACCTTGGTGAGAAGGGCCTCCTTGTCAGCCATTTCCAACAGCATGCCCTAGCTGCATCTCCGTCATCTACCCACCACCTTTGCAAAGTAGGGAAAGAAGTGCATTCTCATACAATTTCTTTGGGATCCTGCTTGGTCATTTGTAATTTACAAGTTATTCAGTTTTTTTCTTTTCTTTTTTTTTTGGAGGGCAGTTGGGGTTAAGTGACTTAAGTCCAAGGTCGCATGGCTAGTTTTTTGTGTTAGGTGTCTGAGACCAGATTTGAACTCAGGTCCTCCTGACTCCAGGGCCGGTGCTCTATTCACTGCGTCACCTAGCCACCCCACGTTATTCAGTTTTGATTTTTGTTGTTTGCATTTATGATGCTTTCATCATTGTAGATTCCTGGTTCTCCTTACTTCAACTAGTTCATATAAATAAGTCTTCTTATTCCTCCCTGTATTCTCCGTAATCATCATTTCTTGTGCATAGTAATATATCCCATTTTGTTTGTGCGTCACAGTTTATTTAGCCATTCCCCAATCTATGGGCATCTAATTTGTTTTCAATTCTTTGCTGCTACAAAAAATATTTTTATAAATATTTTGGTATATATGGGGACTTTCTATTTTTGACCTGCTTGAGTGTGTGGGTATATGTGCATCCATTGCATCCTAGTTCTTCTCCAGCTATGTCTCCTGCTGGACCCAGGTGGCTCCAGAGGAGAAAGTGAGGCTGGTGACTTTGCATAACCCTCCCTCACTTATATCCAATTCTCTTGCATGTCATAGCATCACTTCCTTGATTTCATGGTCCTCTTCCAGAGCAAAGGACAAACAACAATATATGTGTATAATACACACACATATACATATATGTATAATACACACACATATACATATATATATATACATGTATATGTGTGTGTATAAATAGTGGAGTCTTTGAACCAAGCTCATTGTTTGTTATTTTGACACTTTAGACATTCTTCGCTTAGCTACCCATGGCTTTCCAGAATAACTGGACAAACTCATAACTCTACCAACAGTGTGCCCATCATTCCAGAGCCCCTCCAGCACTGACTTCCCATCTTTTTCTGTCTTTTGCCATCTTTACACATTTATGAGGTGTTGAAGTGAAATTTCATAGCCATCTTTATTTTCATTTCTCTAATTACTATTGCCTTTGGACATTTTTCTGTATAATTGTTAATAGTTGTCTCAGAAGCTGATTCTTCTGAGAACTGTTTCTATCCTTTCACCATTTTCTAAATCTGAGATTCTCTGATTCTGTCCTATATGTCCATTACTATATTCCAGGCATAATTTCCATTCTATCAAGTCTCAGTGATATCCAAGAGAGCTTATTTGCTTCTTCTCATTGAAGTTTCACGTTTACTTTATCATATTCATCACTTAAATATATTGATATCTGAGGTAATAAATGGTGTCTTAGACCTTCTTTAGTCACTCAGCACATTTATTAGTTTATCAACTGCTGTGTGCTAGGCACTCTGTTGTTATTGAAAATGTTACTAGGAGGTTTAATAAGTTGTTAAGAATCATTTATACCTTAGCAGTAATGACTCTCAGACCCTTTCTTGAGAGCTGGTGTTGATATGGAGCCTTAGGGAGGGAACATGAAAGTACTAGATGTTGTAGGTGGGGGAAGCAGGTGTCATTGGAGAGACAGGCAGGGAACAGGAAGACAGACCTGTTTAGGGCTGGTCCCATACAAAGTAACAGATGAAATAGACCACGTTGGCAGTTTCTCCAGCTATGTGAATTCTTGGACCATTGGGATGAAGACAGTAGTCAGGTAGGTTCCCTTTCTGTGGTTGGGGAGGGCTTTGGTGATCCTCTCCTCTGTACCACCTGTTTTCCTGGATAGGAATCCCAGTGACAGGGCCTGCCTTCATTTCTTCTGCTTCCCATTTGGTAGTTCCTGCTAAGCTCTGGTGCAGGAAGGAGGAGATACAAGTAGCTGCTTGGTTCCAGACTTTCTCTGTGGAGCTGCCTTATCGGCCCCAGTTGGGGTCAGGTGTGCTGTTTACCCCTCTGTCTGGGGACTCCAGCCAGCTATGGGGCCAGAGAAAATCAAGTAGATATTTTGCCATTTTTGATTCCTTTGGCTGATTTGTTTTTTATGCCTCCGGCAATAATTGAGTGTGACTCTGGGGCTCTGGTTGGTATGGGCAAGGAAGGTAAGAATGTTAAAAATTTGAAAGGATGGCTAACAAACTTTAAATTCCACCACTGACTCTGTAGGGTATAGTATGAGGTTAGGGAACAAGGTACAGTTGGAGAGATGTTTATTTTAGCCAAGAAGATAAGGCTGAAAATATTGTTGTTTTTGTTTAGTGAAAGGAGTAGGATCTGATTAAAAGAAGTCCTTTGCTGAAAATTTGCATTTTTTGAAGAAAGTTTAGTTGTTAATTAAAAAATAGTTCAGTTACATTTTAGTTTTTTTAGTTTGCAGAATAAAAATAATATCCTTTGTGATTGTGTAGTCAAGAAACATTTGCCTTTAAAACAATGTGAAATTCCCTAATGAAATGTACTTCACATGCCTGTTAATATTAAGGATAGCATTTCTTTCTTTTTAAAAAAATTATTTATTTTCATTTTTCAACATTCACTTTTTTAAAGGTAACAAATATTTATTCACTTTATTTGCATAATTCCAGATTTCTTTTTTTGTTTTCTTTTTCTTTTTTATTAATTTATTTATTTTTAGTTTTCAACATTCATTTCCACATGGTTTTGAGTTCCAAATTTTCTCCCCATTTCTTCCCTCCCACCCCCCAGATGGCATTCATTCTGATTACCCCTCTCTCTAGTCTATTCTCCCTTCTATCATGCCCCGCCCAGTCTCCTTCCCCCTTGCTTTCTTGTAGGGCAAGATAGATTTCTTTTTTAAATTTAATTTTTTTTTTTTCTTTTTGGAGGGGAGAAGGCAGGACAAATGATTTGTTGAAAAGTCATACATCTAGTAAGTGTTAAGTGTCTGAGGCTGGATTTGAATGCAGGTCCTTCTGACTCCAGGGCAGGTGCTTTATTCACTGTGCCACCTAGCTGCCCCACAAGATAGATTTTTAATCCCCATTATATCTGTATATATCTGCCTGTATATCTTATTTCTCAGCTGCATGTAAAAACTATTTATTTATTTGCCATTTCAACATTCATTTTTGTAAGATTTTGAGTTCTAAATTTTTCCCTCCCCTCCTCTCTTCCCAAGATAGCATGCAATCTGATAAAGGCTATATATGTGCAGTTATTAAATGTATTTCCACAGTAGTCAAGTTGAGAAAGAAGAAGCAGAACAAGAGGGGAAAACCATGAGAAAGAAAAAACAAAAAGAAAAACAGTATGCCTTCATCTGCATTCAGACTCCACAGTTCTTTCTCTGAATGTGAATAGCATTTTCCATCAGGAGTCTTTTGGAATTGTCTTAAGATTGTTGTGTGCTGAGAAGAGCTAAGTCTATCAAAGTTGGTCATCACACAGTGTTGCTGTTACCATGTACAATGTGCTCCTGGTTCTGCTCACTTCACTCAGCATTAGTTCATTTAAGTCTTTCCAGATTTTTCTGAAATCTGCCTGCCTGTCTGCCATTTCTTATGGAACAAACGTATTCTATTACATTTATATACCATCACTTATTCAGCTATTCCTCAATTGATGAACATCCCTTCAGTTTCCATTTCTTTACCACCACAAAAAGAGCTGCTTTGAATATTTTTGTACATATGGGTCCTTTCCCTTTTTATGATCTCTTTGGGATATTTAGTTTGGGATACAGACCTAAGAGTGGTGTTGCTGGATCAAAGGATAGGAACAGTTTTATAGCCCTTTGAGCACAGTTCCAAATTGCTCTCTAGAATGGTTGGATCAGTTCACAGCTCTATAAGGATGGCATTTTGCTGCCAGTGGATCCCCTTTGCCCTAGGTCAAAAAGTGGGTGAGCTATATGGCAGGGTTTATCCTGCCTAAGATAGCTGAACTGTCAATTTTTTTAGCTGAGATGGGCTTTCCAGGTGGGGGTGCCCACAAAATTGGGGCTCAAACTCATTCCCTTGCCCTAGTTGAGTCTTTGCCCTTGCCCAGGACTTAATGACTTCTTTTTGTTTTTGTTTTTTGCTTTTTGGAGGGCAATTGGGTTTTGAGTAACTTGCCCAAGGTCACACGGCTAGGTTTTTGTTTGTTTGTGCGTTAAGTGTCTGAGGGCGGATCCGAACTCAGGTCCTTCTGACTCCAGGGCCGACACTCTACTCACCGAGCCAATTAGCCGCCCCTAGGACTTAATGACTTCTAAGGCAAAGAGTTGACCTGGGAAGGAGCCAGACATGCTGTGAAGTAGGAGGTAGGGGTTGGTCCCTCTTCTAAGAGGGACTGTCCTGGGACTCTGAATCCCCAGGCCTTTCCCATTCCGACCTCTCACTCATGTTTTTGGTATATGAGCGCTTAGAGAAGGGCTTGGACAGGAGTGAGGGAAGGGCCGGGTCCATGGGGCATCCTTGTGATCTTTGCATCTGTTCCTGGATTTGCGTTTGTTCCATAGATTAATAACCAGTTCATAATTTGTGATACCAAGTAGACACCACTTCATTGGTGCCTCCTTAGCAGCCGTGCCAGGCTCATTCTGGGAAGAGCAGATGTCCAGAAGGCAGTCCTGTAGTTCTCTGTGTATGTACTCCCTCACCCCAATCCCAACAGAGGCTGTACATTACACAGGGCCAGGGACCCTGGGACCAAGCTCTGTAGGCATTGACTGTGGGACTGAGTGGACAGAAGTTGAGTAGTAGGATTTTTTATTAGAGACTAAAAAGGCTCAGTACTCCATTCCCTTAATGTCTTAGTGCAGGTTCCCCATCACTGCCTTAGTTTTTCCCATGTTTAGAGGATATAGGAGTCTCATCTCCAAGGACTTGAGATGGAGACAAAACAAACTGCAGCTCAACCCAGTTCTGTCATTCTACCCAGCCTTCACTTGAGAATCAACTTGTGCCTCTTTCATGCCAAGCCAGTCCCTTCCCACCCCCACCCCATGGATTCAAAATGCAGCCTATTCAAGAAGTCTCCCCTGAACCACCAATTTACATCTTTTCCCTGGTTCCAGGGTCTAGAGCACTCTGCAAACACAGGCTAATATAGGACAACTAATTGTTCATTCTTACAGTTTTAGCTTTGTTACCCTTAAGAGGCAATGTGGTGGAGCATACAGCGAGCTTCCCTTCTTAGCACACCAGGAAGACCTGGATTCAAGTCTTGTTTCTGTCATGTCCTGGCTGTGTGACTGCAGAGAAGTTACTTCACCTTTCTGTGCCCCAGACAACTCTAAGACGTGCAGTTGTAGACCAGTTGCTGAGTTGCATTGGTAGATGGAGTTTCCTCACCAGTAGTTCCTTATACAGTTGAAATTAGGGGTCCCAAATGACAAATGATCTCTTTCTCCCTCTCCCCCATTCCATTTCCTGCTCTCCTCTTCCTCTCCTTTCCTTTCTCTTTGCTCCTTCCCTCCCTGGATGCTCTTGAGCTGGAACTTCTCAGTGGCATTCATTGCAAAAATTAAAAAGTGTGTGTGTGTGTGTGTAATTTTATATACAGGAAGTGTTTTTGAGAGGCTTCAAAAGAAACATAAAATACGATTTTTGCCCTTCACAAGCTTACTATCTTGATTGGGTGAGGAACATAAGTGATATCAGTTGGTGTTATAGAAATAACAGCTTATATTTTTGTAGCACTTTAAGGTTTATGAAGTACTTCATAGTGTTTGTAAAAGAAAGTATTTCTGCAAACCCCACTGGTTTTCAGAGTCAGGAGAAATAGACCATGGCTCTGACACATACCAGCAGTGTGACCACGGGTAAGTCACGTCAGTAAGTCACATTACCACTATGACCTTCTGTTTCTTGTCTTTTAAAAAAAATTAATGGATCTTTTGTTCTTCCATCATTCTTATCTCCCTGTATGCCGTACTTTCTTCTCCCTTTCCCAGAAAGCTGTTTCCCAAATCAAATAATAAAAAAAAAGGATAAATAGGAAATAATTTACAGAGGGAAGGTGCTAGAATTAATAGGATTGGGGAAGGCTGTAGAAAGCAGGATTTCAGTTGGGAATTGAAGCTAGGGAGGTCAGTAGCTAGAGCAGAGGAAGGAAGGAAGTATATTTTCTTATCTAATTCAGTTTTGTTCTTTTTTTGCTAACAAATAAAAATTCTCAAGCAAAATGAAGCCATACATTGGCCATATCTGAAAATGCATATCTCCTTCCATGCCTCTCTGGTTCATTACCTCTTTGCCAGGAGGAGATCATCTTTTGAATTATCATCAGTTTCCTGTAGGTGTGATTGATAATTGCATTGATTAATTATTAAGTGTCACACTTTCTTTTACTATGTTATAGTCATTGTATAATTGTCATGGTTCTGCTCACTTCACTCTTCACCAGTTCATTCCCTCACTCAATAAACTCCAGTGGCTCCCTGTTGCCTCCAGGAGCAAATAAAAAATGTTCTGTTTCCCATTCAAAGGCCTTCATAACCTAGCCCCCTCCTACCTTTGATGTCTTCTTACAGGAGGACTCCTTAACCCATACACGTTGATTCTGTGGCACCAGCCTCCTGGCTGCTCCACGAACTAGATATACTATCTTTCAATTCCTGGTATTTCCTATGGCTGTTCCTCTTTCCTGGAACCTTCTCTCTCTTCCACAAAGATTACTGACCTTCCTGGCTTCCTTTTAAGTCCCTACTAAAATCCTGCCTTCTACAGGAAGACTTCACCAACCCCTCTCAATTCCAGTGCCTTCCCTCTGCTAATTATTTCCTACTTATCCTATATATAATTTGCTACATATATATTTTTTGTATGTTGTCTTTCCCATTAGATTTCAAGCTCCTTGAGGTAAGGGACTGTCTTTTACTTTTTTGAAAATCTCCAGTGCTTAGCTTAGTGCCTGGCATATTTTAGATGCTTATTAAATGTTTATGGATTGATTAAATAATATTCTATTACATTTATATACCTAATTTGTTGAGTCATTCCTCAATTGATGGGTACCCACTTTGTTTCCAGTTCTCTACTACAGTAAAAGTGTTGCTATATAAAAATGTGTGTGTGTGTGTGTGTGTGTGTGTGTGTGTGTATGCACATAGGAGCTTTCCTTTTTTCTCTTATTTCTTTAGGGGTATATACCTAGTAGTTCTATCACTTTGTCAGTGGATGGCATGTACAGCTTAGTGCCTTTTTGGGTGTATTTCCAAGTTTGAGCCTCTGTTTCTTAATCTGTAAAAAATAAAAGATCTCATGTTCTCAGAGTTCATATGAAGACAATGTTTTATTTAAATCTTAAGGCAATAGGCAGATATGTGCTTTTACCATTGTTGTATGAGGTATTTGAGTAACAGTATAAGCCAGTAAAGTGGGAAATTCTTTGAGATTTTAAGGAAGAGTGATTAGGATGGTTGGGAGAGTCCTGGTTGATCAGCCGAGTCTCAGGTTATGATTTGGGTGGGCAGAGAAGAGGATAAAGTGCAGTGAGGGCAGGAGAGGAATGGCACAAGTTAAGGCTTGAGTCCAGAATGTATGCAGCTGGGGATAGTGAGTAGGCTGGTCTGGCTAGTAGAGGAAGCTGGTGTTGGTGAGTCCTAGTAGGTAAGATTGAATGGACACTAGGCAGCATTCTTTATAGCTTAATGAATGCTTGTGGATTGACCCATCATCTTTCATTCAGTTATCCAAGGGATCTTCCTGAAGTGCCAGTCTGACCATGTCACTCTTCTGTCAGTAGATTCCAGTGGTTCCTTATTACATCCAGGATAGTATTACCTACCCACATTCATTAACTCCAAGTGGCTCTGTATCACCTCTGTTTAGCTTTGAAAGCCCTTCATACCCTGGCCCCTTCCTACCTTTCCAGTCTTCTTACATTTTGATCCCCATGCTCTCTGATCCTTTGGCAATGTCTTTCTAATCTCTCAACTCCATGCGTTTTCACTGACTCTTCCCCATTTCTGGATGTCTCTCCCTCCTGGCTTCCTTCAAGTCTTAACTAAAATCCTACTTTTCAAGGAGACTTTTCCAGGTCCCCCTCCATTCTAGTGCCTGCCCTCTGAGATTACCTCCAGTTTTTCTTGTATATAACTTGTTTGTGCATGGTCGTTTATGTGTTATCTTCCCCATTAGACTGTGAGCTCTCTGAGTGCAGGGACCATTTTGGCTTTTTCTTTGTGCTCAGCACAGTGCCTGGGGCATCATGGGTGCTTAATAAACACTTGTTCATTAGGATAGCCTCATCATATGCAGTGAGGTAATGTAGCCTAGTAGAGAAACTCTTATTCTAGAGTCAAGAAAGCCCTGGTTTCTCAGGTCTTGTGCTTCTTATCTTCCTTCTATGCATCCCCTAAAATTCCTGGTCAGAGTTTGGACTGGTCAGCTCAGAAGGAAATAAATAAGGTTGTGCTGGCCAGGAAGGGAAGTTGAAAGGGAGGTGCTTGCTTTGGGTGACAGGGAATATTCTACTGGCATAAAATCTGGGAAGGTCAACAGTCTTTGAACCATTGTTTTTGGGTTTTATCACTCAGTGGGAACTTGTCGGGATGTTTCTGTCCAGCCATCTTGCTCTGATTTCTTGGCAGGGCCAATGGTAGCTGACCTTGGGTAGTGGCAGTTGGGTAAACATCTGTGTAGATGGAATATTAACAAAACTTTTACCAGACTAGCTTAACTCCCTTAAGAAGGTGGGGGCAGCCCTTTCCACATGCCAAGTTTATCCCTTCCTAGGGGGGTAGAGTAGGGTGACAGAGAGGAGGTGAAAAGTTGGAGAAGTTTGCTTGCTGCAAAGTAGATGTGATACTCCCAAATTTGGCCATATAACCTGAAAGTAGAACTATGAGTTGGGAGGATTTAGCTACAGATTTTTTTCTACACGTCTTCCCAATGGGTAGTAAAAGGCCTTAACTTGCCTCTCGTTCCCCTCCACAGGAGTAGGAGACCAGTGGTTATGATCCTCTCTTAATTTGTCTCCTAGGATATCAGAAAATACCTGGGGGTCAGTAAGGTAGGATTTGGGACTTGAGGTGTGGAATGGTTCTAAAACCTAGGCCAGGGCTGGGGAACCTGCAGCCTTGAGGTCACATGGGCCTCTAGGCCTTCGAGTGCAGCTTCAAGTTTGGATTCTATCAAAGGGCTGCACTTGAGGACTCTAGAGGGCCACATGTGGCCTCGAGGCCCCAGGTTCCTCATCCCTGACCTAATAAACCAGCCACATAATTCCTCAGGATGGGGAGTTGGCGATTAGTCAGGGAAACAGATAGTCTATAAGTATGGTCTCCTTGAATGATCAAGAAGCTAACTTTCTGGGGCTGACCAGACACCTGTTACCCTTTATTCCTAGGTGGCCCGAGGCAGCCGAGATGAAAGCTCTCCTTGGGAGCCGTGCTACCTGCTGAGAAACATGATCAGCAAGTCTCGTGAGTATCTTCCCTGGAGGGTTGCCCTACGTTAGAGGGGTGGCTCTGGTATAGTGGGCAATCTCATAACTTGCCTCCCAGTCTGGGATGATTAGAGTGGGACAAGGACCTTGCATCTGAATCCTTCAGGGATGAGGGAGAAGGGGAACCCCCCTTGTACTGTATTAGATGTGAGGTTATGCCTGTCTGGAACTAGAATGAATTTTCTTAGTTGGGTTGAAAGGGTGCCAGCAGGGAAAGAAGGTGAGGTATGATTAGGAGAAGTGGGATTGGGGCAGTGGACCCCACCATCTTCTCTAGACTTTTTGGATATCCTGTCTGTAGGCTGGAAGATCTTGGCCGTGCTGGCTCTGTTCCTGGTCATGGCCTGGTATTCTATCTCCAGAGAAGACAGGTATGTGGTACCTGAGTATAGCTTTTATCTCTATTATATTAATTTATCTTCCAACTTAGAAGCCTGGCCCCTGAAAAACTGGAAGGGGATGGAGGTGGGGACAGGTATAGACAGAGGGCCCAGGAGAAGTTGAAGAGTATGTCAGCCAGTTAACTGTGTGTTCCATCTTTAGCACAGTATCAGTCATGTATGTAGTAGGTGCTATATAAATGCCTATATGATTCTCCTTCCCCTCCCCTTCTTAGAGAAGTCACTGAACTCACTTTCTTCATTTAAGTGGAGATGAGGGTACTTATGCTACTGTGATAATCAAATGGGATTTTGTATAGAAGAAATAGTGTAGATAAAGCTTTTTATGGATTGTAAAGTGTTGCTTTGCCAGATGTCACCTCTCATTGTTTCTTTCTCCTACTTTCCCCCTGGATATAGGTGGGGCTGGTAGATTGGACAGGTCTGGGATAGCTGGCTGCTCTCTCCATTGGCCAGGATCCAGGATGAACCCCCATCACAGGAGATGTAGGAATAGGAATTAGGGCACTGTTAGGCCTGGGGCTATAAATATGAAAGTGATACAGTTCTCCTCAAGGAGCTTACAATCTGCAGGCTGAAGGGCTCATTCTTTTGATATCCTGGACATTTTTAAGGGGAGCCCTAATTGGACCCGATAGGGTTGGTGCATTTTAGGTGTCAGGATCGCATTGTCCTTGGCAGAAGGGCAGGGGAGCCTCTGACTCTCCTCGTTTCCCTCTCTCTGTTCCAGTTTTTATTTCCCTGTCCAAATGGAAGGGCTGAAGTGCCCTCAGGGTGAGGTGGAAAAGAAAGCTGCTCAACTCATTGGCAAGTATGTGAGGAAGGGGTGGGGGAGAGGGTGGGGCTCCATGGGCAAAACTAGAGAAAAGGGTTGATTCCAAAGTGGGCAGTCAGGTGCCCTGTGAAGAAGATTGGTTCATTACTGGTAATGGCAACCTTTGAGAGTGGTAGGGAGAGAAGGGTATCTAACTATGGGTCTGAGAACGAGGTGGGCTGGGGCTGGTGGGTCAGTCAGTGGTTATGGGGATAGTATTGGGCAGAAGCCTGGCCCGGATCTAATGGATGGATGTACTTCACTCTTCCCTTTCCTCCCACTGGGGCTGTAGCTACTCTCGAGATCAACCCACCTTTTTGCAGTTGAAGGATTTTTTCTGGATACAGACAACATCCACCTACCAGCTGCCTTATGGTGTCAAGGGGAGTGGTAAGTGCCAACAGGCAGGGCTATTAACTCCATCCTTGACCTGGATTCCTCCTCTCCTGCTTCCTGTCCTTACAAATTGATCTCCATGATGCTAGTGTACTTAGCCCTGAGCCAGTCTGAGGGCCTATCAATTACTCAATCATTGCCCATTTATTATGTCTCCTGAGTGCCAGACCCTATCCTAGTCCCTAGAAATGGAAAGACATAAGCAAAACAGACCTTGTCCTTAAGCAGTCTTCATTACTGTTGTTACATATAAAACAAATTGTGCCCAGGTTTTAGAGACCTAAAGGGAGGAGCCCTAGCTGGGATGTTTGTATGGGTCAGTGGAGGAGAAAGAAGGGGGCATGAGAAGGGGTTTCCAGGCTGGGGGCTCTGCTGCTGCTACCACCTCTCCAATTCTGTTGTCCTTGCAGAAGATGTGCTCCTGAGGGTTCTGGCCATCACCAATTATGCCATGCCAGAGAGCATCCAGAAGTGAGCAAAAACCATCCCTCTCCCCTTTTTTCCTACCCCCTGAGTCTGTCCCCACTGAAGTACTAAGTACTACCTCTCTTCTCTTCTCGCCCCCCACCCCAACTCCAGTCTGGGATTGTGGAGCTGCTTCTCTGCCCTGATCCGTGCACACAGGTGTCTGATCCTGGTATAACCCTTCCCCCGCTTGGTCTTCTTCTTGCCCCACATTGAGGCATTCCTGGCCAGTGAGCTTTGTACACCTGGTCCCCTGGGTGAGAACCAGGCTCAGGGTAAACCTCACCCTCTCCCGGGTGAACCAGGTCTGCCAGTCCCCATGGCAACGTAGGCTGCTGAAGGTGTCACCTTGGTGACAGAATGGAGATGAGCAGGAGGGTGCTTGGAGAGTCTGGAGCAGAATTCTGATTTCTGCTGTTTATAATGCCCTCCTCTACCCCATAAGCTCTCCTTTCCACTCCCCAGTTTCTTTTCCTTCTTCTTTGCTGTCTCTCTCCACTAAATCTTCCTTTTCTTCTCCTTCCTTGGCACCCTTGAAGTCCAATCTTAGGAATTGGATTCCAATTGGATGCCAGGTACCCCTGTGACTCGGTAGCAAGCCCTGTGGGGGATTCTGATTGAGATGAGGTGGGGGTTGAGATTTTGGCACATTTTAATGGTGTATTGATGAAAGGGGAGTAGTCAGTGATTGGTTGTCTGGCTGTGGAGGGCGGGTGGAGGAGGTAGCCAGGTCGAGTCCCCTGATATTCTCCTCACTCTGTGGCAGGTTGAAGTGCCTCCGGTGTGTGGTGGTGGGGAATGGCCATCGACTAAAGAACAGCTCTTTGGGGAACACCATCGACAAATATGACATGGTCATCAGGTTGGTTTGGTGTTCTGGGATGCCTTTTCCCTTCCTTCCTCCTGGAGGTGGAACTGATAGCAGCTTAGGTCCCTATTGTGCCTGTCCAGGAGAGGGGCCCTTGAGGGATCACCACAGTGACCTTGTGCTGAAATCTAATGACTGTATGACTATCAGAGGACCTGGGTTCACATTATGCTTCTTCCACTTACTCTGTGAGCTTAGACAAGTCAGTTCTGCCCCTTTGCCAAAAGTTTTCTTATCTGTAAAATGAGTAGATTGTCTTTGTTCTTTTAAGTCCCTTTTATCCTCAAATCTTTGAGCCCCCTGGAATATGGGGAATAGGCAAAATCCTCAAGAGTCATGATCAGACCCTTTCCTCCATCCCAGGCTGAACAATGCACCAGTGGTTGGCTACGAGAGTGATGTGGGATCGAAGACCACCATGCGTCTGTTCTACCCAGAGTCTGCCCACTTTAGCCCCAAAGTGCAGAACAACCCTGACACCCTCTTGGTCCTGGTGCCCTTCAAGGCGATTGACTTTCACTGGATTGAGACCATCTTGAGGGATAAAAATCGAGTGAGTACAAGGACCCTGCAGAGCAGGGTAAGCTGGTGATCAGGGCCTATAGTCTGAGACATCCCCACTCTTCCTATGCCCAGGATGCCTGGAACATTAACAGATATGGGATGATCAGGTTTTAGGCCTCTGGAAACCAATACATAATTACTTTCACTTGGGGTCAGTGTCTCAGAGCCCTTCCCACAGGCTGGTGGTCCAGGTCTTGGACCTGTTGGGAGGATTGCCAGAGCTTGGAGAGGAGAGAGGAGAGAGGAGCACAGGCTGCAGCAGATATGGGTGATGGCAGGACACAGAATCCAGAGCACCAGCATTCTTATTCCCCACCAGAGCTGCCTGGCACAAGGGAATGAGATTATTCCCTCCATACTATCCTCTGGGAAATAGAAAATTCCATGTAGATAAGGGCCCTTTAGAGATTCTCTTCTGTTCTGAGCAGGCCTGCAACCTAGAGCCTTCTGAGAGATCTTTAGGAGATTCCATAGTCCACCACCTAATGCTGACCCTATCCATTCAGGCATTTTACCTTATGTGTCACCCAAATCCCTCTTTAGGCTCCTGTACTTGCATATGTCTCCACAGAGATAGAATATGTCAGTTTTTTTCAGCTCCCCCTCCCTGCTTCCCATGTAGGCCTTTCTCTTCTCTCTTCCCTGCATGCAGCCCCTGTTTCAGCTTCCTCCTGCCCTGGGCTCCTCCATCCCTTGTCTCAGACACACTTCTCTCATTACTTACTCTTGTTCCCAGTCTCTGGCACACTGGGACTAAAGCCTACTCTTTGTTAACCTTTTTCCCACTCCAGGTGCTAAAGGGCTTCTGGAAACAGCCCCCTCTCATCTGGGATGTCAACCCTAAGCAGGTTCGGATCCTTAACCCCTTCTTCATGGAGGTCACTGCTGCTAAACTGCTGAGTCTGCCCATTCGACCATCCAGGAAGATCAAACAGGTTGGCTGGGAAGGGGAAGGCAGGGAGAATGGAGCTGAGGATGGATTGGGGTCCTGGATGTGTAGGAAGTTCAGAGCTGGACAGAGCTTGGGACCTGCCCTCTGAGCCTGGAATCTGAGCATTCCATCCTTAATTCTTTAACCTCTCCTTTCCCTCTCTCTTCCCCATTTCTCTGCCTCCTAGAAACCCACCACAGGCCTGCTGGCAATCACCCTGGCCCTTCACCTCTGTGACCTGGTACACATTGCTGGCTTTGGCTATCCAGACTCCTCTAATAAGAAGCAGACCATTCACTACTATGAGCAGATCACCCTCAAGTCAATGTCTGTGAGTTTCAGTATTTCTCTGGGGTTCCTGCCCTCTTACAAAACTCCTGTGAGTTTTGTATAGGGGTTGGGATAGGGAGGGGATGCAGGGCCACAGAGGGAGTGATTGGATAATCCCTGGAAGAGAAGAGGGAGGAGCACTGGGGGGAAAAGTGGTCTAGTTTCCCAGGAATGGAAGCCAGAATAGTACTAGGGTACAAGGGAAGTCCACGTTGGGGCTAACACAACCTAGTCCTAGGTCAAGACTCTCAGACCAGGACTCCCTCTGTTAGGTCACTCTTTTTTTTTTTATTTAAAGCAATTGGGGTTAAGTAACTTGCTCAATGTTATATGGCCAGTCATTTTTTATGTGTGGGTGCTCATTTTCTGAGGCCAGGACCGATCCTGGGTCCTCTTGACTCCGGGGCCGGCGCTCTTACTCACCTCGCCACCTCGATGCCCCTTTTAGATCACTCTTGATGTTATAGTCCTAACTCTTTTCTCTGTTGAGAAGCCAGGACCTGGGAATGAGGGAGCTTCTGAGGGGGTGGTGATGGCTGTGAGGAGGGGACTCCTATGGGGACTAGGAATGGGGCAAAGAAGCCCCTGTGAGTACCTAAGTGCATTCTCTTCAAATTTCCAAAGGCATCAGAACACAATGTCTCTCATGAGGCCCTGGCTATCAAACGGATGCTGGAAATTGGAGCTGTCAAGAATCTCACTTACTTCTGACTTGAGCAAGAACTGTACCAGTCAGTCTGTCCATCTTATTGCCAGAGGAACCACTCTTGCATGGCTGTGGGGAATCCTGGTGCTTGTAAAATGCACTTGGACCCAACCCTCTTCAGCTACAGGGAGAGGGCCCTGGGATTGGCCAAGAGTGGGTTGGGGGCAGTGCCCCAGGCTACACCTGTGAAGTCTAGGGCCCAGCAGGTTATGAGGCCATGGAGTCTTAATGAAGAGTATGGGAGCCACGTCTGGGAGTTAGGGTTGGTGCTTTCATGACCACTTTCCCCACCGGGGTCAAGAGACTGTTTAATGTTCTATTTAATTGGGGATATAAAGGGCTGACAGGAAGAGTTGATGCCTTAGCCACATGGGAAGGAGTTATGGGCTGGTCCCATAGTACTCCCAGGAAAGAGAGAACCAGGGCCCTCATGGGCAAAATACAGTATTTTTCCCATTTTTTATACCCACACAAATGTGATGGGGCCTTTGAGGCCTGGACTCAGAGTACAGACAGCCCAAGAACTAGGTATAGATTCTGGGAATGTTGTTTGGGGCAGGGGCTGCTACCTCCTAGCTGGCATGGGAGGAGAATGAGGGCATGAAGGGGTTCTTCAGGGGAGGGCCCCCATTTTTGAAATAGGTTTATGAACCTGTCATTAAATATTTTTCCTCAAAGGAAGATGGAGTCATATTTTATTATTAGGTGGGACTGGGATGGAGGGGTTGGCAGCAGGAGGTTCAGAGCGGTAGTTGGAAATTCCAAGGAAGCAGCCCCCATTTTTGGCATGGGGAAGCTGTCTTGAGAGCTGTTGTTATCTATGATCCTCCCAATGTCCTTGGGGCTGGGAATGCAGCAGGAATCAGATTTGACCTTGTTATGAAGGGAGTGTTCCCTCTCCCACACAGCTTGTTGAGGACAAAGGCAGTGAGCTCTGTCCCAGAGCTCTCATGGTGTCCATAGCTGCCCTGCCCATCATGTATCAGGTTTGACTTTCTAGCAATTGCCTCTGCTTTCCAAAGTGTATGATTGAAGGCCAGGGGCCAAGGTAACAGGACAGACAAGGATGGTTGGGACAGAACCTTCTGTCTCCTTCTCTTGCTACCTATGCCCCACTCATCACTTCACAGAATCCCAAGCTGGCAAGTATATTTTGGAAAGTGGGGTGGAGTCAGATATCTGGAGCTAGCTTTCCCTTCCCTCAGTGCTCTCTCCAGTAGTGCCTTGTGTCAGTTCCAGAAGAGGCAGAGGACTGGGGTCAGGGCAGCACTCACATCTCCAGTCTCAGCCATTCTCAGGCTGTGCATGCTGCTGCTGCTGCTTTCTTCCCCACCCACTCCTCGGGTCCCCCAGCCATTGCTGGCTGCCAGCTGGGCCTCCTGCCACCACACATCTGTTCTGATTTGTCCCTGACTGGAATGGGACCCACAGCTGTGTTCTTGGCCTTTCCCAGGGTCTGGGAGGTGGCCAGCATAAGACAGGATAGACAGAAGGGCTGGAAAGAATTCCTGTGGGGATGGTGGTGGTGGTGGTGGTGGTGGTGGTGGTGGTTGTGTGTGTGTGTGTGTGTGTGTGTGTGTGTGTGTGTGTGTGTGTGTGTGTGTGTGTGTGTGTATGACCACAGAGCAGGGGCTCTTGGGGTTCACAATTTCAGAGACTCCTTCAATTTGAATGGGAAAAAATTTACATCTTTCATTTCGCTAATCTCTAACTGAAATTTAGCATTTCCTTCAATTATATAAAAACATAATTCTGAGAAGCAGTCCATAGGCTTAACCAGACTGCTGGAGGGGTTCAGGACACACAAGGCTAAGAATCCCTGGACCAGAGCATCATTGGTGCTTTGAGCCCTTCTTCCCCACTGTTTCAGGAAGTGGGGAAATTGCTTGGAGCTATTTCATGACCACCCATTTAATTTCCAGTCCCAAAGCTAAGAGGGACAGAGATGGAAACCAAGACTCTCTGTAATGTCAGCACCCTACCACTCACAATGGGAAGAAGTTCTGGGGTACAGCTCTCTCTCCTGGCTTTGCCTCAGTGGTGTTGGCAGCTAGGATCCTCGTTTGTCTCTTGTTCCAGCTTTAGAAGGTATCGGAGAGAGAGTCCACTCCCCCTTTCTGGAACCAGTAGGAATAGCTGCTCTCACATGCAATCCAGCTGTTCTGGACTCCAGCCACAGCCTGTTACTGAATGTGCCTAAATGTGAGCCAGAGATCCACCCCCCTGCTCACAGTCTTCAGTTAGCTGTGTAATACATCACATATACATATGTGGTCATCTTCCCAAAATAGACACCCAAGAGACTCCAGAGCACATATACATGCACACACGCTCCTATTCTATATGCATGGATGGAATTACAAATTTACAGTCACACATGTGATCATCATTTTCAAAGACAATGACATATGCACGTACAAAGGGCCAAGTCCCCAGCTTGGTTGTTGGGACCCTCCTTGAGTCAGGCTGAAGTGGGAGGGGGAAGCATGAGCACATCTGTAGGGAAAGGGGATAGTTGTAGCTCCTATGAGGTCTCTTCTCTCCTCTGGAGGAAGAGGAGGAGGAGGAGGAGTAAATTGACCTTTCAAGAATGATTATATAGCTGAGATCTAGTTTAGAATAATAAACTGAAGAGGGAGCTTGATACAGACCCCTAACCCCCACCCTTGCGACAAGGACCATTTTCCTGTGAGAGGTTCCAATGTCATAGGGCTGAGCTGGGTCCTGGGGGAGCCTTAGCTAGAGAAAAGTTTGCTAGGGAGTTTTCATTCAACTCCTTCTCTTGTGAATACACCTAGAAGGCATACTCCTGTAGTTCAGAGTATATGGTAGGTGGGAATAAGACGGAAAGGAGGGGGTAAATAGGCCAGTCATATCTTTGAATCCAGAAATCCAAGCAGGCTTCTGGGACAAAGATGATCAGGAGACTGGGTACGCTGTTAGGGTTTAGAGATAAATGACATTTAGGATAGAATAAGAATAATAAGTTACGACAGCATGGTAGGGTAGGTATACTTTCAGCACTTTCCATCAAAAAGACCCAAGTACAAGTCCTACTTCTTACACATATTACCTGTGTGACCATGGACAAGTCACAAACTAAGTACCCCAAAGCAACTTTCTACCACGATAAATTTCAAAGTATAGTCAACTGGCATCTGTGGAAGGGCTCTCCACACTTCTACTTGCATACAGCTGTAAAATCTTATATCTGCACCCCACCCCCTACTTTATTTTTGCTTTTTGGAGGGCAGTTGGGTTAAGTAACTTGCCCAAAGTCACAGGGCTAGTGTGTCAAGTGTCTGAAGGCCTGATGTGAACTCGGGTCCAGGACTGACTCCAGGGCCGATGCTTTATTCACTGTGCCACCTAACCACCCTTATCCCCTACTTTAAAAAAGAGTTTAAGTCAAGGTCAGAAGGTTCTGAAGGTGTTGAGGCACCAGGTAGCTAACTTGGTCAGTAAGTTCTGGGTCCTGGTTTTTCTTTCCCTTTTCCCTCTGTTGTGGGGAGTGAGCTTGTAAGTCTTAGGGCTGAGGTAGCAAGGGCATAGCTGTATGGGGATCGGGGCTGACCTGTCCAGGGTGCCATGGAAGACCAAGTACGGGGGGCACCCTGAGGCTGTAGTCACAAGGGGCTCCTCCAGTCAGGAGTCATTGCTTGACAATGCACAGTCATATAAAGTGGATTTGGGGGGCCTTGGGGACCAGTGGCCCCTTTTGCTATTCCGTTAATTAGCCTTACACGAATGAATTGCTTGCCAACTTGTCTGGCATTAATTAAACCATGTTCTGCTCAGACCCCAGGGGTGAGCCGTTAGAATGGTAAAGGACCTCCACAAGGTGAGGGAACCTTGCTCCTTCTGCCCACTTTTGGGGAGGAAGGGGTAAGGAGAAAGAAATGGGGACCCTAGATTTGGAGCTGGAAGGGTCTTTTGAGGTCATCTGGTCCAAACCCTTCATTTCAAGTTAGGAAACTGAGGCCTGGAGTTCTCATGGCCAAGAAGAGAGAAAAAGGATGGGGGGGGGGGTTGAGGAGTTACGCATGCGTGCTCGATTGAGGGGGCGCTAACTAGGCTTTGAGTGGTGGGGGAGGGCGGAGGAGTGTCCCCGCCCCCCTGCTTGCTTCCCAGGCGTCAGTTACAGAGCCTGGGTGGTCTGCGCTTGCGCGGCTTCTGTCCCTAATCCACGCCGCTGTGGGGGGTGGAGGGTGTGTGTGCGGCTTCTGCAGGAGGTTACCACTCCGCCTACCCCGGGGCCGCGGGGTGGGGGCAGCAGTGCCTTACAAGTTACGGCGAATGCTCGGCTCTCTCCGGGGGAGTCCCGGTTCCGGGTTAGGGGCTTCTTCGATTTAGGGCGGCCCCCCACTGGGTGAGAGGAGGAACAAGCTGGGGTGCCCTCCGCCCCATGAGCTGGTGATGGTAGCCCGCGTGGGGGGTAGGTCCAGCTTTGCTCGCTGCGCTGCTGGAGGACCTCTCTTTGGAAGCAGACGCATCCGTCCTAGTGCAGCCTCTCCTGGTGGAAGGAACACACCCATTCCCCTTTATTGTGGACGCTTTATTCGCAGCCTATTCAATAAAAATGTACACTTAATTCCTGTCTTGCTTCTTTCACAAGCCCCACTTTGCTCTGACCCCAGGGGTAAAATGAATGGCAAAAATGTAGTTGGAAAGGAAAAATGAGGGGGAAAAGTACCCCTGGGGAAAGTCATTTTGGGTGGTAGTAATAACCTGTTGTGATTCAGTTTTGATGGCTGAAACTGTGCTCCAGACTTGCCTTTCTAAAATGTACAGATTGTCCCCAAAGACCGAGTCCAGCCTGGGGGGAGGAGGGGCGGAAATGGTGCTTGGAAATGATGCTTGCTTGCTCTCTGGGTCGGGGAGAGTGGATAAGCTTAGGGAGTGGCTTGAACGCTTACCCGGACCAGGCTGTTCTTGGAGAACTGTGTCCAGTTCCAGGTTGCCACATTTTAGAAGGAACATTGCTAGATGGGATGTATTCAGAGGGTGACCATGATAGAGACATTGCCGTGGGAGGGTAGGAGATTAGTTGAAGGAACTGGGAACATTTAGCCTGGAGAATATTATCGGGTAGACAGATTACTGTTTTTAAATATTTGAAGGATTGTCATGTGAAAGAAGGATAGATTTGTTTTGCTTGGCACCAGAAAGGCAAAACTAGGGCCAGTGGGTATGAGAAGCAGATTTTAGCTCATATAAGGAAAAAACAAAACAAAACAGCTTAGCAATTAGACCTGTTCAGAATTGAAATGGGCTGCCTGGGGTGGAAGTGTCCCTGAAATTTGATGCAATGATTCGATAAAGAAACAGCAGTGAGTTACTGGTCACTGGAAATTTTTGAGCATAGGGTGGCTGACTACTTTGGAGGTGATGCTCTAGGCAGGATTCATGTTTTGGACCAGATGACTGGCAAGGTTCTTTCCAGCCCTGCAGTTAGAGACCCCTCCCAATGCTATGAGTCTGTAATTATAAAACTAGATCATTGGCATAGGGAGTAGGTATGGCAGATTTGAAGGTCCGGTTAAAAAATAGACTTAGGTATGGTATGAAATGAATGCCATTGAGTAATAACAGAATTCTAAAAGAAAGCCTGTGTTAAAGTTGTGTAAGAACTAAATGGAAGAGTGAAAAAGAACTGGCAGCCAGGAATGTAATGTGATCTCAAGCTTCTTTAACAAAGTCATAGTGTCCAGGATTGGGAGTGGGAGTGATGATACCAATGTGCTCTGCCCTGGTCAGACCACACGTGGAGCATTATGTTCAGGTCTGGGCATGCCATTTTAAGAAATGTATTGATGATCAGGGAAGCATTCAGAAGAGGAAGACATAGATGGTAGACATGAGAGTCAGTTGAAAGAACTGCATATATTCACTCTGGAGAAGAGACGACTTTGGGGGCAAACGATGGCTTGTTTTTGAACATTTGAAGGAATGTTGGGATTGGACTTCTGCTGGGTAGAGCTAAGAACAATGGGTGGAACAAAAAAAAATGCAGATATGGACTTGGTGAAAGGGAAAACAAACACAACTTTCAATCAATTTTATCTATCTAAAACCAGGTGGGCTCCCTTGAATAACATGTTTCTACTCATGAAAGTGTTCAAACACAAGGTGAATGGCTACTTCTCAGATATGTTATACTGTGATTGTATAAGACAGCCTAAGAGATCCTTTCTAATTCTGAGATTCTGTGAAATGATCCATGTGCAAATAATAATCAGGTGATGGGAATGCTCTCTAGCAATGTTTTCAAGCCAAGATCTGTGAAACACCTCTGTGAGTTTTTGAAGAATAATAATAAGCTAGCATTTGTATAGTGCTTTAAGGTTTGCAAATATCTGATTTGATTCTCACGACAACTCTAAGAAGCAGGTGCGATTATTATCCTATTTACAGACAAGGAAACTAACTAGTGAATGTCTGATGAGAAAAATTGTGTCTTTCTGGCTCCAGGTCTAGTACTCCATGTATTGGGGCCTCATGCTTTTAAAATAGAGACAAAGCATCATACAAAGCATAACCCCCCCCGCAAAAAAACTTATTAGGGGTGATGACAGTGGGAGAAGAGTTTGAAATCACAAAACTGGAAAACTCATAATATGCTAATTTTCCTCTATATTTAGCATTTTCTTGGTGTTTCACCAAAATAAATGCCCCCAAAGTCTCATTTCTAGCAATTGAGTTTAGGGATGTGGTTAAGTATTTGCAGTCGGGCTTCCTGTTAAGCTGTTGCTCAATCAGCTGACCCTTCTTGATAGGGGGCATTTGGAGGTTGCAGGATATGTCCAGTGCTAGGGATTTCCTTATGCTTCTTGCCTGCAGTCTGATTTGAGGGGGAAAAAAACCACTTTGCAAGTGATGTCATTCAGGGAAAGTAAAGTTCTCTCTCTGAACCAACTGGGAGACTTATCTGTTCATGAGAAGGGGAAAAAGAAGAAGGAAACCACAGCAGCCTCAGGAGACTGAAATACTCTCATGATTCCAAAACTTGTACAAGCAAAAAGGGGATTATGAACTCTGGAAAGTAGGTCTCATATGGTATTTCAAGCTTCCAGAGAGAACCAAGCTTTTCTCCTTTCAAAGCAGGCATAGTTATTTCTCATGTAGGATTTGCAATCCTCGAGGTGCAACAGTCTGAAGGAACCCCAAGAGCCCCAGTCTAGGGAGTTGTTTGGGATACTTCTATCTACTTAAAAATCCCACTAATCATCAAGGGAAATTGTCATTCTAATGTGTAGTAAAATTCTGTAGTTACATACACTTACTTCATTTTCACTTTCTAAACTGATAAACGTTAACTACTTATTGGAAAATCAATATATTCACATTTATTGAGGGTCAGATACTCTGGATGTTGTTTGCTTAGGGAAAGTGCAAACAGAATAAGCTAAAGAAAGAGCCTCAGTTGCCTTCTTTTTTTTTAAATGTTTCTCCCCTTTTCCTTTTCCCATAGGTGTAAATACTACCCAAGTCAAAGTAGCCTCTCCGAAGCAGGCAAATGAGAGCTCTCTTCATTTTGTAACGGAAATATGTGTGAAAATTTATGTTCCAGGTTCATTTGGGGGTGGCTTTGTCTTTGGTGCCTTCCTCCAGTCAGCACTGATTCCAATAGCAGCTATTTAACCATCCAGGCAACATTTTCATAAGTTCTTAATGTCTTACTTGGAAGAGGATCCTTCAGCTCAGACCAACTGAACTGCTGCCCCTGCCTGTGCAATTAGAGGGTGGTCTTCAGGTTGGGTGATCTCATTCATGTATGTGGATGAGTCACATCAAAACATGTGGAATATTTCTCCAGCAACAGGCTCCAAAAGCAATGGAGGGGTGAATCTCAGAGAGATCTTGGAGAAGCCACTCTTCTAAGTTCTATTTGCTTTATCAAGACTCTCTTAGCTTCTCACCTATACCTTCCAAGAAGTTAAACCTGTGACTTCAGTTAGGGTAGCCTGGGTGGTGATCTAAACTTGAGTCTAGCAACTGACTGCTGTATCTCTCCCTACCAAAGGATTAGTACATATTCCAGGCTTATCCTAAGAAAATTCCCTGGGCTACTCTGTGTGTGTGTGGGGGGGGGGGGGTAGGGGTAATGTGGTGGGGTAGAGAGTTTATCTTTAGCTGTATGTCACCTCCTCTAGTGAAACAGCCCTTTTCCCTGGGAGAGAGGAAATATTTCGTAAGCATATTGTGTTTATTCATGTCTTAATGTATCCCTTAGGAAATACCTTTCAGACATACTATTGTCTAAGTGACTGGTATATGAGGAATGCTTACTCCAAATTCTCCCTGTGATGGAGAACTGATGAATGGAATAAGAAGAGAAATCCTTAAAGAACTGAAAAAGGGGATTTTTTTTGTGTGTGTGTTGGGGGGAGAAGGCAAGGCTATTCAAGAATAGGAATGTGGGTCAGATCTACAGCTCTTGATTCTTTGCTTTTTAATTTTGTTTTGTTTTGATTTACTTTAGAAAATTCTTTAAAAAAACAAACAAACAACTAACTTCATCTAGATTGAATTCTGGGAGAAGTTAGTTTATTGCAAGGTCACGATAACTAAGAGAATCTGAGCCACTCCTGGGATCCTGGTGTGGTAGTGGCAGCAGTGACAATACATCTGGGGGTCATGGAGGGTGTTAGGTAGACCTCAAGTTAAGGAAGACTGGAAATCAACTCTGGCTTTACTGACTAGCATATTCCCTTACTCCCTTCATTTTGGAAACTCAAGATTCTAGTCCCAGTGTTGGATGTTTTTATATCTTCCTCCCTTAGGGAGAGAAACCATGTGATTTCTTTGAGTTCATTGTTTCAGAGAAGAGAGTGTGGGAACACAGAAGCAAGAATACAGAGACAGACATAGATAGGCTGAATGGATAAAATTCTGTGATTTGTGATCTATCTTTAAATGGTTCAAAAAAGGAGGAAAAGACCAAAAGGTGTATTTAAGGAAATTCTGTTTAAGTAGAGGACTTTTTAAGTGAAGCAGTCTATCAAATGACAGGGTCTGCATCAGTGAAAACTTTCATTGTCTTCTACAGACAGTCCCCTGAAAGGATGAGGAAAAGTGAAAGTTAGCAAGTAGAAAGGGAAACAAGTAGATATTCCCTACATTAATAATTTAGTTCTCCAGTTGCACATATCCTGACTAGAAGAAAGAATAATGTAACCTTTTTTCCAACTTCTGTTTCAAACCTTGGGAAAGATGGAAAAAATAGGGTTATAAGGAAAAGAATTTGAAGTCTTATCAGAAAGTAGATATTTAATGAGAAAAAAGCACCAGGCAAAAGAGGATGCTATGCTATTAGTGATTCTTTGCCCAAGTTTTAAGAGGTTATCTTAATTTCAACAAGCAACCTAAGTAAGACATTTTGAAGACTTTAAAATGCATTGATGAAGTCTGATATAGTTAAGTGGATATTAGAGAAAAGGTACCAGTATATACCTAAGAACTGATATTTCCTTACATCTTACTCCAAATGGCATTTTAGCTTAAATTGAACAATAAATGTAGATGATTAAGTGAGCTAAATATTTGTTCTATCTATTAATAGATGACTTATTTTTATAGAAAAGGCACATTTAAGTGTGGACTTAGCTAGAAAAGAAATTAATTGCTTGTCTTATTCTCCACAAAACAAAGCATTACTTTCCATCTACATAGTGGCAACAACTCCAACTGAAGCCATAATGCCTACAAAAAATTTGGGAAAGTATCTTGAAAAGTCAATCCTATTTCAGTTATGGCAAATATGACAAACAATGTGATAAGGGTCAAAGTACTTCTGGATATCCTAAGTGAAAACAAGAATTTTTGATAGTTCCTCTTATAATCATAAGTAGTACTCAAATAGCCTCTAAAAGACTGAAGTGGATGGATATAAAGTGATGTTTTCATGTAGGGCCTCTGAGGAAACTACACTCATTGTTTGTATATCCATTATCATCTTTACTATTACTATATAAAGTATATGTAATACTGGGAAACTTGAAGATCTTGTTTGGAGAGGGGGCCTTTGAGGACTTGGGTCAGGGAAAGGTATACATGCTCATTGAGTTAAGAAAGTATCTCTTCTACCAATCTCAGCTCTGAGCAGTGTATTCTGGATCAAAACCAGAACTTAATGAAATGTACCAATGGGAGGGTGGTTCTTAAAACAGAAAAAAAAACCCCCAATTGGTTTTGGCAGATAGACTAGATTGGCAGAGTGACTTTAATGACCTCATTGGGAAATCTAGAACCAATTTCTACTTAAGATAATAGACTTAGAAGTGGAAGGGAACAGTCCCTGATTTTGCAGATGAGGAAACTGTGAAGACCCAATAGGTAACCAAGGTCACACAGGTGATCAGTAGCAGAACCAGCAGTCAAACCCAGGCCCTTGTATTTTAAGTTCAGTGCTCATTCCACTATGATTGTACTGCCTCTCAAGAGGAAGAAAAAGAAGTAAATTAAATCTTACTTTATTTAAATGTAGAGTTAGCCTGGAGAGAAGGTTCCATATAAATTCTGGACAGAAAAAAATGGATCAAAGTCAATAATAGGTCCTTCTAAATAGCAACAAGTCAGAATCTCATCCATTCTGAAAAAAAGTCACTACCATCCTCACAAGCTATCTTTCCTCTTCCCTTTTATTGCCAAACTCCTACAAAAAATTCTCTACACACATGGCTTCCATTTTCTTTCTTCTCATTTACTTCTCAGCCTGTACAATCTGGTTTACAACCTTATCTAAACCAAATCTAAATCTGATTACCTTTACTCCACCTTCATTCTCTTTTTCAGCAGCATTTGATGCTGTTGATCACCCTTTCTTCCCCGAACACTCTCACCCTGTCTGGGTTTTCATCACAAGGCTATCTTTTAGTTTCCCCACTGGTCTGAAAGTTTTTCCTCTGTTTCCCTTGCTTGTTCTTCACACATAGCACAACTCCTTAATGTGAATGTGCCCCAAAGCTCCCTTCTATTCTGTCTCCACATTCTCTCAGTTGGTAACTTCATCAGTTCTCATAGATGACTCCCAAATCTATATATTTCGATATAATTGCTCTCCTGAGCATTAGTTGTTCATCTCCAGCTGCCATTGGATATTACAAACTGGATGTTCTCTGGGCATCTCAAACTCAATGTCCAAACTTAAGAACGCACTATCTTTCTCTCTCAAACCACTCCCTTTCTTAACTTCTCTATTTCTGTCCAGGTCACCACTATCCTTATAGTCACCTAAATTTGAAGATTCCTCAGTCTCCCTCACTCCCACATAGCCAATCAGTTGCCATATCTACTGCCATAATATCTCTCACATCTGTCTCCTCTTCACATACATGGCTACCACTGTCATTCAGGCCCTTATCACCTATTGCTTGAACTATTATAATGGTCTTCTAATTGGTCTCTCCCTGCCTCAATTCTCTCAACTCCCCCACCACACTCTATTCAACTGTTAAACTAATTTTTTTTTTTTGGAGTGGGGAAGGAGAGGCAATTGGGGTTAAGTGACTTGCCCAACGTCACACAGCTGGTAAGTGTATCAAGTGTCTGAGGTCGGATTTGAACTCAGGTCCTCCTGACTCCAGGACCAATGCTCTATTCACTCTATTCACCTAGTTGCCCCTGATTTTTTTTTTTTTTAAAGCACAAGTCTGCCTATGTCACCTTCTTATTCAATAAACTCCAGTGACTACTCATTGCCTCATGGATCAAATTTAAGCTCCTCTTTTTAGCTCGTGAAGCCTTCTACAGCCTGTCCCCAATCTACCTTTCTAATCTTCTCCTTCCTGCACTCCATGGTTCAGCCAAACTTTTTTCTTCCTATTCCTTACACATAACCCTGTGTTGTCTGTCCTCCTTGCCTGGAATGAGCTCTTATCTCTCACCTCTTAGAATACCTTATTTTCTTCAAAACTTTGCTATAGTGATACCTCCTATTTAAAGTTTTTTCCTGAAACTCTCTCTATGTCCTGTTGCTAGTGTCTACTCCTCAAATTTAGCTTGTCTTTAATTTTACATTTATTTTATATGTTTATTTATATACATGTTGTCTCCTTACAGAGAATATAAACTCTTTGAAGGCAGAACTGTTTTGTTTTTGTCTTTGTATGTCCAGTGCCTCAAATAATGCCTGGCATACAGCAAATGTTCAATAGATATTGATTGATTGATTCCAGTAGCTACCTCTTGTAGAAGTACAATGAAGGTATTTACGGGATCATTGCAGGACCCCTTGAATACCCAAGGGAAGAATCTTTGGAAACTGGATAGGCAGGGGCCAGCCTCAATCAAAAATTCCTCAGACAGAGTTGAGGCAAGGAATAGGAAATGGAGTTAGGTGTACCCCTTTGGCTGTACATTTAAGTTCATCTGTGGGTTTAGACTGAAGTCATCTTAGGGTAAGATATCTAAATTTATCAATTCTATGTTTTTATAAGTTATTTTAATTTCACTCAGTTTCCAAGACTTAAAAATTCCAGCCTTTGTCTCTTCTGAACTAAGGGAAGAAGGTGTTTGATACTATTTGGTAGTGGTGCTGGGGGGTGGAGCAGAGTGGCCTTAGAAGCCAGGTAAGGTAGTGGCAATGATTATGGGCTCTGGAGAAGCCCAAGATAGATCTGAGGTACAAAGCAGAAAGAAATCTCCAGATCTATCAGAATCTCAATTAAGTACTGTTACCTACCTGTCTATGTGTGTTTCTTCACTCAGGGAGCATAGAGGCATCATCTATCCCTATGGCTTCACTGGACTTCTCCAAGTACAGCCAGCCCTAAGCCCCAGGGGAAAAGGGATTGGTATGACATTTATGGAAGACTTGCAGCCTACTATTCTAGGAAACACAAAGAAATGGTAGAAATAGCCACAAACTTACTATATTGGTGGCAAGCCTGGCCAAAGGAAACTTAACACCTCTCCAGCACTTCAAATCCAGTGATGAGGTTGTTCTAGGTTAGCTGCAAGACCCCACTGTAGTCATGGTGGTGGGGTGGCAGTTGCCGACCCTCGTTTCCTGACAGACTTGTCTTTTGGAGGTCACAAGGGTACTTACCCTTATGGAGCATGCTTCGTTCAACGGCCATCTGAGATAGAGTGGCTTAGGAGAGGAGGCATGCTCCTTGTTCACCTTGTATTGGAATGTGTGACTTCAGGGCTTCTATCCACATTAAAGGATGTGGGTGACCCCTTGGAAGAATGTTGAAGGATTGTCCAGTAGCCCCTCATCCTCCCCACCTTTTTTTGGCTCTCCCCTTTCCCACCCCAGTGCTTCACACAGATTTGGTTAGGAAGTATAAATAATGCTCAAATAATCTTCTATCCTCAACCTTTTGTGGGGTTTGCATAAGAAGAATTTATGTTCAGCCTTGGGCAAACAGATCTCGAGACTACTGGGAGAGAGGTGATGGATGAATAGCCCAGAGAGGCTGGACAGCTCAGCTTCTCTGGCTTCCCCCCAGTCCCTCCAGGCCTTTTCCTTCTCCATATTCTTTTTTCCTCACCTAGGCTTTCTTATCTCTCCCTCTTCATCTCTGCCTTCAAGGCTGTCTTCAAGTCTTAGACAAAATCTAGTTCTAAGGAAAACCTTTCCCAATCCCTTTTAATTTTAGTGCCCCTCCTCTATAGATTATTTCCAGTTTATCTTGTTTGAACATAATTGCTTGCACAGTGTCTCTCAGAGTGTGAACTTCTTGAGATAAGGGATGCCTTTTGCCATCCTTTGTATCCTTAGCACTTAGCATAGTGCCTGGCTGTGGACCTACAGTTTCTTTCTGTTCCCTTCCAGTCCCTCAGTATTGTCCCTGAAACAAAGGCATGGCGGCCAGGATACTGGGTGTTCCACTCTCTGGAAGAGGAGAGGGAGCATCCTCTTTTGGATCCCAGAGCTCTCATTGTTTCTCTGAGCTGTTTCATGCTCTCGTGGGACTGCTACTCTCCCTTCCCCAGCTCCACTGCCCCTGAATGCAAGGGTATAACTGAGATGTATGTAGGGCAGAAGAACATCACTTCTCAGGGACCAGCTGCTAGGTGTGTTGGGAATAATGGAGAATGATCAAGGGACTATCCCCCTGAACCAAGTGGGGTGAGAGTCAGACTGTATTGCCATCCCATAGAGTGGAGGAGACCAAGGAATATCTCATGCCCAGGTCTTCCTGTCCACTCAGTATCCTCTTTCCCCAAATCAGTTCCCTTGTAATTAATTTTCAAAATACCTTGTGCCACCTTTCCAATTAAAGAATCCTGACCAGAGAAGCTCTCACACCTCTTATATTAACTCCAGTTGTGCTATGGGGGTACACAAAGCAATGGGGAGCGCAGAGAGGTTCTGTGTTACAGAAGGAGGGGGGTGGGTTTTGGCAGGGGCTACTTTCAGTGCAGAAATTCTCCCTCATCCTCCTCCCTCTCAGTACGATTAGCCTCCAAGTCAGGGGGTCAGCCCCTGCCTCAGAATCCAGGGATGTTGAGTCCAAAGACAGAATCGCAATAATATGGACACAAAACACCAAACAGAAATGGGGGGCGTCCCTACCAAGTTGGTTGGGGGAGTGCATCCCACTCAGGGCTGCTATTGGCTTCCCAGTTTCCAAACTAGTAGCTATGAACAGCAGGGAAAGATATGGGGTGCCTGGGGTGACAGTGTTAGGAAGAGATTCCCTATTTCCCCAAGACTGCAGAGGGGCACAGGAACAAAGAGAGGGGAAATATGGGCACCTGGGGGATAGAGCCCCAAGAGTGGACAGCAGTTTCATTAAAGCAAAGTGGTAGCTGCTCCCAGTACCTGTGGGAAGGGAAGGCAGCAGAGCTGGAGTCCCTGGGAAATGGGCTGGGGGCAGGAGACTGTCCAGCATCGGGCTCTATGCCCTCAGCTACACTTTTTGTCCATATTTCCCATGCCATGGTCAGGGAGAGAGATTTGTGCTTGATCAGAGCTCTGAAGTGGGATGGTGGTGGGAACATGATGCTGTCCTAGGGATCAGCTGGTCCTGGGGTCCCCTCCACAGTGCCCACAGTCCCCTTGGACATCAGGGTGCCCTATTCTCCCTCTCCAATCCCTTTCCCATGGGTCTGGGTCCTTCAGACGTGAGTCTGCATCCTCCGCTGCAGAGGTCGGCTGGGGTCCGAGTTCTGGGAGGAGGACTGAGAGTGGTGGGAAGAAGAGGCAGAGGCCTTGCTGGCCTTGTCAAACTGCACATAGCCGTCCTGCTTGCCACTGCTGCTGACGCTGCTGTCACACTGCGTGTCCAGGAAGGAGCTGCTGTCGCTGAGTGATCCCCTCTGGAACTCACGCTCACACAACTCAATGGATGAGCTGCCCATACCCAGCACAAATCTCTGCCCATAGTCGTAGAGTCGACTTTGGCCACTCAGGGTGCTGTAGATGTTGGTGAAGGACATGCCTGTGGGGACTCTTTGTTTTCCGGCAGGGCGTAGATCAGGCTGGCAGCTCGAGAGGGAGATGGTGGGAGTGGAGTGATGCTCCTTGAAGGTGTTGACACTGTAGTAGCCATTGGTGGGGTCCTGGACAGGGAAGAAGAAAAGCATGATTGTGCCGGACTGGAGAGAACTCACCCTGGCCTTTTTTCCTGCTTGGGTCAGCCCAATGTGACTCACCAGAGGATTGGTGAGCAAAGAGAGGGACAGGTTTTTAAGGACTCTGGAGAGATGGGGACATTGTAAGGAAGGGCTTCACTGGAGGGGCACCAGAGGTCTAAAGCTGCTTTGTGAGTAGTCTGGGCTTAACAAATGCTCATTGAACTGAATTATATGAGTGATATGCAAATTGAATAATCATTCTGAATCCTCTGAAAAATAAGACATGTCCTAGAGCTGCAGCCAGGAGCCCTGACGATTCAAGCTGTCTTAGTGGGTGTTAGGGTATGGTGGTATCACTTGGACTCTCCTTGGATGTTGATGGGGTTGCATCAGCTGCATGTTGGAACCTAGAGTCTGTCTCTAATATTATTGCCCTCAGTCTCGGTCAATTCCCCCAACAGCCTTCAGGACATTTGCTTTTTACCTTTAGGTTCTGAAATTCTTTTTCCTCCTCCTTAAGCACCTCCAGCTGCTTCAGAACTGAGTCCTGCTGGAATTCCCCTCTATCCATCTACAATACAAAGGAGGATTTTCAGCAAAAGGGAGATGAGACAATGTTTCCATTTTCCCCTGAGGTGATTTTCCCAGATACTTTCACTGAAGGGCAGAGGAGCTTAGATGAAATCTCAGACTTTATTATTTTTGCTTCTCAGTCCCATGCTGGGAGAAGAGACAGGGCAACGCGGCTCTTAGGATTCCACTTGCCTTGGTTTGGGCCTTGGGAGTTACTCTCTAAAGATCTGCTTTCTGATTACAGGGAAACCAAATATTAGCTATGAATCAAGAGCCCCTGCCCTAGT
Organism: Gymnobelideus leadbeateri; assembly: GCA_011680675.1. Lineage (NCBI taxonomy): Eukaryota > Metazoa > Chordata > Mammalia > Diprotodontia > Petauridae > Gymnobelideus > Gymnobelideus leadbeateri. The sequence continues at coordinate 923,460 of WOXC01000755.1, forward strand.
GAGTATGGAGCAAGCTTTATTCAAAGCAGTATCAGATATTTATGAATATGAGTTTTATCTACCAGAAAACAGAGAATAATTAGACATAAAGTTAATGATAAACTTGTGTCCATGATGTTAAAAGTAGATGCTCCATATGCTTTTATTATATTGGACTTATAACCACCATGACACATACCCTGGTAACACACACCATTTCCTGTTTCTCACATTTTTCACTTGTGATGTTTGTCCAAGGTCTTGGCCTATTTAGTGAACAGGACCTCTTTTCCTGCTCCCCACCCCTCCCTCTAACCAGTTTCTTAGAGTTTTAGGGAGGGGCATTTCTATCCCGCCTCATCCCGCTTCCACCCTGCCCTTTCCTCTCTTCCAGAATTACTCTGATTCTTATTTGTTCTGGGATCCTCCCTGCTCCCCCACCCACAGAAAATCCTTCAAGGATGCCTTTCCTTGGCCATAAAACCATGTGAGGGTGGGTGTGGAGAGAGAAAGACACAAAGGGGTTGATTTGGACCTGGGCTTCTCATCATTTCCCTGCTGCCAGAGCACATCCATTGACCTTGCTAGGGAGTGTAGTGGTGGCCTGAAGGTGGGGAGCTCAATCCAGAGGTTATCAGGATGGGAAGCTGGCCTTGTTCACATCCCTAGAGACACCAAGGAATGGCTCTCTTGGAGGTAGTCATTTGTGGGTTTTCCTGCCAGTCCCAGCATTTTTCCAGGGAAACATTAAGTTACCACTGAAGTCTGGGTTTGTCTTCTCCTTTCCCTAGGAGGCAATTGGATATTTTCTTATAGGTCTGTGAAAGAATTACTTTTTTCCCTGGGGCTGAGGTTGCAAAGAAAAGAGAGGACAATACAGAAGTGACCTTGGGCTGAGCCCCTGGACCTGTTGCTATATCTGGCCTATGGTGATTTGCCCTGATTGGCTAAAAAAGGGGGTGGGGTGGGATGTGTTCACAACTTGTTGAATTGAGCTAACTGCTATGTCTCTCATGCCCAGAACCTTGAGGGGGTCAGTGTATGTGGGAATGAACAGGGAGTAAGAGACAACATTTTTACCATCAGCTGCTTGATGGTGGGGTGCTCCTCAGCATCTCTCCCAGAGGCGGGCTCCTTGTGGACGATCTCCACCCGGATGTCATTTTTTGCGGACACAACACCTTTCAGATCTGATCAGAGAATGGGGAAGGACAGAGGATAAAACTACTCCCATCCTGCCCTCACTCCTCCATTGGGAGTCATTCCTGTTGTGGGTCTTTATTCTTAGGATCTGTCTCTATTCCCAATGGCCCCAAATGGGGGTCCCTGGTCTTTCTAAGCAAAGCATCCTCTGTCCAGCTGCTCTTCAATCTACAATTCAAGAGGGCAAATGAGCAAATAGCCCTGACTTGAAAATGTAGATCTGTTGATTGTGGATATCTGTGTTCCCAGCATTTGAACTCTATGTCAACTAGATATTCAGTGATGCCTAAGGTAAAGAGCACAATATATTTTAGGGTCCTCCAGTACTTAAGAGGGGAGTTATAATAATAGCTAGCACTTTAAGGCTTGCAAAGCACTCTACAAATCCTATGGGAGATAGATGCTATTCTTCCCATTTTATAGATGGGGCAAATGAGGTTAAGTGACTTACCCAGAGTCACACAGCTAATTAAATACCTCTTTGAAGCTGAATTTGAACTGAGGTTTTTCTGACTCTAAAGTTTATTATCTTAGTGCCTGGCACTTAATAAATACTTACTGACTGAATCTAAGTTCACAATTCTCTCTACCTAGCTGCCTCTAGGGATCTCATGGGCTTCCTAGTTCAAGGAGCTTACTATTGGGGAGCTTGACCTATCTGTTCTTTTCTACCTCTGAGGAAACCTTCTCAAGGCATGAATCAGGTTTAGATTTCTTGCCTTCTACTCCTCCTGGCTGAATTATGTCTTTGTCATTTGCCTTCACACAGTGGCTGCAGTCTTCAGATTTGTGGTCACTCCAATCATCAGACTTGATCACTTTTCCTCATGCAATGGGTGATGAAAGGACCCTTCCTTTATTGGCAACTGAATGATGTTATTACTGGAAGTTTAAAACAATAGTGCACTATAAAATTGTGAGGCTAGGGAAAGGGTGGAGCTGGCAGCTGGGCTAGGACAGGTGTGAAATGCTAATTGGACACAGCTGGTCACAATTGGACACAGTCAGCTCTGCAAGTGGACTGAGAGGGAGAGGCAAACACTGCCAGTGGGGACTTGGTGGGAGGAATAACAATGGAGCAGAGTTTTGAAGTCCGAAATGAAAAGGAGTCAGTTTTAGGAGTTGGCTAGGGGCAGCTATGTCTGGGACCATCTCCAGGAATCCTAGCAGCTGACCAGATGGTGAGGTTAGGCTTAGATGCTCATGAAGCTAAAGGCCAAGGAACAGCCTGCTTTACAGGTTAGGGAATATGGTCAAGGCAGGATTAAGAGTGGGATCAAATATGTAGAGACAGGGTCAGGTTAGCCCCGGAAAACTGTGACAGCCATCAAGGGCTAGATTCTAGATAAAATAAAATGCCTGTACACCTTTATTTGTTGTCTTTTCCCTTTAGAATGTAAGCTTTGTGAGGGCAGACATCTTGTTTGCTTATATTTGAATGGACAGCTTTCTCTCTTTCCCTCCCCACAATCTATTGACTTAGTTAATTGTTTGATGTTTCTTTCTCCCTTTTATAGTTGTTATTTATTTATTTTTAAAGATCTAATACTTTTCTCAGATGAATAGAACAGTGTTTTCCAACCATTGATCTCTGGCAAATTTTATTTTAGCGTTTTGTAAACCTCTTACTATTAAAAGTCCTTACCTTTAAGAGGCAGCTAGCTGGCACAGTCAATAGAGTAGTGGGCGTGGAGTCAGGAAAGCCTGAGTTCAAATTTAACCTTAGATCCTTATTGGCTATGTGACCCTTTGCATGTCATTTAACCTCTTTTTGCCTCAGTTTCCTCAACTGTAAAATGGGGATAATAACAGTGCCTGCTTGTAATGCTTAGCCCAGTGCCTCTATATAGTAGGCTCTACATAATTTCCCTTTATTTCTTAAAACTTACAAACATAACTTGACTTGAGCCTTGGGGAGTTCCCACTCAACAGGACTGAGCAGTCAGAGGTAAAGAATTCGGATTATTTTACTGGCGAGAGGCACAGTTTGGGTTGGGAAATACTGCCTTTGAGGTTTGGTGGGGCTTGGTGGTCCAGTGACAAGAGGAAGAAGCCATGAACCCAACAGCTCTGTGACTATTTGCACTCATTAGAAGGAGAGTAAGAGAAAATTTCAGGTTGAGTGGGTTTTTAGGTACAGCTTCAAAGGCTTGAGACTCTTCCTACATTTTTGCTTCCATTTCTGAGCCCCCACACATGCTTTTAAAACCCTCGTCATCTCTGACCATCTCTTGCCTCCTTTCTGCTAATCACTGCATGTCCTATTCTTCAAAACTGCTCAACGCTCCTCTGTGGGGAAAGCCTTCTCAGGTGATTTCCTCCAGGCTTGTAAAACTCCATTCACAGAATCAGAGAATATTAGAATGGAAAGAGTCCATTGGAATGTCATCTAGTCTAATCTCCCACACAATGCAGGAATATCTTCCATAACATCCCTGGCAGGTGGTAATTCATTCTTAACCCGAACACGCCTAGTGATGAAGTTGCTACTTCACTTGGCAACCCATCGTTTTTTCAGAAATGGAATTGTTTGAAGATTCCTTCTTCTATTGAGCCCAGTTTGGCTTTTTCATAAATTCTACTCATTGGTTTAGAACTTCTGTTCTTTGGAGATGACACAGTTCTCTTTTCAGTGACTTAAGGGAAGATAACTACCATGTGTGGTTCTCCTCCTCCACTGTAAACCCTTCCCTCTCCCCCAGTCTTCTTTCTGGGAGAAAAATTTCCAGTTCCTTCAATCACTTACTCCCAACATTCCTTTTGGCCACTTATATGCATACGTTGCCATATAATTGCATAGTATTTGTACTTGTTGGTATACATTCCTTGCATTCTTTCTTTAGGACTCTTTCAAGTGTGTGTTCAGTTTCGACTATTAGGTTGGAAGTACTCAAGGGCAAAGAGCAGAAAGAGCAAATCTCCCCCACTTTTTCTTCCTCCTCCTCTTCCTCTTCTTTTTCCTCCTCCTCCTCCTCCTATTTGTTTTTTTTAAAGTGTTATTTATTTTCATATTATTTATTTTTTTATATACTACTTATTACCTTGCAGAAGTTTTGTTGACTTTTTTTGTTTGTGTGTGTGTGTGTGTTAAGTGTCTGAGGCCGGATCTGAACTCAGGTCCTTCTGACTCCAGGCCGACGCTCTACTCACTGCACCACCTAGCCGCCCCTCCTATTTGTTTTGCATCTCTGCCTAGCAAACAGGGCAGGGCTTTATACATAGAAAGAAATTAATTGAAAGTGTTGAGGTGACTGGCCATATTGTGATCAGGGTCCCATGTTTACTGCTCTTCCAATCACAGGACCTACTCAGAGTTGAGTGGTCTAACTCTGATTGTATTCTCACCCTCCCACCCTGACCATGAGAAGATCCCAGATCCCCTGCTCCTCCATACTTCTCTGGGAACGGGCACAGCAGAAGGCCACAATGGTTGCCATGAGGACAAGGAAGGCCACACCAGCTCCCACCGCTACCCCAATGATGACAGACATTGGCACGGACTCTGTAGGAAAAAAGAAAGCACCTATTATGGTGGTGGTGTTGGAACTCAGCTCAGTCACTCCTTACAACTCTTCCCTACCACTGTTGGTGTGAGTAGAGCTCCTCACAGGTTGAAGAAGGGGTGGACCTCCCTCCTTCCTGGGAAATGGAGATTGGGTACACTATGATAGGCTCCCACCAGGGGTGGTACTGAGGGAGGGAAGTGGTATGAAGGTGACGGGGGGAACTGAAGAGGGGATTGGGACTGGTGGGAGAGGACTAGCAGGTACAAACACTGTGGGGTAAAGGGCAGACGTGCTGAAGGAAGTGGGAGCAAAGGGACAGGAACTAGTCACTTGTAGGAGAAGAGATCTGGAAGGCAGAAGGGGAGGAATGATTGGGGCAAAGGAGGATGCCTTTGGGTCATGAATGAAGGACAAATCAGATGTTCAAAGAATCCGCCAGTCAGAACTCTGGATAGGAGAGAATCATCAGTTCATTTTTGTTTCTCTGTCTTGGGAAAGAGCTTAACGGTTTCTGTCCTTGGTGGTTTAGAAGCCTCTGCCAAGCTTCTAGGGGACACAGAACGGATAGACAAATGGATGTGTGGGGAGCATAGCTTAGTGGGAGAGCCTTTTGGAGAATTTCATAGCTGCATCACCTTCAATAAAAGCAGCCCTCCCTCTCCAGGACAGATAAGTAGAGGTAATGAATCGTGGATCTCCTGATATGTTGTTCTCTGTGGACTTTGAGCCCATGAGGTGGGGCCAGAGACAAAAAGGCAGTGAGATAACTTTCAGGAAGCAAAGGGAACACTCCCCCTCATTCTAAAGGAGACACGTCGTCTCTTTTTTCTTTTGCCCAGCCCTGTTTTTCTATCTAAACCTGTCTTCTGAAATCTCTGTTATTCTCTCTCTACTGGTCTATCAAGTTGTCTTTGTGACATTTCTGCCACTTGCCTTCTGACCTGACTCAAGTGAGAAGGCATCCAGTCCTTTCCTTCCCTGGAGGACCGGACTGGGGGAACTGTGAGGAGCAGAGAGTGACTATATTCTTCTTTTGGGAAATCTTGGCCAGTAATCTCTCCAGGGCTGAAAGGTTGACCCAATCTAGGTGAGCCAGCAACGTATCAACTCATTGGATGTCAGAGTGCGAAGGGACCTTAGGGAAAATCTAATCTAATCTCTTCTGGATTATGAAATTTAAACTCGAAGAAGAGAGACTTGTTTAGAATCTTACAACCTGTTAGTGGCAGATCAGGGTTTTCTGAATGACAGTTCCTAAGTCTTCTCACTATGCCATGCTGTCCCTTGAGCATCTCATCAGGACAGGAGATGGGATAAAGATCCTGAAGAGTGAAAGTGATTTGGTGTCTATTTTTGGCCTGACTCAAAGACTCCAGCAGCTGAGATCTCAGTCTTCCCCTAGCTTTTCCAATCCTCTCCAATCCTCCACCATGGTAGTGCATGGCCAGTAAAGCAGACAAGGCCCTAGGGCAATCATATTTTCTGCAGAGGTCTCTGGAGTCCTCCCCCACCCCCACCCAAGAGCAGAGAGAGATAGTAGTGGCCTAAGGCCCTGAGACTCTGGCTGGGAGGTCTGGCATACTGGGAATCTGCACATGTGAACTATTTGGATCATCTAACCCTGATGTCCAGGGCCCCCTTTATTGTGATTCCCCAGTGGGTGGGTGGAGGGAAACATGGGAGAGATGGGGAAAAATGATCCCCTGCCCCAATCCATTCTTCTACTTGGAGCTAGAAGTCCTTGCAATGAGAAGGGGGACCTCGAGGAGCTGGGAATGACTATTAGCAGACAGATGGAAAATGAAGACAGGTGAGAGATACTTTCCTACTTTGCCAATGGAAGCTCTCTGCAGGGATTCAGTGAGAATGTAATCCTATGGGACATGACCCAACAGTAAGAGGAAGATAATAGTGTTTAACCTCCCATCAGACACCGTCTCTGCCTGGCTTCCAGTGGCTCTCCTGAACTGGTACCAATGCCCCTGGGAGTGGGCATGGGGCACTTACAGAATAGGTTGGCTCTGAGAACCAGTCTGGTCTAGGAGGAATACCATCCAACAAATGCTTAGTGGGCTAGGCAGACACTGGAAAGAGGCCTGGGTTTTTGGTCAGAAGAACTGGGTTTGAGAACCAGCCCTCTCCCTAATATAACATTTGGTCAAGTCACTTAAAACTCTCTGAGCCCCTATTTCCTTACCTACAAAGGGGATAATGCTTGTATTACCTCCCTTCCAGGGGTGTTGCAAAGATTAAATGAGATCTTGCCATATGGACTTTTTAAACTACAAATCCCTGAGTGTTCATCATTAAATACAAGAAGGTAGAGATGGGGTAGGAGGAGGTTCAAGCCTCCCATGCACTTCCCCAAGTCTCGCTGAGGCTGAGGGGGCTGGCAGGATCTCTTTGGGGCCAAGGTGGATGGAAGGATGTAAAAGAGGACAGGGCATTGAGGTGCCCAGGACACCAGTACAGTTCCTGTGGGGCCAGTGGGGCTAAGGTTTCTTGACATCTGTCTGGGCTCTGATGTCCTTTTTAGGTTTTGTACCAAGACTCTACCCCCTGTGCCTCCCTCATCTTGTTCCTGCCTGGCATGAGAGCAGAACCCATCCAAGCATGGCAGGTTTGCTATCAAATTCATTGCCAGGTCACTACCTGAACTTGACTATAAGGTGCCAAGAGACTCTGGCTGGTAGGTGATCCCCAGGTCAGTGGGCACAGACAGCACACACCAAGGGTGGAGATGGCAGGATCCTGAGCATTCCAGCCAGTGATTGCTAACTAGAAGAAGTCAGAAGCCTTTTGGGAATCCAGAAAAGACAGAAGGCTGGGGCAAGGGGAGTGATACCCAGGGACACAGAGGGTGCCAGAGGGCAGAGCAGCAGGCCCTGGATGAGGACAGTAGGGGGTGCAGGCAGTGGTGACCACTCAAGAGCCAGGCCTGCTCCCAAGCACTGACAGGATCAGCTCCCCAAGGTCCCTGTTCTGCCCCACGCTGGGGTGAAGAAGGAGGCTTACTGGAAAGCCTCCATTGCTGCTTCCTTGGTACAAGTTGCAAAAATCCTCCCTAAATTGTGGGAATAGCCAGTCTGGGGCCTGCAGAAGCCCCCATCTCCTCTTGGTTTTCCTCCCCACCTAGCCAACCGGGCCCTTCCCACCCCTCCCCTGGGCAGCTCCTTTCATACCTGCTTCCAGCCCAGCTCCCGACTTCATTTCCGTACCTGTTTGGAAATAAAGCAAGTGTCCACAGCTGGGCCGGGTGGGGGTGAGGGGCAAGCTAGCTGGGAGGGCCTGGGTGAATGCGGGAAGGGAACGTTCTTCCTAGTCATAATTCCTAGACCACCCAACAGGCTTAGCTCTGCAGAGTTGAATTTAGAATTTATTCAGTCAGAGTTAGAGACACCAAAGGGGGAATGGGGTGGGTGAGGGAACAAGGGCTGGGGACATGGGTAGAGGGCTAAGGAGGGGAGAGAAGCAAGGACTGAACATTAGGGGGACACGCAGGAAGAGGCTAAGGGGCTTTGGGATGGCATGTAGATGATGTCATGCAAATTATGTGCCAATAATCATGTAAATTAGAACTACTATTAGGAGGATGGATGCCAGGAGAAAAGCATGATGGCATTGAGTATCAGCGGAACCTATCTCAGGCTTCTAACAAGTTAGGAGTCTCCTATCAGAGTCTGGATGCCCAGAGCTGGGGAATAAAGTGGAAATGGCCAGGACTCAGGGCCATGGTCTAACCCCAACCACTCGGAGACCTTCTGTACCCAATATCATCCTTTCAAGGAAGTCAGGGTCAGGACCAGGGCCAGTTCATTCAGCTTGGACCACCTACAGGGCATTTCTTCTGGGGGTGGGGAGAGGGGAGAATCCTGAACTTTTCTTAGTGGGTGAGCAGTTGTAGCTTAAAACTCTGGAAAGTGATCATATGACTTAGCCTCTAAATGATTAGCTGGGACTGGTTGGCAGAAACTGAGTCTGAGTTGTTCCTGAGCATCTCACTTCCTTCCCCTTGTCTAGCAGGAGTTCTGGACACGCTGCTTTTTCTGAGTGCCACATCCCTAATTGGCATCTGGAAGAACCTACTCACTCTGGAGTTTGGCTGCAGCTCTCAGTCTGGATTCAACCAGAACCGTCTTTGCCCTGCTTGGGCGTCTCAGAGATAGCACCTAATCTGGAACTATTCCCTGTCCCCATGTCACTGGAGAGCTGATTGCAGCTGCCTCTGGAGCTTTTCTGGTCCTAGAGCTGGGACTACCTAGACATCTGGGTCATAAATGGATAGTGAGAACTCTTTTTCCTCCTCCTTTCCCCTTTGCCTTCCTTCTAGCTTGGCTTCCTTATATGCGGGCATTTAGCATAAACCCTTGGTCCTTTCAGCTGGCATATCTAATTCTGTGTTCATGGAAAACTTTAGACAGCTTTTACAGAGAAGGGTTCTTTCCTGCCCATTTACTCAGGATTGAGCATCCTCTGGGAACTCTCATTGAGCTGGGCTATTTTTCCTGCTTTCTTTCTTGAGGAGAGATCTGGTGTTCCCATCATACCAACACCCTCTCTGCCCTCTAGTGGCCTCTCCTAGGCCCTAACTTGCTCCCCTTAAGCATAGGGCCACCCACAATGGTCCAAGTAGGGGTATTTGACTGGGAATCTTTGTAAAAATGGGAGAAGGAATGGAGCAGTTCAAGCTGCTACTACCTGGCTTCTGCTTGGCTTGCTTTGAGGAAGCTGACTCAGTGTTGCACAGTGGACCTTTCTCATGGATACACACACACACACACACACACACACACACACACACACACACACACACACACACACACACGAAAGTCAGGAAATGAACTTGAGTCCTGTTATCTTGTCATTTGCTATGGGCCAAAGTTTCTACTTTTGCCAAACTATTCTATGCTCAAAGACCTTTTCTGTCTCTCCATGAAACTGGTAGAATTTTGCCTCAGGTGTTCCAATTTTCTAGGAAACTTCCCTAGCCAGCCCTGAATCTGGGTGGTTGGCAGAAACTGAGTCTGAGTTGTGCCTGAGCATCTCACTTCCTTCCCCTTGTCTAGCAGGCGTTCTGGACACGCCAGATTCTCCTCTCCCCTTATCAACTTCCTTAGCAATGCCCACCTTGCTCCTTGAGTCGAATTATCTCTGTGTCAGAGCCAAAACTATTCCAGGCTGTGCAGTTATAGATGGTCTGGAAGTCAGCCCGAACGATGTTGCTGATGGTTAGTGTAGAGATGACACCCTCTTCAGTGCTGACAGTCTCAACTGTGTAACGCCCTGAGGTCCCTGACTCCAGGACATTCTCCTTCCAGGACCAGGCCTAGGAAGGGGGAAAAGATAAAGATTAGTTATTGATGCCATCTGAAGCAGGAGGGCAACACCCTCGTCTTTAACCTTGAGACCCAAGTTTCTGAGGTTTTTTATTCATACATACACAGAGTCAAGAGTTTGAGGTAGGGCTTCTTCGGAAGGCATGAGGAAGTGCCCATTCTGTGTACTTTTCCACCCTGGGTAGGGAGCAACAGATGCTTAAGCTCCTTAACATTTGGCCTGTCTGCTTTGGAGAACCTGTCTGACTTCAACAGAAACATGTACCTACAGGAATAGATCTTACAAATGCACAAACATGGGGATACACTATTATACACTTATATAGAGAAAGACAGAGTCATTCTCACATAGGCACAGATCCTCATTCTAGATAGCTCCATGGAGAAATGCCATCTTTCAGAGTGTATCCTGAATAGGAACCTATGTTTGCTTGTGTGTAGAGGTCTTAGTCCCTATGTGTGTTCATTGTATCTGGAAATCTAGAAATGCAAGGGGCCTGTACAATCCCCTTCTTGTACAGATGGGGAAACCAAGGTCAAGAATGGTAAAATGACTTGTTCCAGATCACACAGGTTAAAAGTGACAGAGTTAGAATCTGAACTCGGGTCCCCTAATTTAGAAGCCATTGTTCTTTCCACCATACTGGGTTCCTGGGGGTGAAATTATACAGAGCTGTATATAAAAGATAAGATTTACGAGAGCATAGAGGTGAGTGAGTGCTCAGGGGTACTGTGTAATGGAGGGGTAAATAAATATGTAGAGATGTGTGTGTGTGTGTGTGTGTGTGTATGTGTGTATGTGTAATCTGAAGGTGTAGGAATGTAGTCACTTATTGCTTAGATTCTAGTATGTGTCAGAATGTGTGTGCAGGACCAATAGTGAAGTGTGTACAAGAATAGGCATGGTGTGTGCTTAACAGTATGATTGTTCAGGATCATAGAGGGTTATAGTTGAAAAGAACTTTAGTAATCAGCTGTTATAGGCATGCTTAACATTTTTTGTATCATGGACCACTATGGGAGCCTATGGACTCCTTCTCAGAATATTATTTTAAAATACATAACATAAAATATGTAGAATTCCAAATAATATTATTATTAATATACAATATATTGTATATCAACATATAATTATAATATATAATATATTATGTTAATATATTATATATTATAATAATTGTTTCATATTGAAAAACAGTTACCAAAATAGTAAAAAATAATAGTTCATGAAAGGCAGGTTAAGGACACCTCATCTAGTCCAATCCCTTCATTGTATGGATGAGGGAGATGAGACACAGAGGTTAAATGTCTTGTCCAAGGCTCAAAGCTAATGAGTGCTGGATCCCACCTAGAAGCTGGAGTCTAGTGATCTTTCTACCATACCAGTGGTTCTCCCCACGTGACAGTAGTTGTACTATTTAGTACCTACTAAATAGGTACTAAAAGGAAGGAAACTATTCCAGACAAAAGCAATACCATTCAGTAATGCTTTGAAGTACTTTGTAGCTACATAAAGACCAAAACCACAGCTCCAGATACACATGCGGATTTGTCAACCCTCTGAAATAACCCTCTGGCCTCTCCCCGCCCACGGGGTTCCTTGGCTATGCTATCCCTTGGTCTCTGTATCTGTACCAACCATACAGTGTTTACTTTTATAAAAAGTACCTTCACACACATTTTCTGCAGCCCCTGACAAAGTAGATGAACGAGACTTCAGCAGCCCCAGCTCTTGAAGCCTGAATGTTTAATTGGGTGTGGAGAGCACCTACTCATGTTAAGGCTTGCTAAGCTGCTCCAGGGTTGGCTTGTATGGCTATTCTCCATGGACCACATTAACGAAGTTCATAGAAGCCCAGAACCAGGAGGGGCATAGAAGTTTCTAAGTCATAGCAACTCAGAGAGATTATCTGCTGAGGTGTAAAGGGGGTTATGATTTGTGTCCGTGTGGATAGAAGTTTTAATAAGGCGACAAAAATCATTGGTTCTTGGAGTATTCCATTACAGATGTTTGGGGTGGGGGGTTTTAACATTAAAAAATTATGTACACAGAATGCTGTTTTAAATCAGAATGATGTTTTAAATAACTGAAGAAAATGTCAATTTTCAGTGACATGTCAGTGAAAATAAAGATGTAATTTTGGCCAATCCAAGTATATGTACTGCTTGAAATCTATCCACAAAGTCTAGGGACCCCAGGTTAAGAACCCATATACTGCATTATGGGTGAAAAAGGATTTTATGACTTAACAAACTATTGCTAATAGTTCCCACTTGTTTCTTTGGGAAAATGTTCACTAAGCTGGAAACAACTGACCAAGTCATTAGTAAATTAAGTACTAGCTGTCTCATTTTAGCTTAATAACAACTCTCTGAAATAGATAGGGCAAGATTGCTATCTTGTAGATGAGGAAGCCCAAGTCAAGAGGTCTTGTCACAGTTAGGAGTAAATCTTGGACCAGGTCTTGATTGAATGTAAATTCCTTATGGATAGGGACTATTGTATTTTTGCCTTTGAATATATGCTCATAGTAGTCACTTGACAGATGTGAATGGATTGAATGATTCTCACTTCTGGTCCAGTCCTTTTCCTTAGTCCTAACTTTGTGTGTGTGTTTCCATCTGGCCCTTCCTGCTCCAGTGAGGCAGTCGAGGAGAAGCAACGGTCATCAGACCACTAAGTTTACTCACGATTCGGTCTGGTGGAGGGGTGCTCCGGATAAAGCACTTGATTTGCCCTTTCTCTCCATGCAAGGCATGCTGGGTCTGGGTGCTAGAGATGATGGGGGGCCCTATGGGGAGAGATACCAACACATATTAGGAAGAGTGCCTCCAGTTTCTTCACTCTTCATATCCCCCTTCCCTATTGACCACAGATTCTCAGAATGCTTCTATTAGGGATTTGGAGATGAGCATGAGATAGCAGGGGTGGAGGAAGAGAAGGAAGAACAGTCAGAGAAGGAAGTCAATCCTGTTCTTATTTGTCTGGGTTCTCTAAAAAGATTCTGAAACAGTCTTAGAACACTGAAAGGTTAAGTCCAGCCAAGGCTGTGTAGCTGGTCCAGCATGTATTAAGGGCAGGACTTGAAGCCAGGTGGTCCTGCTCTGAGGACTTCCCTCTATTCACTATGGTCACTATGCACTCCTAAATAGTTCTTTGTCACTTGGTTTCCTCTGATGTAGTACAGCCCCTTCAACTCATGCCATTTTGAAGATGGTCAGCAGGGGGAGCTCCTGCATAACACAAACAGCATCCTCTCCCTGGAACTTACTGGTCAGAAGAGGGTGGATCCGCTAAGGATCTCCCTGGTAACCTGGTCTGATGGAGCTATTGGGGCCTTTGGGCTTCCAACTTCACCTAAACGGTCCCATACAGCTAATCAGAATAGTTCATTCATCTAGTGCTTTAAATTTAAGAAAAAGATTCCCCTTAAACAACTTTGTGAGGTAGTGGCAGCATTATCATTTCCTTTTTATAGATGAGGACACTGAAGCTTAGAGAGAGGTTCAAGTGACTTGCCCAGGCACATAACAAGTAAGTGGCAGAGTCGGAACCTGAACTTGGGTCTTCTGATTCCAAATCCAATGCTCTTTATTCTTAATACAATGTTTCTTCTTAATGTTAAGAATTTGTTACTTATCGGGGTGGCTAGGTGAATAGAACACCGGCCCTGGAGTCAGGAGGACCTGAATTCAAATTTGACCTCTGACACATAACACTTACTAGCTGTGTGACCTTGGGCAAGTCACTTAACCTCAATTACCCTGCATTCTCCCCTCCAAAAAGCCAAAAAAAATTTTGTCACTCTCTAAATAATAGCTAGTATTTACATAGTACTTAAAGGTTTGCAAAGTGCTTTACAAATATTACCTCATTTTATCCTCACAGAAACTCTGGGAAGTAGGTGTTATTATTATTCCCATATTTACAGATGAGGAAACTGAGGCAGAAAGAGGTCAGGTGACTTGCCTAGAGCTGTACAGGTGGTGTCTAGGCCAGATTTGAACTTGTCTTCCTGTCTTGCAGTCTAGTACTCTATGCACTGTGCTATCACCAGCTGCTTCAAGCACAGGCTATGAAACATGATTCTACAATGGCGGTTAGCCATATCCCACCCAGTTGTAGCTCCTGCAATCACTCTAGCAGTCTACCTGCTCTGTGGCATCTGTTTCATGTATGTCTGCCCTGTTTTCTCCTTCCTCTTTCCACAGAAAAGCAGCACAGAGAGTGCTTGAAAAGGCCACCCAGTCAACCATTTTCCTGTCAGGGAGTTCTGCCTTAGAGCTTATCCAAGTCTTTCACATTGCAGGGTAAAACTATTACTTCCAGGTCTGACGGCAGTGGTGCAGCTGACTGAAAACAGCAGCTGTGATGATTCTCTAACAGCCTTTGAAAACTTGAAGATGTTTATTGCCCAGATATCTCCTATTATTGGATGTTATTTAGGCATTTTGTACACTGGCTAATGAGTAATTCATTTTGGCTGTATAATGAGCTTCCAACTCATGAATACCTGATATCCAAATGTACTAATTCAAAAAGGCTGCCTTAGCTGGGTACTGCCTCCTCATTGGAGTGGCCACAGGATTTCCTCTTGGCCTTTGGGGCTATTTCTTCTCAGCCACTGTGGCCTTGGGGGATTTCTCTTCCCTACCCTTTCTTGGGACTCACAGGATACTTCCTGTGGATGTTGCAGCCAGGGCAAGAGTAGAGGAAGGGGAAAGTTTGTTTCCATTGCTTAGAGTCCTAAGTTGGACCTTGGAATGAGCTTTTCCACAGAAGCAAGGTTATAAATAGTGATTAGGTTCTACAATATCTCTGATACCTTATGGATCAGAGAGGGTTTTATGATCTAGCCTGGGAACCTAATCACTATTTCTAACATTGTTGTTATATAGATGGTGTCTTAGGCAAATATACCCCTAATTCCCCTAATGTGACTTACAAACTTTTGGAACACAATCCTTTTGTAAATTGGGGACTTCATGTGTAGGTAATAGTGCCATACACAAATGCCAGGGTTGGCTGACCCCACCTAGTAGATTGAGGTGACTTCCAAGGCTGCTTCCTTATGAAACAGAGGACTCATAGGCGTAGCTAAGGAGAAGCTGGCTGTCCCCTAGAACCTAGTACAGTGCCTTACACAAAGGTAAGAGTTAAATGTTTATTGAATTTAATCAGGGTGATTTTGTCTGGGAAAACAATCAGAAGCTACCAGTCATTAGGGAAAGGGGATAGGCAGATCTGAATAGATGATGTTTTAGAAAGAGATGGCATTTAGGGGTGGAAAGAAATCACAGAAATTCAGAGTTGGGAGGGAATCCAGGGAATTCAGCTTGGACCTGCACAAAATTCACCCTTTGCTTGAAGACCTTTTTTCAGAGGGGTCTCATGGTGTCTTGAGGCAGGTCAGTCTGCTTTTGGATGACTCAGTTTCCCAGGCAGTTTTTCTTTATGGGGTTAAGGACTGGGGCCTGGCATTTCACTGGCACTGGGAACTTCCACATGAAGAAACATCCTTCATCAAAGCAGGTCAGCATATTTTATGCAACTTACAATATTAGAGTGCTTCAAGCACTGAGAGGCCAAATGACTTAGCCAGGGTCACACAAAAAGAATGTGTCATAGTTGAAACTTGGACTCAGGTCTTCCTGTCTGTAAGGCTCTTTCCATTACAGTATGCTGCTTCTTAATCTTAAATCTGTTTCTTCTATCTATTGTTCCTAGTTTTGCCCTTTGGGGCCAAGTCTATTCTATTCTAGAATAAGTTTATTCCTCTTCAATCAATCAGTCAATTAGTAAGCACCAATATGTGCCAGGCACTGTGCTAAATGCTGGACCCGAAAAGAAGCCAAAGATAGTCCTGTCCTCAGGGAACTTACAATCTCACCGGGGAGACAACGTGCAAAAAATATATACAAAGCAAGACATATGCAGGATCAACAGGAAGTAATGAACAGAGGGAAAACACTAGAATTAAAGAGGGGTTGGGGAAGGTTTTCTGTAGAAGGTGAATTTTAGTTCAGACTTAGGGGAAGCCAGGGAGGTCTACATTCAGAGGGGAGGAGGGAGAGTATTCTAGGCATGCGGGACAGCCAGAGGGAATGCCTGGAGCCAAGAGATGGAATGTATTGTTCAAGGGACAGCCAGGAGGCCAGTGTCATTCGATGGAAGAATGTATGGCCAGAAGTAAGGAAAAGAAAACTGGAAATGTAGGAGGGGGACATGATGTGAAGGGCTTTGAATGACAAACAAAGCATTGTGTTTGCTCCACTTTAACTTGACAGCCTTTATTAGGATCTTATTCAAATTCCCTTATTTCTCAGATAGGGAAACTGAAGCTCAGAGAGGCTAGGTGGTCTTCTGACTCCCAGATCCGTATTCTTTCTGCCACACCATGCTATCTTTGTCTGGGAGGAGGTAGGAATGTGGTATGTCTTGGGTCTCAGAAGAGCAATACATTTGCAGAGAGAGGTTAGAACATAGATGGGAGAGGGAGAAGTGGGATAGGAATTAAGTTATTAGAAAGTGCTCATTGGTCTTGGGGTACAAAGGACCTCCATGGAATACAAGAGTCCTCTGCTATATTGGGTTTCTCATTCTTCCCTCTCAATTCCACCTCCAGTTCCACCTAAGAATAGAAAACTAAGATCATTGAGGTCTTTACAATATGAACATGGTGTATGTGGTACTTCATGGGAATTCTGTGCCAGGGTAGTGGTTGGGATAGAGTCTTCTCTGAATGCTTCTATATCACTCCTGGGTGGGGGATGGGGAGCTCAGTTCTCATAAAATAGAGCAAAGAAGGCTGGGATGAGGGGTGCAGAGAATAGTAAATTACACTGGGAACAAAACAAAAATTGCTTCAAACATAATTGTTGTTTATTAGCCCCTTTAATTAAAACAGATTTGCATTTCTATGAGCTGCTTGCAGCAAAGGGGAAAAAAATACTAGGGAGTTTATGATGGAGACTGACTCCAGTATGTGAGTGAGGTGGAGAGGAAGGAGAAAAGTGGAGTTCTCATTAAGAGTAGGACTTCCCTTCTGGTGTGGGGCTGAGAAGAGATCTCTGAGCTCCAGGAAACTCCCAGGCCAGAAGGGCTGAGGTTTGAAATATCTTCCTCACCAGCAAGCCAGGAAACTGGACAGCTCCTGTCCATGGTACTGATGGCACTGGCTTACTGACTTCCTTTTAAGTCCCAACTAAAATCTCCTCTGTTATAAGAAGCCTTCCTCAATCCATTTAAATCCAGTGTCTTCCATCTGTTAATTACTTCCTATTTATTTCTTGCTTGGTATATGTTTATTTGAATGTTGTCTCCCTCATTAGATTGTAAGCTCCTTGAAGGCAGGGACTTTTGGCTCTTTTTGTATCCTCATCACTTAGCACAGTGGTTGACACATTGTAAGTACTTAATAAATGATGATTGATCAGTTGATTGATTGATGGTACTCTCACTCATAAACTCTCTCCCACCCCCCAGCCTCCTTAGAGTAGAGCTAGGGCTTCTCAGTAGTTTTAAGAGCTAGTAGACAAGTGAATGGGCAGACCGACTGAAGGGAAATCAGGCAGGAAGTCAGAATTAGAAAGTAGGCTATGTCTACCTCCCATGGAGATATGGTTGGTGGGGAGATCAAGTCTAGATCACTACTGACTCAGATTTTTGAAATGAATCCGGTGAGACACTTTATTTCATACAGTAGCATCTGCAATCATCCCCTTCCTGACTGATCCCCAAAATAGGATTCAGTTTTGGTGAAAGGCTCAGTCCACTCCTGACTTTGACACTTAAACTTAAAAACTCCCTAGGCCCCTCTCCAATGGGTCAAGCACTATTTAACACTGAATTCTCCAGACAGCAGCTGCAAAATGTAGCTCCTTAGCCCAGGCCACTGGCTGGTAAGGGTCTTGTCACTCATTTCCTACCACTGGGTAGTAAGTCAATCCCTACCACACATGAATGAATTGTTTTAATACCCTTATCATGATGTTTTAGCACCTTGGTTGACATTTTTACTTGGCTTCCCTTTCCTTCTGCCAAGTTGGTTGTGAAAAAGAAGGAAGTTGAAACAGTAGCTATGCTGTTGGGATCCTGGGATCATTCTGGTTCATGGAAGAGAGGGACTTTCCAAAATATGGCCATTAGGCAGAGTATCCAGGAGAGTGAGTCAATTAATCTCCTCTACCCAATGGAGATGCCATCTTGGGGAGGTTTCTTCGGAGCAAACTCTGTTGCTTAAACTCCTAAAGAGACACTTTTAATATTGGTTCTTATCATGGACCCACTCCCTCTCTCAAATTCTTTTTTAAAAAAATTACTGGACCTATGATTTCATTGGTGTACTCTCCAGGAGGAAAACTCTGTCTAACAATGCAGACCAACACTCAAGAGTTATAGAAAATTGTCTGAGGGCACTGAGAGATTAAATGAAATTGACTCCAATCACACAGCCAGCATGTGTCAGAAGTTGGATTTGCATCTAGTCTTCTTAACTCTGAAGTTGGTTTGCTATACAGTCCTTCTCCTGAGTCTTGTCCATATGAAGTGCTCTGATGTATTTCCTCAGAGGAAGCTTTTTTCTTTTTCCTCTCTGTCCAATAACCTAGGTTAATGGACCTAATGATGGGGTATCTGGAGATAACCTCTGTGACTGGGGAATTCCAGCCTGGAGGATAGTAATTCTATGGTTGAGTGCTGCTTCTGGACCAGACCACAATCAAAACTCAGGGAATTTATTGGACTGGGAGCTCAATGAGTCTACAATGATAATATGGTTGCTCCTCCCCCCAAATCTAATTTGATTTTAGGCAGCATTAACAGAAGTAAAGTGTTCAGGACAAGAAGCAAGAGAGTCCTGTTCTGTTCTGTTCTGGTCAGAACATAGACCAGGAATGCCTCATTTTAGGAAGGACAATTGACAAGAAGCTGGAGGTCAGAATAGTGAGGAGACTGGAAACTGTCCTCTGAGGGCTGTTTGATGGAATTGCAACTGGAGGCATGGAAACTGTTTTCAAGTATTTGGAGGGCTATCACATGAAAGAGGGATTAGGTTTATTTTTCTAGGCTCTAAAGGGGAAAATTAAGTCTCTCTCTCTCTCTCTCTCTCTCTCTCTCTCTCTCTCTCTCTCTCTCTCTCTCTCATCCATCATCTATCTCTTATCTATCTTATCTTTCTCTACTTATCCTTTCTATTGCATCTGTCTACCTTCATCCTCTTCCTCCTCCTCCTCCTCAACTTCTCTCTCTGGCTTTTCCAATTTTATGAAAATTATAGGGAGGCAGATGTCAGATGAAATGGAAGAACAACTTAAAAACTCATCCTCACTCAGGCTGAGAAGTGAGTTCTGCATCACTTGTGGTATTCAAGCAAAAGCTAGATGGCCACTTGTCAAGGATCTTATGAAGGGAATTCATTCCCCAGGATAGGAGTTGGATTCCATGAACTTTAAGGACCTTTCCATAGCAGATGGTCCATGATTCTCTAGTGAGCAGTGCCTGAGCAGGACTGCCTGTACAGTGCTCAGGACCAGTTTCTTCTCCCTAGAGGTGGCAGCAGGGTGATGGCTGAGTAAAGTGTCAGACAGCTTATGGGCAGGAAAAGACTCTAGCCTCTGTTGCCATGGATATAAACGGAGGCGCGATCAGATGCTGTTATTTTTAGCCCCACAGTGCCAGTTTATTGGTGGCATCCTGGGGACATGAGAAAAGGCAAGAAGGCTGCAAGCTTTGGACCCTGACTGGGAACTTGGCCCAGGTAGACTGGTCCCTTAGGATTCCAAGGGTCTGGGGCAGAATAATCACAGGGCAATCAGTGTGGGGCATTCGGTGACCCTGAGTCACCAGGTGATACAGCAGGCTGGTTGAACAGATCCATAGCACTTCAGGAAGACCCTCTAGCCAAGGTGGCTGAGGAGCACGCAGCTGCCAGTGGACAGTGTCCAGTGACTGCTACAGAGCCTTGTGTCAGGATTGCCGGGGCATGGGAAGATGGCCCATCTCTGTGCTATTTCTGGGGGTCAGCTCAATGTGTCTTCCCCATGGATCCAGGCAGAGACAGGATGGAGTGAGAAATATCAGGCATGGACTGGGAACAATATGAGGGAGCTCTCAGGAGAAGCAAAGGAACAATAACAGCAACTGCAATAACAATTAAAATTTATAATGCTTAAGGGCTTTTCAAAGAGCTTTCCTCATGACCCTCAGAGGTGGATACTAGAAATCATTACTGTCTCCATTTAAAGATGAGGAAACTGAGGTTAGGAGAGATCAAATAAGAAAATTGATATGAAATGCTCTGCAAACCTTAGAGCGCTATAGAGGTGCTGGCCATTAGCTATTATTACTATAAAGCTATTTACTTAAGATCAGGTCTTCTGACTCCAGGGACTTTCCATTACCTCACTTTTGGGATGTATTACACAGTGTCTGAGACTGTATAGGTAGGTACCACCTCATTACCCTGCTATTAGTATATGACCACCCTTTGAGGTCATGCCCCGGAGGTTGTAGCCCTTTCATCTCTGGAACTTCTTTGTCCTTCCCCTTCCTGATTTGAGTATTTCCCCATTCCAGTCCACCAGGGGTTCAAATGGTCTTCCTAAAGCAGGTCTGGTCATTTCCTCCTTCCCCCACCCCATACATTTTAATGGCTCCATTTTACCTTCAAGATAAAATTTAAAATCCTCTGTTTGCCTTTTAAGCTCCTTCCTAACTTGTTCCCTTCTTATCTTTCTAGTTTTCTTACATTTTAGATATAGTTTGTAACCTCTTTGATGATATGGACTTTTTTGTCTCTTTTTGTATCCCTAGTGCTCAGCATAATGCCTGGCACACAGTAGGCACTTAATAAACGTATATTGATTGATTGGTTTTCCTCCCCTTTACATATTCCATGGTCCAGTGACACTGGTTTATGTGTTGCTCCTTATATATGATTTTCCATCTCCTGACTCCAAACCTTTTCCCTGGGTGTCCCTCACGCCTGGAATTCTATCTTCCCATCTACCTCCTGCCTCAACTCAAATCTTCCCTTCTTTAAGGGACCTTTTGGGACAACAGCTCTTAGGATAGTGCTTGGCATACAGCAAGCACTTAATGAATGTTTTTGCATTCATTCATTCATTGTACTAATGTCATTTAGAGAGAAAAGGAGAACTTGTATTGAGAGGGTAGAACCTTCATGGATCCTCCATAAAGGCCAATATGGGCTAAGTATGGTCTTATAGATTC
The DNA here is from genome assembly GCA_011680675.1 of Gymnobelideus leadbeateri. Classification (NCBI taxonomy): domain Eukaryota; kingdom Metazoa; phylum Chordata; class Mammalia; order Diprotodontia; family Petauridae; genus Gymnobelideus; species Gymnobelideus leadbeateri. Next base: position 944,717 of record WOXC01000755.1, read on the forward strand.
TATTCCCTCCCTTGCTACCAACCCTCCAGGAAAATGGGACTGGGATGTTACCATTGACAGTCAATGACACCTCTCTCTCCCCAGCCCCGACTCGGGGAACGACAGCTCGGCACACGTATTTGCCAGCATCCTCTTGCCGGACAGTTTTCAGAGTCAGAGTGTTTTCATTGCTCAAGACCTGAGAAAGGATAGAGAAGGTCATGTAGCAGGAGTAGGGAAAAAGCTGATCTGTCCCCTAACTCTAGGGATGGTGAAGACTGACACAGTACTGGGGGAAGTGGAGAAAAGGGCAAGCGGTTTCATTTTACTTTGAAAAACCTAGCCTTGGCTTTCTTAAAACAAAACCAAAAACATGTCTGGGATCTGCACAGGAGAGAGATTCCATCAGTGGTAGGTTTCATGGGATGCAGAGCAGGAAGGGCAATAAGAAATAATCGAATCCAACTCCCTCATTTTACAGATGAGGAAACTGAAGCCCAGGGAAATTGAATGAGTTTCCCAAAGACACAAAGTAAGTAGCAGGGCTGAGATTTGAAACCTTGTCCACTAACTCTAAGTCATTATAGTGCTCTCTCTTCTGTCTCTCTATTTTTCTGACTCTATCTCTCCTTCCTCTTTCTCTGTGTCTCTTTCTGTGTCTCTGTCTCTGTCTCTCTCTGATGGCAGTGAGGGTGGGATATAGTCCTCAGCAAAAGTGTAGTTCTGGGTTGAACTCTAGGGTCCTCTCCATGGCTGTGTCCTGACTTTTACTTGCAATTGTCCCTTCTCATCTGGGAAGCAGTTGCTGTTCTACTTGGAATTTGTCTTCTTCACTGTGCTGTTCCCCTGAGTGCCTCCTCCCCCCGCCCAGTTCTGTTCCCTTCTTTTAGCATCTGGATCTTTGCTGCCCCCCACCCCCATCTTGGACTTTCATTCTGTTCCTTCTTTTAGAGCAAAGGATGAGTCAATTTATTCACAGAGGATTTGTTACCCTTCCCAGTGACATTCACATCTTAAAAGAAGCCTGTAGGGAGAGGGTAATGCTCAACCCAATGGAACAGCTGTGAATGGTGGGAATCTCAGGCACTTTAGGGCCCTAATGGAGAAGATCTTTTGGAAGATGGGAGGTACCTTCCTAGTCATTCCTAAAATCATAACAGATTCACATATGATTCATAGGTGGACAACTCAATTACTTGGGATTCCCTCTACAATTTTCTGGACCCTTCTTCCTTTGAATGATAGCGCTTCCCAGCTAAGTAAATTTATGGAGAGCTCAGTGTCATCAATCCTTTTCCCTAGAAGTTTGAGAACAGGAGGGACAGCAGCTCTCAGGGTGGGTTCAGTAGGAAGGGGTCCCTGAGGACAATAGTGCCCAGTCTTCCTAGGGCTAGACACCTACCACCCCAGAGCCACGTTTCATCCACACGATGGTTAGTGATGGGTTCCCTGTCCAGGCACAGTTGAAGACAGCATCGGAGCCCAGATCCACCAGCAGTGACTGAGGCTCAGAAGTCATTCGAGGGCCAACTGCATGCAGGGGAAGAGAAGAAGAGATGGGTTTGTTAGACTTGGGATGAAGCTTTAGTTGTGGAACTTTGGGCATTTACTATAAAGAACTGGGGAGGTATTTGGAGAGGAGCTGGAATGGCTTTCCCATAGCCCTGACATCACAGCCCTTACAGTGGCTGCTGCCTGCCTGAATATTTGGAATGATGGTCTTGGGGTAAAAAAAGAGCCAAGCTGAACCCGTCCCATTGCCTTCCCTTTGCTGTCTTCCCATTGCCTCTGCCATTGCTTCATGTGAAAGGAGATGAGGATACTGGAGCCAGCCTATGCTCAGGGTAAGGGCAGAGCTGACTCAGGGCAAAATGGTGGAGTAGATAGGTACATTTTCCCTGGGGACAATGCTTTAGTTCAAAGAGCCACTCTATGAAGCCTTCCCTGATTTCCCTAGCTACAACTTATCACATGCTGCCTCCTATGACAACTATCTTACTTGTCTTGGACTCACCATCCTCCTCCCCCATCTTCTTAGATTCTAAGTTCTCTGAGGCCAGGGGCTACATCTTCTATTTTCGAATTCCCAATACAGAGCACAATGGCTTTCCTGTAGCAGATCCTTAATAGATGTTTATTGAACTACATTGAAACGGGGGCAGTTTGAGTTTTTAGTCTGTTGGGGGTAATCTTTTCAAACTCAGAAGGCTTCACGTACTTAAAAAAAAATCACATCACCAAAGTAGCCTGCTCCATCTATAGTATAGGATTCTGGATCTAAGCAGATAAAGGATACTATTACTGAACAACTTTTCGTTATCTAAGTGTGACTTATTCCTCACATTACCCCCAATATCACAAGATAAGAGAACATCCTCAAATGATTGCCTTCTTCTAGGTATACTCACAGTAGACATCCACTGTTCGACTGATGTTGGTGCTGCCCAGTGCATTGGTGACTTCGCAGGAGACTGGCTCAAAGAAGAATGTGTGGTCCACAGTGGTCTCATAGGAATCCTCAGATCCTTCCTTGATCACTTGGCCCTTCTTGGCCCACCTGAAACACAAGCACCCCCCAGCATGGTGGAGACCTCCAGGAAGCAAGGCTTATGGGGAAGGAAGGATTTAGGAGAAAAGGCAGAGTGGAGGGAAAGAAAGAAGATGGAGTCCTTCTTCTAAGAATCTCAAAGCACTGTGTCCTCAAGAAATATAGAGGGAGCAGAGACTCCTTTTCCCACAGAGAAACTGAAACATGGAAAGGAACTGGCTCTCAGCCATTCCTTGAGATAAAATCTCTGAGTAGGAGAAAGTAATCTTTGGCCCTGGGAGGAGAATCGAGCTGTTTCCTAGCCAGTCAGTTCATGTGTAAAAGGACTTGAACCCAGGTTTTCCTGACTTCATATTCTTTTTCCCTCTATATTCATTAAGGCAAGCTGCCTCTGATATTATGTTTATTTTATGTGTTTCTTTGAGAAATAGCGTGACAGATAGAAACAGCATGATAGAGAGTTGGTATTCAAGCCAGGGCTGTGTGACCCTGGACAAGTGCAATCCCTCAGTGCTTGAAGAAACTTTCTAAGACTCTTAAATTAATCTTAATGTCCTACATGGAAGAAACTACCCATCCATCCCTATGCTTATTTGAGTAGAAGTGTTTCCTCCTTAGTAGAAGGCAATCTCCTGGACAGGAGCGATTATATGGTTTTTGGTCTTTGTATTCCCAATGCAAAATAAAGTCTGATACGAAATAGGTATTTAACAAATGCTTTTAAGATGGAATTAAATTCTTCGCTGGAAGTCAGCCTGATCTCCATCTGCTTACCTTGATAATGAACCAAGAAGACCTGAGTCCAAATTTGGCCTCAGACCCTTACTACCTGTGTAACACAGGGCTTAAACTCTTATCTAACCATTTAATCTCTGTTTGCCTCAGTTTCTTCAACTGTAAAATTAGGACAATAACAGCACCTGCTTTGCAGGGTTCTTGTGAAGATCAAATGAAATAATATTTGTAAAAGTGCTTAGCACAGGGCCTGGAACATTCCCTTAGCTTCCTTTCAATCAGGTCCCTTTGCTCCTAGGTAGGGTGGGCTCTTGGTTCCTGGAAGGCTGCCTGGACTCCTAGAAAGTCCTCCCCCCTCCTCAGTCTGACTGACACTGACTGGGGATTGATGTAGAGGCAGAGGGAAGGGGCTTCTCTGGCCAGCAGAGGTAAGCATTGGACTGGACAGATGGGAAGCACAGCCTTCTGGGAGGGACCAGTAGGGCTCTAAGCAGCCGTGGAGTCTCTGAGAATGGGGAAGAGGGCACTTACACCAACCCAAGAACTCTTACAAAGTTACCCTCTCCCCACGAGAGACACTCATTGAATGGTTTAGCTTCTCCACCACTGAACAAATCTGTACCTTTTAGTCAGGTAAATTTCATCTGTGATCTAACTCCCTTGTGCTGTTCTTACACTCTTTTTTGTCGGGGGGGAGAGTAAAATTGGAGATCACCTGTTCCCCTCCATCCAAATAAAGATTATTTTGCCTTGCCCTTCTCTCTCTGAAAGGTGACTTGAGTAGAGGGGAACAGGTGAAACAGGATGGTCTTGGCATAATGGATAGGATATTAGATCTGGAGTTGGGAAGATTGGGTTAGCTGTGTGACCTTGGGCAGATTACTTAATTTCTCTGTGTATGCATCACTTTCCTAATGAGGATAGTGAGAGTACCTACGTCACAGGGATGCTGTGGGCATGGTATATAAAAGCTCTTTGCAAACCTTAAAATGCCACATAAATGTCAGATCTAATCTTTATTATTTTCCTCTCTTCTTGGACCCTCAGGGGGGCTATTTCCCTAGTTTCCCACTCACTCCTTGGCTTTCTTCTTTTCCACCCCTTTGTTCTCTTGCCCCAAGAGAATGTACAATACAAGGGAACACCTACACGGGCATGGAGAGGTTAGAGTCACAAATTAATATTAGGTAACTATTAAGAGCACAATAATAACAATTATGATTTAACTACAGAGCACACTATCTCTCTGCAAGAGCTTAAAGAGGTTCCTAACAGGCTATTATTCATGAATCATTTCAATTCTTATTTTAATTTAATGATCAGACTTCATGTCCAGACAGTGTTCGCCCAAAACTTGGAAAACTCTGGCTTTTCACTTGTGAGAGATGTGTCCCACATTTCTTGGAGATGGACAGAAGGGGAGGGGAAACTGAGATTGAGAGAAGGGAGAACTGGGAGGTTGGCTTCCAGGATAGAGGGTGAGGTAGTTTGGGACTGAGGATGGGTTATGTTTCTGTTCCAGATTGTTGGACTCCCTTGTCTTTCTTAGGTCAGGGCAGGACTTAGGGACAAGTTGCTTGGGCATGATGGGTGGTAGGGGAAAGAATACTGGATTTGGAGTCAGAGGATTTGGGTGGAGTCCTAGGTCTTCTACTTACTGCCCATGTGACCTTGAGCAAGTCACTTAACCTTTGGGCCTCAATTTCCTCATCTGAAAAATGAAGGGATTGAATGGAGATGATCTCTAAGGTCCCTTCCAAATCCCAATCTAATCTAACTCCACTTTCTAGGTGAGGAACATTAACCCCATTCCCCAGTCTAGCTCTCTTCTCTATCCTAATCCAATGTAAAATTAAATTGTCTCTCTCTCTGCCTTTCTCTCCTGTTCACTCTCTTCTCTCTCTTCCTTCTCTCTCTTTCTCTTACTCTCCTTTCTCTCCCTCTTTCTCTCACAATCCCTCCCCCTCCCCTCTTGCTTGTTAGTTTAGCTCTGCTTTCCTCCCTAGAGGGATGTGCAGTGTAGGGTGGGAGGAGGAGGGAATACTCAGGGGTGGAGGGCACTGAGTGGGGAGTGGAGGTACAGAGTCTGGGGTGACTGAGAAGCAGAGATGGTCCAGGGCTGGATTTGGTGGTGACACAAGTCTAGCCCCTTTCCCAAACCTGGTTCTGCTTGAACTGCCAGCTCCCGCCCCCTGCCCCCCCAGACAGCTTTGATTTGTCTTTCTTTTTTTCCTTTTCCTTTTCCTGTCCTCAATCTTGAGTTCACAGTCAGTGTAGCTCTTCCCCTACACCTGGCAGGAGGCCCGACAGGGGCCTAGTGATTTTCTGTGTTTGCCTGTCATCCAGGGACAGACTCACAATTAGTGCTTCCTGGGGTGAAGGGGGAGTGTGGCAGGAGGCTGTTGGCGGTGGCAGTGGCACTATGTGTATGTGTGTGTCTGTGGATATCCCTCTGTTATGTTTTTTCTGGCTGGGACCTCTGCTGCCCTCATCACTACTCACAAGGAGCATATATAGGCTTTGAGTTTCCTTTCTGTTGAATGAATAATAATTTACTATTCATGCTTCATAGGAAAAGATGGGTTAACATCTTCACCTCCTTTCTCCTGAGGAAGGGAACCAGGCTGGTTTCTCTTTTCTTGAGGGGGGAAAATGAGTTAATGAATGACCAAAAGACCTGGCTGAAGGTGAGGTGGAAGGAATAAGTTCTTGGATCTCCAGCTTGAGTTTTGGGTTCTAATAGTCATATGTATAATTGCAGACATTGTTAGCTTCCCCAGCTGGTACTAGAACAGGTTGCTGATGCCAATCTTTAAATGCTCCCTTGAGGTGGGCAGAAGCTAAAAATAACAACAGCCAATATTTATATTGTATATTGTATATATATAATATATATATAATGTATATAATATAATAATGTATATTATCTTACTTTGTCCTCCTAAGAACCCTGCTAGGCAGTTGCTATTATCCTCATTTTAAAGATGAGAAAACTGAGTCTAAAAGGGGTTAACTTAACTGATTTACCCATGGTCCCACAGTTAGTATTTGAGTCGGAATTCGTACTCAAGGCTTCATAACTGCTTATCTTACCTACCTTCCCTCTAATTAGTATTTTGTGAGGCTTCTGGGGAGGGGAGCAGGTGGAGACCAGCCCCTTGAGGTACTCAGTTCTAACCTCTCCGGGGGGGGGGGCTTTATATCTTCCAGGGACACACAGGGCACCCCAAGACCATTCCTAATTCCTTCTTCCTTAGTCCTTTTCTCTCTTCCTTTTCCCTTGTTCCTTCTCCCCTTCCCTTTCCCATGCCTTTTTTTTCTTCCTCCTCTTTCTTCTTCTTTTACCTTTTCCCAAACAATTTGTACCTGCTCCACCTAAGGCCATAGGATCTAGCTCAAGAATGGAAAGTTATAACTCCTTGTCATCTAAAGGTGTAGAGGTGAAAACAGAGCCTTTCCCAGCCTTCCAAATAATCAGAAAAGGATTAGTAGTTGTTCTTATGATGATGATGGTAACCAATATGGGTAAGGTATTTTACAGTTTTAAAAGTGTTCACATACATTACCTTATTTTATACTGAGTGAGGAGCGAGGAGCAATTAAACACTCATGGAGGCAGAGAAACAATATTTAGATATGAAGGCACAACACAGAGAGGAGTAAAACCTTTTCCCCTTCAAGCTCCCGCACCCCCTTCTTTTCTTCTCCTCTCGATTCCTCGTCCCCATCTACTTACTACCTCCTCTTTCCATTTCTCAGCTTAAACCATTCCCAATCAATGCTTCATTTGGTCTGAGCCAATGTAAGAGGATTAATTATTTATATCAACAGAAACAAAAAAAAGCTTAGTGTGTTATAAGGCACTCAGTCAGCCTCAAGTACCACCAAGTTGGTTCTCCCACCCTTCCAAATCAGGGCAGAAAGTGGCATGGGGGCAGGGGCACAGAGAACAGAAGCAGAACAGAGAACATGGACTTCTGAGGAAGGGAGAACAGAATATATATTGATGAGAGGAAAGATTTCTTAGGACCCTCTCTGCTGAGGGTCTCTGTCTGCCCACCCAACTAGACTAGGCAGTTTTCTGTCCCTCCTTAAAATTCCCCCCCGCCCCAAGTATCTAATTTCCAGAGAAAAGGAGGAAGAGATAGAGAAGAATGGGAGTGGGCAAACCAATTCACTCTATAGAATCTTGTAAAAAATATAGAAAAAAATCAGTTGCTTCCCTCTCCCTCAGCATCTTCCACCCTCCGGGAGGGAGGGAGGGAGGAAGAGAGGGAGAGAGAAAGAGAGAGAGAGAGAGAGAGAGAGAGAGAGAGAGAGAGAGAGAGAGAGAGAGAGAGAGAGTCTAGAGTTTTTTTAGCACCAAGGGAAGGAGAGCAGAGTATATATGCCGAGGTATGGGGTGGGGAGCACATTAGGGGCCTCTCCTCTCCTAACTTTCCCCACATCATCCTGTTCTTTCAAGAGAACTCTCTGGACATTGCCTGGGGATGGAGGCTGGGATCTGAAGCAGCCTCAGAAAGGCTTCCAGCCCAAAGGGCCCCAACTATAGAGCTGGGGGATAAGAATAAGAGAATTGATTGCAGGGAATGGAGATAGGGGTTGGAAGGAGGAGGAGACAATTTGACCCAGGGCAGGCTCCCCAATCTGCTAAATCTATTTTTAGAGCAAGGGAGGAGGCAAAGGGGACCTGCTGGAGACTTTCTTTGACCACCTTTGGGCTATCCCGGTCATCCTGTGTCAATAGTGACAGGTCCTGGAATGCCCAGCTGCCTGGTGACAGACTCAGTTTCTGTGGCTGCAAAGATCTGTAGGCACAGCACTAGCTAACATTTACATAGCCCTGCTATGTGCTATGGCACTGTTCTAAGCATTTTACTATTATTATCTCATTTAATCCTCATAACAACCCTGGGAGGTAGGTGCTATTATCCCCATTTAACAGATGAGGAAACTAAGGTTAGAAGATTATTAGGGTCACGCAACAAGTGTCTGAGGTGGGATCTGAACTCAGGTCTTCCAGACTTCAAGTTCAGGGCTCTTACCCACTACACCCCCTACCTCCAATGACAGAGAAGAAGGGAAAGCAGAGGGTGAAATCCAACTTAACACTAGTGATCCTTCTAAATTGAGGCAAAGCTTCCTGCATTTTCCTGCAGCCTAAACACCGCTGATTTCAGGAGGTCTCACAAGTATACTGAATGGATGTAGGGACTGACAGATGGGGAGAGGAGGGGAATGAGGGCGTGGTATTAACCAGTGTCATGTTTAAGTAATGAGACTGTCTTGACAACTGGAATTTAATAATAACAACAACAGACATTTATTTACTCCTTTACATACTTTATCTCATTAAAACCTTACAACAACCCAGGAGTGAAGGTTATTTATTATTAGTCTCATTCTGTAGATGTGAAAACTAAGTCTCTGCTGAGGCAGCTAAGTAGAGTAAGGAAGCCCTAAATTCAAATCTAACCACAGACACTTTCTAGCTGTACAAACCTGGGCAAGCCACAGACCCTGACCTAATAATAATAACAGCTCACATTTCCATATCGACTTAAGGTTTACAAAGCTTCCCCCTTACAATAATCCTGGGAGGAAGAGGCACAAGTAAAATTGCTCCCATTTTCTAGATGAGGTAACTGAGACTCAGAGAGTTATAGAGCCATAGCTAATTAAGTGTCAGAACTGCTATCTCCTGCCTCCATCTGACCTCTCAAGTCATCTGAGGGAATCAAGGAATTTTTGTACTGGAGGAGATCTTCTGTTCTTTTTTTTTAAGTTGCATTCAATTTTTTTTGCTTCATACTTCATATACATACTTCAGTGGTACAGAGCCCTAGGGAACAGAGGCAATTTATGAAGTCCCCAATTAGGACTATAGGCCATCGGACCTGGCTTGAGAATTAATGGGTATAGGTGTGATGGGGGTCACCACAGAAATGCCAGCACTATCTGGCCATGCTAACATCAGATGTTTCCATGCACATGTAGTAGAATATATGTAAATTATACTTTGTATGCAACTCTAATATGGATGCTATTGATTATATGTCCTCTGTCTGTGACCTGTGTGTGTATAAACTTGGAATATTTCTAAATATAAGATATTATGCAACATTTATAGTTTTATCTGTGTACCTGGTACAGTTTTCAGGGTATGGAAAAATTTTTTATGGGGGTGAGATTTAACAGACAGGTTTGATAGAGAAAGGATTACAATTCTCAGGATGCCTTGAAAGCAGAGTACAAGTGTTCTTTGGAGGAAAGCAATGATTCTATTTCCCATGAGTATTTGTTCATGGAGCAGCTGTTGGTTGGAAGGATGAAGGCTTCTGAGAAAAGAGGGAAAGAACAGAAATCTCTGCTGGGTCCATAATCAGGCTGGATATGGAGGGATAAACTGTGGGCTGTGAGCAGATGATAATTGCTGCTGGACCAGTGAGGCAAGCTAACTTGGGAGATGTGAGGAAACATGGGGACAGGGATTAAGAAACTGGCTATATTCTGAGTCCCTATCAAAGCCATGAGTGTTTGGAAGAGCCTGATGCCAAATCCTTGGTTGGGGAGAGGGAGGGAGGGTGGAAAGGCAGAGGAAAGGGCAGGAGGGGGTTTGGGATTATACTTATTTTGTCATGTGGACTGAGATAATTTTCTGTTGCTTTACTATTCATTTCTGGTGAAAAGTTTTGGCATTTCAGTACTGGCCTTTGTCTTTTAGCATGGTGAATAACTCAGTTCCTAAACCTGAGTCTGCTGGACCTACATAGACCCTGGGGTTTATACTTCCTCACCTACCCAGTTTAAAAATAGAAACATTTGAAGTTAACTCAGGTCTATCTATATCCATGGTATGCATATATACTTACACAAGTGTACACATCCAGAAATGTATCTGGGTAGGCATAGTCAACAGATCAAAGCTGATGTGCCCTGGAAAACCCACAATGGAATCTTTTATCATTCCATCAGTTCCATGTATGTTACATGCAAGGCCAGGCTTCCACTTATGGATCCTATTGGTTCTTCTAGGTTCTTCCCATCTCATCTCTGGACAGCCCTCCCCATCTTGTGTTCCCAAGAATTATGGAATAATAAAATATAAATTCCCTTTAAAATTGCCAGAGTATACAAAAGTCTGTATTCAGCATGGTATTTCCAACCAACCTTCCCTGAATCCAATGTCTGCCACATATCTTTTTTTCTTTTTTTTTTTACCATTCTCTTCTTTATTTTTTTTTTTTTATATTTGAAACATTTAATGTTACGACCTCGAATTTCATATCCATTTCCTTCCTCCCTTGTTACCCATTCCCTCTTGGGAGATAAGTAATTCAGTATATGTTGTACATGTCTAGCTATGCAAAACATTTTCATAGTAGATATATTGTACAAGGCTGCTTATAATTCCCTCCCACTCATCCCACCCCCCACCTGGTCCATTCCCTACATGATCCTGTCCCTCTTCTATAGTGGGTACTTCCAACCTCCCCTCACCCCAAGGATGCCCTCCCATCCATCATCCCTCCTCTCATCCCCCTTCCCCCTATCCTGCTGCAGGTTGAGATATCCCATTTAGTATGTATGTCATTTTCTCCCTGAACCAAATTCAATGTGAATGTGGTTTTGCCTTTTTAGCCTTCCCTATTCTCCCCCTCCTTTGCAACCACTTCCCCTTGCTTCTTCTACATGGGATAGTTTACCCTACCCTGTCTCTCCCCATCTCCTCTTGCCACTTTCCTCTCTCACCTCATAATTTCATCCCTTGAGTATTCTCCCTTCCCAACAAATTCAACCTATGCCCTCTATCCATATATAACTGTAACCATATACACACACATTCACATATATATTCATATGACCACACCCCCTTCTTCCATTATTTTCATAGTGAGAAAGATATCATCAGTCACAGTTATTGCTTTTCCATATAGGAATGTAAATAGTTCAACTTTGATAAGTTCCTTTTGATTTCTTTTCCCTGATTACCTTCTCAGGCATCTCTTCCTTCTTGTGTCTGGATGTCAAATTTTCTATTCAATTCTGGTTTTTTCCTCAAGAATGCTTGAAAGTCCTCTATTCCACTGAATGACCATATTTTCCTCTGAAACAAAATACTTAGTTTTGCTGGGTAGGTGACCCTTGGGTTCATTCCCAGTTCTTTTGCCCTCTGGAATATCATATTCCATGCCCTTCGATCCCTCAGTGTAGAAGCCGCCAGGTCCTGGGCTATTCTGATTGTGTTTCCACAATATTAAAATTGTTTCTTCCTGGCTGCTTGTAGTATTTTCTCCTTGATCTGGGGATTCTGGAACCTGGCTATAATATTCCTGGGAGTTTTCTTTTTGGGATCTTTTTCAGGAGGTGATCTGTGGATTCTTTCAACCTCTATTTTGCCCTCTGGATCTAAAACATCAGGGCAGTTTTCCTTGAGAATTTCTTGAAGGGTGATTTCTAGGTTCTTTCTTTGATCATGGCTTTCAGGTAGTCCAATAATTTTTAAATTGTCTCTCCTGGATCTATTTTCAGGTCAGTGGTTTTTCCCATGAGATATTTCACATTGCCTTCTAATCTTTCATTTGTTTGGATCTGCTTAACAGCATCTTGATTTCTCATAAAGTCATTAGCTTCCATCTGCTCCAGTCTAACTCTGAAGGAATGAATCTCCTCAGTGAACTTTTGAGATTCTTTTTCCATCTGGCAAATTCGACTTTTAAGGCATTCTTCTCCTCATTGCCCTTTTGGGCCTCCTTTGCCATTTGAGTTAGTCTATTTTTTAAGGTGTTGTTTTCCTCAGTCAGGCTGTTGACCCTCATTTCATACTTTTCCTGCATCCTTCTCATTTCTCTTTCCAATTTTTCCTCCACTTCTCTTATTTGATTTTTAAAGTCCTTCTTAAGGTCCTCTATGGCCTGCAACCCACTCATGTTTTCCCCTGGGGCTTTTGGAGCAGGACTTCTGACCTCACAGTCCTTTTCCCGCTCTATGCCCCCAAAATAGGAGTCTAGGGTTGCATTTTTCTGTTTCCTTTGCCTTGGCATGTTGCCACTTAATTGCTTGACTTTTGGGCTTGTTGCCACACTATGGCTTTAAGGCCAGATAGAGGAATTTTCATCCCAAACATGTGTGGGGCAACTTCCGTTTCTGGCAAGCTGTAAACCCACCCATGACTTCCACCCTAGATCCCAATCCAGATCCAGGGAGGTTAAAGCAAGAGCGATTACCCCCCCAAGACTGATCGCTGGATCTCCCTATAATTAATTTGCAGGCCAGGAGCTGGAGCTGCCTCTGAAAACTACAAAATGGAGTGTCTCCTCAGCGGCTTCTAGCCCCCGGGGGAGGGAGCCGATGCATTCCCTAAATACCGGTCCCAAAGTCCATAGGACACTAACCTCTTACTTTGTCCTAGGCATGTCTATGTTGATAATTCTGGAGTCGCCACAGCTCCTGGTGTTCTGGGGTTCCTCCAGCCGGCTGCTGGCCCTGCTGCCCTGGGGCTAAAACCTCAGCTCACGCGGACCTGGGCTCCGCTCTGCTCCCCAAGCTCTGCGTGCTGCACGCTACCAGGTCCCAGACCGCTGCGCTGGTCCTTCCTGCAGGGCTGCTGGGCTGTCCTCAGCGGGAGGTTATCTTCTCTGTGTCATTCTGTGGGTGCTGGGGCTCCAGAAGTTGTTCAGAGTCCCCTTTTACATAGTTTGGGGGGAATCTGGGGGCAGAGTGGCTTGGATGAGCTGTTTCTACTCCGCCATCTTGGCTCCGCCTGCCATATATCTTATAGTATAAAATGTGGGATGGGGCAGAGGTGTGCTGGAACCAGTTCAAACTCAAGAGAGCTGCTTATTAAATTATGTAATTATTTCATCTTGGAAATTGGCAAATGCTGATTTGTAATCAGGGCTTTATTTATTGTTTTGTTGATTGTCTAGACTTAAGAACATAATTTAGAAAATGTTAATACTGCAGATCAAACTTCAAAGTATGTCATGGGTACCTGTTCTTTCCACAGTTAATAAACATTTACCAGCACATCCCTGACAAAGGTCACCTTTACCTGCCCAGAAGATGGTGGTGTGTGTGTGTGTGTGTGTGTGTGTGTGTGTGTGTGTGTGTGTGTGTGTGTTTGGAGGGAACAGGTGGTTGTTACACAGGTGACCAGGTGGTAGCTCTTACCTGTACTGGGTGACTGCTGGGTTGGCCTTTGCAGAGCAGTGGAATTTGACATCATTATTTTCCAGTACTGGCTGTGGCTCCACGGACAGATTGACGAGGGGTGGATCTGCAAAATTAAAAATATAGTTAGTTTTTTTTTTAGTTTTCCTTTTTTTTTTGGATTTATTTATTTATTTTTAGTTTTAAACATTCGTTTCCACAAGATTTTGAGTTATAAGTTTTCTCCCCATCTCTCTCCTACCTTCTACCCCAACATGGCATGCATACTGAATACCCCTTCCCCAAAATCTGTCCTCTCTTATATCCCCCTCAATTCCTATGCCCCCCACCACTGCTTTCTTGTAGGGCAAGATGGATTTCTATACCCCATTGCCTTTATATCTTATTTGCCGGTTGCATATAAAAACGATTTAAAAAATTTTGTTTTAAAAATATAGTTAGGTTTGAGACAAAAGAAGTAGTGGCTGCTGTGTGTAAGGGTCCAGACTAGAGACTCCTTCTTTGCCAGACTGAGACATGAGCTTGGGATTCAAATGCAGGAAACATTTGTGTAGCTGCTGTTCTAGCAGCTGCCACATGACTGAAAAGAGCCCCTTGTAGTGCACAAGAAGGATAATCCTGGCAGGGAACCAGGACCCTTTCTTAGCAGAAATGGGTTTAGGGGCTTGGCATTTAAACAGAAACTTTGGTCAGGAACTCACAGTTATTATGAACCCTATTGGTAAGCATTGCCCATCTCCTGACTTTTAGGAAGAATCGTTCACTTCCAAAAAGGTGTGTGTGTGTGTGTGTGTGTGTGTGTGTGTGTGTGTGTATGTGCCCTGAGCTTCGTTTAAAGGCAAACTTCTTGCCTCTGAAATGGCTGTGTAACATCTCCTGGTATAATCAGTTTGGTGCATCTGTTAACTTGCAAGTGACATTTACACCCTTTCATCAGCCTGATCATCTCCACTGAGGCCTTATTGGTGTCACAAGGCTCTTAGCTCCCTGAGCTACCTAGATAATTTTCTTTTACATGATAAGCAGTCAAACTTTGGAGTGTTGAGTGGTATGGAAAGATACACACACATACATACACACACACACGCACGCACACACACACACACACACACAGAAAAACTTCAGGAAGACAGTAAAAGCAAGAGGTTTGCTGTTGTCCAGTTGTATCTGACTCCTTGTGATCCCACTTGGTGTTTTCTTGGCAAAGATACTGGAATGGTTTGCTCATTTTACAGAGGAGGAAACTGAGGCAAACAGGGTTAAGTGACTTTCCCGGGATCACCCAACTAGAAGGTGTCTGAGGCTGAATTTGAACTCAGGTCTTCCTGACTGGAGGCCTGGATGCTATCTACTCTGCCACCTACCTGTCCCACCCTCCCACTCCCGCAAAAGCGAGAGGACCCTAGTGGAAAACTCAATGGATTTAGAATCAGAACAGCTGGCTTTAGATCCCACTCCTGACATTTTCTACCTGCAAGACCTTAGGTAAGTTGCCCATTCTCTCATCTATAAAACAAGAGGGTTGAGTTAGACAATCAGTAAAGTACTTATGGCTCCAATAAAGACAGAAGAGAGAAAAGGGAAAAGGCTGGAGAAGCAATGAGACACAAGTCACAACAAAACAGAGACAGAGATAGGGAGAAACTGAGAGCAAAAGACAGAGAAATAGATGTTAAGAGCTTTGTGGACTTCGAATCAAAGTCAGAGAAACAGGACACAGAGAGCCAAAGGACAAGAGTATCTACCCTTGAGCCAGAAAAGAAATAGTTATCCCTCCTAGGCTAATGAGCCCCTCTCTGCACCTGTCTCTGTCATCCTTCAGCTCCAGGTCCTATTTCCTGACTCTGACAATTCACATTTGCATAGCAGTTCAGGGTTTACCAAGTGCTTTCTCCACAATACTGTAAATACATAATAATTGTGTCACTTCCATGTTATAGATGTGGAAACTGAGGCACAGAGATTTGTCTAAGGTTATAGGTGAGTGAGGGTAGTGTGGTACCCAAAGCTGAGCTAGATTTCTTTTTTCCCCACAGAGGTTAATTTCTGCCAAATGAGCTTGAAAAATGACTGAGATTCTGGGTCACAGGATGTGATTTTGTTCTTGATTAAACAACAAAAAAAGTTATGTTGACACTCTTTTGCTTTGACCATCATTGTCATTTTTACTTACTCCTCCCCACCACATTTGTAATAAAAAGTATGATAAAATATAATACATTGACTTATTAGTTATGTCAGAAAATGTATGCTAATGAAAGCATAATCTCCAGGACCTTGGAAGATTGCTGCCCAACTTGGCTTTTTTTTTGTATTTTTTTTGCCTTTTTTTTTTTTTTGCTAGGGAAACTGGGGTTAAGCATCTTGCCCAAGGTCACACAGCTAGTAACTGTTAAGTGTCTGAGGTTGGATTTGAACTCAGATCCTACTGACTCCAGGGCTTGTGCTCTATTGACTGCACCACCTAGCTGCCCCTGCCTAAATTGTTTTGCCTCACAATTAGCTAGGCAAAAAGTCAAAGAGCTGCACTTTGATCTCATTTTGTCCAATTTATTCATTTCCCAGATGAGGAAACTGAAGCTCAATGAGTTTGAAGTCACTTGCCTAAAGTTCCATGGTCAGCTTGTGGTAGATGAACGTGTTCTCACTTCCAGCCCAGCTTCCTTTATGCTGCACTGAGATCCCTCCCCTTGAAAAGTCCCATTCTGTTCACATCCAGTGTCCCATGGGAGAAGCAGGGCCCTTATCACTTTGAGGAAGCTATGGGAGGCAATGAGTGACCTGTAGCAGCCCTACACATCATTGCTCAATGTTGGGTGGAGTTTATCTGGTGGCCTTGTCTGTTTATCCAATGGTCAGGACATCCACTAGTGGTGTCCAAAGATAGATCACTGTGGGGCTGGGGGAAAAGTCAACTCTCAGAGCCATGAGCCTAGGAGCTGTGTGAGGAAATGATTTATTCTGAGACTGCATGGTGTGGGTGACTGTGGGCTGGAAAGACATTGGGAGGTTGGTTGTGGGGAAGGAGGAGTCCTAGCTCCCTGACTAGTAAGGGGTGAATCACCCCGGAGGAAGTCTCTTCCCTTCCCCTCTTCCTATTTTCCCTACCTCCCCTTGACTCTGGCTGGGGACTATTTACCCTGGAAGGTGTCTGCCACCCAAGAAGCCAACCCACCTGTCTTTTCATGGAGAATTATGAGGCAAATTATAGGTATTTGCAATTTACTCTAATCTCATTTTAAAATGTGTAATTCAAATGACAATAAAGACAAGTATAGAGACGAATACCAACGAAAGTAGTGCACATAACCAGCCTAGATTGGTGCAGGCTCTCCCAGGCCCCTCACCGCCTTCTGACTCTGCCCTATCATTACCCAACAGCAGCTAATCACCTTCCTTTGTTAAGTATGAATCATGAGACTCCTCATTGGGATATGGCTCACCCATATGTGATTTGGGGCTTTGATGTAGAATCCTCTCTACATACACTGAGACCCAAAGACTGGGGGTTTTACTCTTCATGTCCCTGCCCTAACCCTGACATTGCCCCAATTGTGGTGGGGTCATGATGGGCAAAAGCTTAATAACTGACGCATTAATAATTATTATAATAAACCAAAATGTATGTTGCATTAGTGAACCAATAATGACTTGTTACAGTAATTGCAAGAATGAGATTGCCTGATTTAATCCTATTGAAAGCAAGCACTGTGTAAATGTCTGAATTCAAGAATCTTTTGGGAAGCTCTCCCTGCTGCTCCCGTATCCCCCACTCAAATTGTTGTGATCCTTTTTCCCTCAGACCTCACCTAACATTCTGTTTGTGTTTTCCTTATGTACTTACCAGTAATAATTTTGTACTGTAGTTATTTGCATGTGTGTCATATCTCTCTACTATTCTGTAAGCTCCCTGAGGGCAGGGACCAGATTTTACAGCTTTATTTACTCTTTAAAGTGTAACTCTCAAGTGCCTGGCATAATGTTCTATGCAGAGGAGGGAATTAATGAATATTTGTTGCCACTGAAATCTGAAGGATCCAAGCAAGAACTATGTGAGGACATTTATAAATTTCTATGAAAGGCGTAAATAGAAAGAAGATGAAGTTAGGGCAGAAAAGGTAGCACTTCATCTCATCTCATCTCAGTTAAGATAGCCAAAATATCTTTGGAAAAGTGTAGTCAGTTGTTTTGGAGCCACCATCTTGGGTTAGGCCTGTGGCCTCTAATCTGAAGGCTGCCTGAGTTGTCTTGTGTTGAGGCTGAGACTTGGAAAACTAAGGGTCAATCAAGACCCTGGAGGTGCAATGGTTATTAGAAACTGGGCAGTCCAGGTCCCAGTCATAGACTAGACATTGTTTAGACAGTGATAGAACTCTTGGAGTCCAGATCTGGAAGAGGAGGGTTGTTGTGGTGCCTACTCATGGACTTTTCTGGCCACCAGGCTCTCGCTTCCCTTTCTGTACTCCATGTTCCAGTTCAATTGTTCTTCTCTCTGTTCCTCACACCCAGTACTCTGTCTCCCACCTCCACACCTTTGTATTGGCTGTCCCCCATGACTGGAATGTGTTCCCTTTTCACCTCTGTGTAATAGAATCCTTCACTTCCTTCAAGACTCAACTCAATCACTATCTTTTCCATGAAGTCTTTCAGGCTCTCCCTAACAACTAGTGTCCTTTATCTCTATCTGGTATTCATCTCCCCTTATAGAATGTAAGGATTATTTCATCCTTTGCCTTTGTATCTCCAGCTCCTGGCACCTCGCTTGGCACATGGTCACTTAATGAATGATTGTTGATTGACTGACTGATTCATTTCATTGGTCCCACAATCTACTCCATCACATCATCCTCTCCCTGTTCATTGTTACCCCGACCAGTATTAACACACTTCCTCTTAGGTTCCTTTTTGCAGTCTCCCTGTTGCTTGAATTCTCCCTAATTCTGGTAGGTCTGCCTGAGCTATGACGCCCTCAGCCCTGAGTTATCTTGGTAAGATTTGCACAGTCACACTCAGGGTTCTGAAGCACCTTGACCTCTCTACTTTTTTCCTTCCCAAGGTACAGGATATGAATTTTCAGGCGCCTGCTGGGCTCTAGTGGTATAAATAGTTTATGGCACATCCAACTATTAAACATGATTTTAATCCCACTTGTGATGTCGGCTGCATAACTCACAGGAGGGCAGCTTTGATGTAGCTGGTGGAACCAGAATCATATCGAACAGATGTTACAACTGCGAGTGTTAGTGTTTTCATCAGCAAAGGCTTGCATTTGAGGGGGGGGGTGTTTTCTGGTGGGGAAAGAGGGCTGTATTTTGGAGAGAGTAGGAGGAGGGTTGACTTTCTGACTCAGCATTTGCTGAACATCCTTTTGAAACTTGGCAGCTGGATGCAGTATTCAGATGTGGTAAGGTGTCGGGGGGTGCTGTGCATTCTCTCCCATTAGTCAATCTTGGGGCTTTGTCTTCCGTTGGGATAACACATAAAGACCAAGGGAAACAAACAAATAAACAAACATGTGGTTTTCCTGAGTTCCGATGTTTCTCTTTGGTTAACTAGGAGCAGAAATGAAGATTTGCAGACGGCACTGATCTAGTCCCTGGTCTCCTTGTTAACTGTTAGAGGAAGGATTTAGGAAGGCAAAGAGTGAGTAGGAAGTGTTTGTGAGTTCATGTGTGTGTGCATATTGGTGTACATTTACACATGTGTGTATGTGTGCATGTGTGAGAAGAAAACGGTTTGGGGAGAGGAAACATAACAACTGTCTTCCAAGTATTTGAAAGACTGTCCTATGGAAGAGGAATTAGACTAATTTTGCTTAGACATGCAGTGCAGAGCCAGGTGGAATGAGGGGCAATTGCAGAGACACAAATTTAGCCTCTATATCAGGAAAACCTTCCTAACAATTAGAGTTGTCCAGAAGGGGAATGGGTATATTTGAGAGATGGTGGGCTCTCCTTCTTGGACGTCTTTGAACAGAGGTGGGATGACTACTTGCTGGGTTTATAATCACAGGGATTTCATGTCCTATTTGGACTAAATGGTGGCTGATACAATTCTTAAATTCTGTGATTTTATAATTCTCAATGAGTGTATATGTGTTGAATGAGCACAATAGAGTCAGGAATTGAAAAAGGCCTCATTGTCAAGGGTCCCCTAGAACTTCTTCCTCCTGGACACATTAAAATCTCTAAACTGTGGTTAGTGCACCTGGCTTGGGATGCCTGCTACTCCTGTCATTAGTAAGTGACCACACATGTATAAAGAAAGGCAGATCTGAACTCCAGTGACTTTGTGTATATGGGTCAGGGTTAGACATCTTGACATATTTTGGAAGATAACATACTAGTGGGTAGTTTTGATAGCTAAGGCCTCTACTGCTCTCTTTTTCACCCAGGGAAAAATATAAAAGGTACCCATCACTGGGCTAATACCTGACTGACCTGGGACATCTGACTGACCCCTCATAATGTCCTGCACTAGAAGGGTCCCCCTTCTCACCTCCCTTCACAAACATGGTACCCTAATAATGGGGATGTTTTGGGGATAAGCAGTATCTTTATCCTGGAATCTAGGGGGCAGGTCACTGCTTTAGGTTAAATCCTGTGATTCCGTGGTTCTTAAATGACATAAAGTTTCATGAGCAAGCTGAAGGCTTGTCTCTGTGGCCTATGGTCCTGGGAAGTACATATCCTCTGCTCCAAAGAAAGTGGGAGTACCTATGTTACACAGCTGGGAAGTCAGATGCACACTTTGACCTCCATTCCTCAGTCCAGCTGACACAACTTTTATGGTAGTCTTAGTGGTGGTGGGAGCAGGGCAGGACAAGGATTCTTACTTGGAAATCAGTGGGCATATCAAAGCCTGGCAGTAGCATTCCCCCTAACCACTGCCTTCTCCAGTCCTGTGAAACATCTGTTATCTGGACCACCCTGTTAAACTGATCATCTCATTAGAGAGCATTTAGACAAACAGTCTTTTAATAGTCGGATGGGCTATTAAGATGATGATGATCTTGTTTATGGGGGAGATTCTCCTCATATGATGGATAATGGGTTGGAGCTGAAGCCCTGCTGCTTTTCTGCACCTCTCCCTCCCAGAACCACAGCTGCCAGCTCCTAGAGGCCTGTCCATGTAGCGTCTGGGAAAGTGAATTGGAATTGGAAGGCCTGAGTTCAAACCCCAGCTCTGTTACTTCCTTGGGGAATGTGACCTTGCATAAATCACCTCATTTCTCTGCTACTTCCTCTATAAAACAAAAGGTTGGGCTAGATAATCCTCTGGCTTCAAATCTTAGGATTCTCTCTTTCTTAAACCCAACCATGTTTCCTGGAGAGACTAGGGGCTGGTGTCTATGAAGGAGGGATGACTCTGGGGACATTATTTCTAGCTTAGAAATGAGGTGCTGTCCTCTCCTGCTTGATCTTTTGACAAGGTTTAATTTGAGGCTCAATGGGGATCATTTGTTAAGGGTGGGGGAATCTGTCCTTTGGCATTTAAGACTTTTTACTATGTGGCCCCTTCCTACCTTTCCAGTTGTCTTACATTTTTCTCCCTTCACAAATGCTAAGTTTCAGCCAAACTGGTTAACTTGCTGCTCCTTGCACAGGACACTTCGCTCTGTTCCTTGGTACTGTCTGTCCCCCATGCCTCTTCCCTTCACCTCCCTCTTCATCTCCACCTCTTAGAGTACCTGACTTCCTGTAGGACTCAGCACAAACTGTACTGTCTACAGGAGACTTTTTCTAGTCTCCTTAGCAACTAGAGCCTCCCCTTCTAAGGTTACCTTCCACTTACTCGGTATGTATCTTGTATCTACCTCTTTACGCACATCTTGTGTCTCTCATTAGAAGGTAAGCTCCTGGAAGGCAGGGACTCTTTTCCCCTTTCTTTTTGGTGTCCCAAATGCATAGTGCTTGGCATATAGTAAATACTTAATAAATGTAGGTTGATTGATTTATTGATCAATGATTCCAACAATATCATGAGGGCAATGCCTTGATTTGCACATGAATTGGATTTGAGTGAGGTAGAGCTGGGCAAAGTGGTCAGCCTCACTCTCTCTTCCAAAGTCACTGAGCTCTAGTAGCAAGATATAAGTCAAGATCAGAGGCAATGGCCTGTGATACAGTGGGTGACCCTGTAATTTTTTTAAAGCTTATTTTTTTCTTTCAAATATAGGACATTCAATCAATTAGTATGTGTCAGAAGCTAAGTGGAATCATGGTTATCCTTGCTTGGAGAAACAGTTGGTTTTGAAGATCCTTTGATGGATGGTGACTCCTATGATGGTATGGATGGAAATCCGGATCTCAGGTTAGGAAGGAGCTTAGAAAGAGAGGATATGAGGCCTCTCAGATAGAGTGGGAAGAAAAAAAATGCTCAAGTGGGTCAGTGTGATAAAATCTATTATGAGGATAGAGTTCCATCCTTCTCAGTGGCCAAACTTCACCATAAGGCCCAAGTTATGGTATGACAGAACCCAAGTCTAGAACTCAAGTTGTATCTGCTGTCTGCTACATAGCAAATTGTGTTCTTCTAGACCAGGGAATTAAAATTCTAGACCTTAGGAATCTGAGCTGATCTCTGTAACTTCTGGAACCTACCTTGTATCCCTATGGGTCAATTTATGTCAGCACAAAACCTAGAATGGTTCTATGAATTATAATTGCCTAAATTCTAATTCTAGAATTATTTTGGCCTAGTTGAAATTGCTGTATAGATTGTCATGAAACTAATTTTGTGAAAAATATGGAAAAGTAGAACATATATTACAAATAGTAGAAGACCTCAATTTCAACCCTGACTTTGTTATTTCCTATGTGATCTTAAATAAGTTATCTTCCCTTTTTGGGTTTCAGTTATCTGTACAAATAAAGGATTTGGACAAAATAATCTCTAAGAGCCCTTTCTGCTCTAAAAGTTTACAATGCTATGATTTGATGTTCCATTCTCTTGTCTTAACAGTGCCCACTGGTGGGTTATTCAAACCATGGAACTGAAAAAAACTACCACCTGGTGTCATTGTGCCCTAATTACAGAGGGAAATTACCCAAGGAGAGTGAGGAAGAAAAATAACAAACTTTTTGAGTGCTACAAATACATATTTAAACATATCAAGTGATGACAGAAATGTCAAACGGAGCCACCCAGTCAGCTGTGATGAAAATGTTTTATATTCCTTGAGAATGATAGGCAGTGAACCCTCTTCAGATTCAAATCTAAAATGAAATGCTGTCCTGAACTTTAAACATTTGCATTCCTTCCCCAGGGCAGCTAGGTGGCACAGTAGATGGGGTTCTGGGCCTGGAGTCAGGAAGAGTCATCTTTCTGAGTACAAATCTGCCCTCAGACACTTATACTTACTAGCAAGTCTCAGTTTCCTCATCTGTAAAATGAGCTGGAGAAGGAAATGGCAAATCACTCCAGTATCTTTGCTCAGAAAACCCCAAATGGGTAACAAAGAGTCAGATACAACTGGACTAACCAAAAGTGAGTATGCTATAATTTCTTTCCAAAATAATAGATATGTCTCTCAATTGCGGTCATGTAAACATAGCCAAACCAACTATTGACTCACAAACTAGTATTACCAGTCAGTTATAAAGATACAGGAGGGGCATAATTTCAAATGTCAATACTAGCCATGGGTAAATTGGGGACAAACTTTTTGTGTGACAGTGAGCTAGACTGTCTCTCCTTTCACCTCCTATCTGCAGGCCTTGGTGGGGCCTAGGCACAAGTAGCACTCACGCTGAATGTCGATAGTGACTGAGGTCTCCTTCCCCCCAGGGATGGCTTTGTTGGTGGCTCGGCACACGATGCGCTGTCCATTTTCCACATCAGCAGGTGAGACAAAAAGGGTACTCACAATGCTCTCCCGCTTTCCATCCCGAAGCAGGGTCTAGAGGAGGGAAGGAAAAGGAAAGGAGAACAGGACATTAGTTATTTTCGCCTGGAAGCCATGAGGGCTAAGAAGGAATAGAGGCTGATAATGACTTGTCCCATTTCAGCAGAGGTGAGGATGTAGCCTTCAGTGTAGGCTGGGAAGGCAGCAGGGTGCAAAGGAAAGATAGGAAATTTGGAGTCAGGGTTTCCAACTTTCAATTCCAGCTATGCTATATGACTTTGGACAATTCAATTCAACTCAACAAGCATTTACAAGTCTATTGTATACTAGGTATTGAAGACAGAAAGCCCAAAATTAAACAGTTAAAATCCCTGAGGAGCTCATATTCTACTGGGAGGGCAAATCAGTCTTTCTTTCCGAACCTCAGTTCCTTCACCTGTAAAATGAAGGAATTGGACAAAGTAGCCTTTTAACCCCTTCCTAGCTCTAAATCGACGATGATCCTGTGAACCTAGGAGCCTTCCCCTCCTTGTGTAACTGAAAGTCTGATGCATAAGATGAAGACAAGACTGCTAAGTCAAACTCTTCATTTGGTGTGAAAACCAGCATTGGTCCAGGTTTTCACAGTGCAAAAGAAATCAAGTTGACCTAATGGAAACCAGGCAGAAGGTTTATTGAAGATTATTTATAGTATATTATGAATTTTCTACTCCTGTTTGCTTTTCCTGGGCCTATGTGTTGATCTGTTTTTTTGACCTTTTTGTGGGTTATGGCCCCCTGTGGGTGTCTGGTAAAATCTTTTAGATTGAAATAAAGATGTATGTTCTCCCATTCAAGTTTACAGATCTCCTGAAATCTATCCATGCCTTTCTTGGGGGTAGAGAGCCCCCAAGTTAAGAGCCCTTGTGCTGAGGGAGCCACTGAGTATGTTGTAGGTAGATACTTTCTCTTTTAGGCCTGTGTTCTAGATCATTCTGTGATCCCCAACCTGGGCAATCTTTTCCTGCATAGAACCTAGGAGAAATGAAGAAGTCTGTGATTCAGGTATGCTATATAAGACTCAATCTCATATTCTCATGGGTGATTGCATCCTGCTGGTACACACTGAAAGGTGTATGTGTGAAAGGAGATTGGATGGGGGGGTCTTTCTCCTACCTAGTCCCAATGCACAGCCGAAATGCCAAATCTCTATACTTTCTCTGGAATGTATTATGGACTGACTCATTCACATTTTCCTGCCAACCTCACTGAAACAAGAGCTGTAACTAGGAATTCTGTCACCCAGGGCAAGCAATAATACAAATTCAGTTGAGGCTCTATGGGAAGAGAGAGTCCAGATACTGCCTCATGGTTGGAAGAAACAGATGTAAGAATTCCTCAAAATCACTGCTAGGAAGGCAGTGGCTGGATAAGGGCGTTTCAGGAAGGAAGGCACCTGCCCTTTAGCAGCTAGGGGGCAGGAGCCCACCGTTTGGTAGTTTTTTTATTTGAATGGAATATTCTTGTTAGCTTGGTGCTAAGGTCAGTTGCCCCCTTCTGCTGCAGGAGTACAAATGCTATTATTGCTTCTAAATTTGGGGCCCTAGGATAAATTCCCTATGGCACCATGTTAGTTATTGATAGGATAGAAACAGAGACTCAGAACATACCCTCACCACAACTGCTGGTGACCTTTCCTTTCATGTTCCCTTGATTAGTCCTCTCAAGTCAGTCTTTCAACCTTCATATCAACACCAGCCCTAAAACTACTACCTTCCTCTTCAGATTGTTGTTCAGTCATGTCTAACCCTTTGTGACCCCATTTAGGGTTTTCTTGGCAAAGATACTGCAGTGATTTGCCATTTCCTTCTCCAGCTCATTTTAGAGATGAGGAAACTGAGGCAAACAGGGTTAAGGGACTTGCCCAGGGTCACAGGGTTAGTAAGTATCTGAGGTTAGATTTGGATTCAGAAAAATGAATCTTTCTGGCTCCAGGCCCAGCACTATGTTCACTGAGCCACCAACTGCCTCAGTACCCCAGTGGAATTTTAGGTACCTGTTTCCCTTGAAGTCTTGGGGGGAGCAGCACATCACTTCCTCTTTTTTGCCATTACTGTCGCACAGCTGAGCCCAATAATAGAGAGCATACAAGTGGGTTACAGTTTGTGAAAAATGTTGGCAGGACCAATACGAGTTGTCCCCTTTAATATCTCACCTCATCATCTCACTTTCTAGAAACTTTTTATTTATTCAAAGTGCTTTCACTTCCAATATTTTGGGAAACCTCCAGACCCTCTTGTGAGGTAGGCAAGGCTGCTCTTATCCCCCCATCTGAAAGATGAAGAAACAGTCAAGTGACTTGCTCCTTATTACCAGGGTGATCTGGGACAAGCCACTTAAAACCTCTGGGCCTAGTTTCTTAATACGTAAAGTGATGAGGTTGGATGAGATGACCGATTAAGATCCCTTCCTTCTAAAAACCCTGTGATTTAATCCAGCAAATCCTTTAAATGCTAATTATGTGGGAGAAACTCTCATATCCTCTCTTGTTCTGTACTTGGTGGAGATGGAAAACAGATGTGGGGTATCCCTTAGCCCACTTCCTTTACCAAACCTTAAAGGTTCTTTTCCTTGAATGGGGATGTTATAAGTCCCTAGAAAACAGGCCAGAACAACCCTCCTGCCATTAGGTCACCAGGTGGAAAATTTAGAAGAGCCAGGCCAATGTTACTTCCTTGATTTCATCCAGGGGAAGCACCCTAGGTGGAGGCCTTTATCCCCTAGGCACTCTAGGGAGGGAAGTAGCCCCATCATTCCATGGGACTGGCCTGATTAGCCTCCTTGTGGAGGAGGATGCAGAATTGTTGTCTCAGAAGAGCTGAGATGCTAGGGCTGGAGAGAAGAGAGCATCACTCAGGCCCAAGCTGGAGCCCAGATCACATTAACACATTGGCTTGGGGCTCCTCAGCAGACAACACACAGGCTATAAATAGCCAAGTGATAATAAGAACAATTTCCTGGTTGGAAATAAAACTGTGTGTGTGTGTGTGTGTGTGTGTGTGTGTGTGTGTGTGTGTGTGTGTTGGTGGGAAGGTGGAAAGGTTGTTTTCTTCCCCCCCCCCCCCCATTTCTTTTACTTTGCCTTTTCGTTTTGCTAACAAGAGACATTTGCATAAGTTTGACTCTGCCAGGAGTTCCTTCCATTGATCTCTCCTGGATTCTGCAGAGAAGAGGAGAAGGGGCAGGACTGGGTGCTGGTAGGAGTGGAACAATGAGGCCCCAAGCCACTAATTAGGCCCCTGGCTGCTTCTCCCACCCATTGGTGGTTCTCTGCCTTGGAATGATGATTAATGACATATTTACTGTGTCCGGGCGTTTGCTTTTCTGGGAAATAAAAATTCTGGTTCAAGTCTGTTTGTTGCATCTAATTAGAGAAAAAGGGAGATGTGTTCATTAAACAAGGACAAAGGAGAGAAGAAGGAATGCAACCCAGGAAGAAGGCTAATCTGCTGATGGATGCCCCCCACTCACCAAACATACACATTCACACACCTGCCCTCCCCAGGGAACTAATTTTTTTCTGATTTCCTGAAGTAAGGAGGATGGCCAAGGGCATCTAAAGTGTTACACCAGAGTGGATGCAGCAAGATGAAGCCCAGTTGGAAATTTGGCAGGCAAGGATAACTGCCGGATTGCACAAGATCTGTGGGGCTTTGTGGGAAGCAAAACAGAGACTGGGGCACTTGAGGAGAGCGACTGAGGCAGGGAGGGTTGGGAGAGTAGGGTAAGGGAAGGGGGGGAGGTACAGATGAAGGGCTAAGGCTAGAGTCAGGCTATACACGGGATTATTCTCTCCTCACTCTTCTATTTCTTGTCCATTGTTTTTACTCCTCTCCTTGCTCTTTTCTTTATTTGATAAAAAATGGAGCCCTCAAAAATGAGTTTTCGGAGCCTGGAGGGTATGCCCCCTTGAAATAAAGATCACTTGGGGAGTTATTGGAGCAATACAGAGGAAATTAAGCTGATTTTCATGCTGAGAGATTATCACGTATAATATTATTTTTAATACATGTGTAATTTCCTGGGTTGGCATGGGTTGGGACAGCCCCTAGATACTAAAGTTCAAGAGGAAGGCCTCCATCTTTTTGGTGGATGCTCCATAGAGATAAGAATCACACCCGAGAAGAAGGCAGGGAGTGGCTCTGATATCCACTGGAGAAGGAGCTCCCATCTTTGAAATCACAAAGCTGCCCATGTATATCATTTAATATTTTAGAGCTAAAAACCATCGATAGCCCAGAACTCTTTCTTTATCACACTGAGGTACAGAATGTCAGGGCTCCAGGGAATGCAGTTTGGGGATTGTCACTCTAGTCTGGTCTTTCTCCCCTCATCCAATTCTCTCTGCTCCACTGTCTCCTTTTTTCTTTTGTCCTTTTCTTCTCTTTTTTCTAGCCTCCTCTACTCTTCCCCCTCCTTTCTTCTCCCTTCTTTCATTTCCTGGGAGGGAGTCTGGTTTTTGAGGCACCCTAGGGACATGGAACTGCCACCCTCCAGCTTCAGAGTGGTTCATTAGCATGTAAATCAGCTTTGGGTTAGGAAGGGCATTAATTATTAGGCATTAGTTAGGGGATTTCTTTTTACTTTGCCACTACTGTACTGTCAGAAGGGCCACGCTGCTAGAAGGCTGCTACTGCTTTCACTCTGACCAGTGCACGTGCGTGCGTGTGTGTGTGTGTGTGTGTGTGTGTGTGTGTGTGTGTGTGTGTGTGTGTTGGTGGGAGGGTGGAAAGGTTGCTTTGACTTTGACCAGGTCTCTTGGTTTCCGTTCTCTCTGACAGGCCTGGGCAATGTCCAGAACACTGGAGGTTTAACTGGTATGGGGCGATTGAGGCTTTGCCCTAGGGTCCTGACATCTGGAGATAGGACTCACTTTCTGACTGTGACAGCCTTTTGGTCCACTGTCTGTGCTCCCTCACCTGGTCCTTGGCCCTCTCTCTACCACTGCTTCTGTCTCCCCAACACACTCATAGCCAAGGTCCTGTATGTGGCCCTTTGGGCCTTGCTTTCCTGGTACCCCATCTCTGCCTCCTCCTAGGGGTTAGGGAGTGTGTGTGTGTGTGTGTATGTGTAGGAGCATATGTGTGCATGTACATGTCTATTAATATGTGTGTGTAAATTAGGGAATGTGCATGTGGGGAATGTACGCCCTCATGTACATATGTGTGAACAGGATGTTATAGATAGGGGGGAAAGGTTGCCAAAAAATGGACATGTAAAAAGAGGAAGTGTATACACAGAACCATATAGTCATAGAACATTAGAGCTCAAAGATGCTTCAGAGACCATCCACATTTTAGAGGAAGAAACTGTGGTCCTGGAGGGATGAGGTGATTCATTCAAGGTCATGGCCATATACCTATACATGTACATGTACTGAATTCCATTCCATAAATTCCACTTATTGAGTATCTCTGTGCTAAGGATCAGAGTTAGAAAGGTGTAATAAGGTTGTTTCTGTCTGTCAGAAGTTTGTAACCCAGGAATGTATAAGTAAATTGTGTGTGTGTGTGTATGTGTGTATTTCCTAGAAGTTTGTAGGGTAATCTCTGATGACCATAGGTCCATATCAATCTCTTCCTCTTAAAGATCCTCTAGTACTCTTAATCTATATATGACATCTTATGTCAAATGAAATCTTGGGTATAAACCTTAAAATGCTTGGCAAAAGTCAGTTGCTATTCTTATTATATTAAAAGAAAAACCCAACTAATGGTTTCATGTATATCAGTTTAGCTTGCCCAGCCAGACTGAAAGCCCCTTCAGGGTAGGGATCTTGTAATAATTACTTCCTTTCTATGCTCTATGGCATTCCTAGAGATAGTTAGGACTGGCTGAAGTAGAGGGACCAAGCAAAACATAAGTGACATCACCAGGGCCTGAACCACAGTTGCTGGACTTACTCTCCTTAAAGAACCCTGGACTGCTGCTGCTTTTGAGACTGAGCCCCCCCCCCTTCAGGGCCACTTGAGGGCAAACCCAAACTTCTCAGCAGTTATGAGGCCTAACTGATCTAGGGTATAAGTCAGCAAGGGTAACAGTGGAGCCCCCAGCCCACAGTGAGTTCTCCGTCCTTGGGACTCCCCACAGGCCACTAGGCAAGTCCCTAGTTTGGCAATCCCAAATTACCTCCTGGGTAGGAATCAGGAGTATGAGGCAGTGTCCCTTCATTAGAGGGGGTCATGGACCAGATGCCAGGGACTTTTAGTAGCTATCAGAGGAACATTGTGTTGGTGATCTTTTCCCAGGGCTTCATTTTCTCTCCCAAATCTCTTCTTGTCCCAGTGTGGCAATTATTGGGGAGTTTGCTTCTTCTAGTCCACAGTTGAGATCCAAAGGAGGTTGGGGCTGGGGGGCATGGGAGCAGAAGGGGAGTGCACAGCTGAAAGGACTGTGGTGATTGGAATTAGTTCCTAATGATTACATTGTAATGATCTGAACCCTAATTAATTTCATAGGAGTCAGTGCTGGCAGGGAGAGGACCACCCTCCATAGCTCCTAATTAGCACCGGCCCTGAGAGCCCTGTGGGCAAAGGTATGGGGAGGAGGGGGTGGAATTATTTGAGCAGCATTTTGTACCTGCCAGACCACCTATGGGGACTTCTAGGGCTGGTGAGGCTGATGGCTTGGGTCAGAGATGACCAGCCTCTGTGGACTATTCCAGAGGGTTGCTTTACTGGGTGTATTTGCCCTATAGCCTGGGGACTGATCCTCTCCATGAGGGTTCTGCTGACTACAGCCCACATCAATCATCAATCTTGTGCTGCTCCAAAGTCTTCTAGCATTATTTGTGCCGAAGACCAGACCTGTGGTTTTGCTCCTATATCACCCTCCCAATGAGGAAACTGTCTATCAGCCAACACCTGCTGTGCTCTGCAATTTACAGGAGCCTCAGAGCTGCCCGGGGCTCAAAGAGGGTGAGTGACTTATTCAATGTCACACAGCCAGTATGTGTCAGAGGCAAATTATCCTGGCTCCAAGGCCAGTTCTTTATCCATCAGACATCACCACCCTTCCATCTGTTACTTATATTAAATGTGTGCAAAGCATTTGGTCAACCTTAATGTCAACGGATGTCAGCTACGATCTTTATTTGATTGTCTTGCTAATAATTCATTTGTGTTAGTTTTATCTTCTCAGCTGAAGTATAATGGACAGGGAGTTGGAGTCAGGAACCTGGGCCTAAATCCCAGTTCTTCTACTTACTGTTTGTTGTTGTTCATTTGTGTCTGACTCTCTGTGACCCTATTTGGGGTTTTCTTGGCCAAGATATTGGAATGATTTGCCATTTCCTTCTCCAGCTCATTTGACAGATGAAGAAACTGAGGCAAACAGGGTCAAGTGACTTGCTCAGGATCACACAGCTAATAAGGGTCTGAGGCTGGATATGAACTCAGAAGATGAGTCTTCCTGGTTCCCAGTCCAGTGCTCTATGCACTGGGCCACCTAGCTGCCTCTGTTACTAACTAGCTATGTGATGTTAGGCAAAGCGTTTAGCCTTCATTTGCCTTAGTTTCTTCATCTATAAAATGGACGTGGAGGTTGTACTACATAAGCTCAGGGCTCCTTTCCAGACCCAAACCTCTGATGGTATGCATTTGAATAGAAAAACCTATATTTTTGAACACTAAAAGCAGAAGCTCTACTTGTTGAGAAAGGCTTGAGCTGTGCTTGGGGAGTGGGGAGAAAGCTGGCTTCTCTGGGTCTGGCCCTCAGGGGGCGATCTAATCCAGACTTCGGATCATGGCCTGGTCAGAAACCAAACCAAGGGTGCTTCAGAATGCACCCTCTTCTCTCTTCTCTTGCCTCAGCATCTCTGCTCAGCAAGCATCCCTTCCTCCTCCTTCTTCTAAGGAGATCAAACCCTCCTCTGTCACCTCTCCTCCCACTCTCTTATCTATTTATTTGTTGACATTTAGGATGATAATGCCACTGCCAACTTCAAGGCCCAGAAGCCCAGATGAAAACACATGGGATGGAAGGGCAGGCTCATTCTCAGACAGCTGGATGATGCTGTCTGTCTGGAGGAAAGGGAGAAAGAAAGCAAAGACAACATGAGACCTTGGAGAGCCATCTTTGATGTTTTTGTATGTAAGCACCCAGAGGTGCAAGAAGGAAAACCCAATGAATCTGTAGGATTGTGAGGCTGGATGAACACAGGGCTTGGACCAGGAAAGAGAAACATGGAGTCTCCAGCCCCTGGTAGTTCCTTCTGTCCCGGAACTTGTATCTTATCTCTCAGTTACACGTCACCTCATCACAGATCATCTTGTGACATTTCTCGTAATGACTCCTATCTCCAGTTAACTTTTTATGTCTCCTTGTTGGCTCAATTCAATTCAATTCAATTTAACAGATCCTTGGAGTATTAAGCACTATGTGCCAGGCACTGCCCTATGTGCATAGGGCATACAAAGACAAACATGAAACAGCCTCTGGCCTCAAGGAGATCAAATTCTTCTGGGAAGAAACAATTTGTACACTGATGATTTACTACAAAATCTATATGAAGTAATATCAAGGTGGGGGAGACAACCAACAATTGGGGAAGTCTGGAAAGGTTTCTTTTAGGAGGTAGCACTTCAGTTGAGCATTGGAAGGAGATGAAGATTTCAAAATTGAGAGATAAGGAGGAAGAATATTGGAAAGTGATGGGGGGTACAGCCAGGGCAAACACATGGAGATGGGAAATGTCAGGTGTGGGGAAAAGCATACAGGGCAGTTTGGCGGGGATATAGGGGTAATAAAGAAGAGAAAAATATGAAATCAGCCTGGAAAGATGGGGCTTGAGACAGATTGTGAAGGACTTCAATGACAAACAGATGAATTGATATCTGAGGCAGAGGGGAGCCATGGGAAGTTCTTGAGCGGGGGAGTGAGTGACATGGTTAGATCTGTGCTTTAGGAATATCAATCTGGTAGTTGTATGGAGGGTGGAATAGAGGACAGGTATGTGGTATATTTCTCTGACTACTCCACAGCATCCAGTGGGGAGGTGGATATAGTCTAGGTACTTTGTTTACAGTGTTCATTTGTTGCAGTTGTGTCTGACTCTTTGTGACCCCATTGGAGTCAGAAAGACTCATCTTCCTGAATTCAAATCCAGCCTCAGACACTTACTACCTGTGTGACCCTGGGTAAGTGACTTCACCCTGTTTGCCTCAGTTTCCTCATCTGTCAAATGAATTGGAGAAGAAAATGGCAAACCACTCCGATATCTTTGCTAAGAAAATCCCAAATTGGGGTCATGAAGAATTGGGTACCACTGAAAATATTGACCAACAACAATTCCTAGGCCTAGTCATCTGGTAGCCTTAACTATGAAAAAGAGGAACCTCTGGGGTATGCTGGTAAATGTTTTACAACTGGTTTTCAGAAGAAAAAAATGAAAGCATACGCATAACCCACTAAGCTTAATCTACATTATTCACATTTTCACATTCTCCCCATCACTTTCTTAAGTCTAGATAATCTACAAAATAATAAATCAAGCCTGATTCTTAGTGTTTGCCGTTCTCCAAGGTTTAAATGCTTATACTGAAAATTCAACAGTAGTCTTGGGTTGGAGCTGACTTCAGCACAATTGGGAGGAGGGGAGCATAAGGGACAATCATTCAGGAATTTCTGTTTTTGAAAGAGAGCCTAGCCTGGAAGACCAGCATTCAGGGGTTCTTTTTGTCTTTTTTTTGCCACCCCCAGTGCTCAGCACAGGGCCAGGCACATAGTAAGTGCCTAATAAATTTAGCCTCTCTTGGTAACAGTGTCTTTCTCTGGAAAATACAACAACATAATACTTGAGGACTTATATAGCCCTTAAGGGTTCACAAAGCCCTTTATAATATAGTATCTCATTTGACTCTAACAACAACCACCCTCTAATGTAGATGCTTTTATCATACTATTTTACAGATGAGGAAACTGAGACTGAAAGAAGTTAGATGACTTTCCCACAGTCATGCAGCTTGTTAGTGACCAAGGTAGGACTAGAAACTCAAGTGTTTCTGACTTGTCCGGAGCTTTATCAATTATGCCTCCTAGCTGCCTAGACTAATAACATCTGTTCCCCTTTACCCATCATTTTGAGGATCATATGTTCCTTGAAAAATATAAAGTGCTTGAACAACTTGAGGGAAGTATCATCATCATCATTAACATTTATCATTATTGTTATTATTAATAATAACGGTAATTATTGCTGTAGCTCTCTGAGGAGACCTCCTTGTGGGCTCATCCCCCTCTTCAGAGAAGTTCCTTTCCTTTCCCCTCTTTTGGCTGCTCCAGGGCCTACTCTTCATCAATTACAGAAAACAGATGTGACATTTTGGTAAGAGTAATTGCTGGGTGCTTTAGCAGAGAGAAGTGGGCCCAGGCAGCAATGTTGGATTGTAAATCTTCAAAAGGGGGAGGGAAAAAAAGAGGCCAAGTGACCTGATGGAAACTTAGAGGCTATACCAGACCATCTAGGACCTGATTCTCTCCAGTCTTATCTCCCCCAAAACCTGTGAGTCCCCAGAAAACTGGAGTTTGAGCTTTGTTAAGGATTCCATTGTAGGGCTGTGTTTTCTCTTATTCAATACTCCCCATGTGTGTTTGGCAGAGAGAAGGTGATCAGTAAATATTTGCAGAGTTGAACTTGACATCCCAATTTCAGGCTTTGGAATGAGGGACAGGAGGTCATCCAAGTTTTTGGCAGCTGTCCTTAGCCCTTTCTGCCCTCTGTTGGGTCCCGTTAAATTCTATCTTTTCTTCTCTGAGGCTATAAAGCCCAGCTGCTACTTAGGGCTTAGGAAGGGAACAGGACCTGACAAGTCTGGGAAGGATGTCTGCTTCCTTCCCCTCTGCCCTCATCTGATTGGAATATTCTCATTGTCATATTTTCATGTTTAATGATACAGCTGGGTGGCTCCTTACCCGAAAGACAAGCTGGAGGATTTATCTCCTAATAATCTGACTTTCAGAGCCCCAGGGCTTGGGACTATGCTGGAGGGAAGGTGTTTATCACTCACACTCTGGTGGGTGGAGGGGTGAAGAGGCCCTGGAGGTTGGATTCCTGCTGTTGACCTGGTGTGGCAATTCTGAAACTGGGACAATCCTGGATCCGTCTCTCTTAAAAAGTATGAATTCCTTTGAATGTGAGGGTTCAGTTTCTTGGAATAGGAATAGGAGCAGTCAATAAGACCTAAAATCCATCATGTTGGACTGAGGGGATCAATACAGTTGTACCTTCCACATCTCGGGTGGGGTGCAGTGTCCCCACGACCTGGAAAATCCACATGAAAGTTTTTGGCTCTTCCTTTATACCAGAGAAGAAGTCTGATTTTTTTTCTTTTTCTTTTATGGGGGTGTTTACAGTACCTTATTGTAAAATTCAGGTTATGTATTTGGTCATAAATTATATTATACAATATTATGTGAATATTTTATGCATTTCTGTGTTTCTAAACTTTTTCTGTGTCATCTGTTGGCCTTCGCATGTCATCTGTGGCTTCTTCAAAACTCCCCCCAAATTCCCATTTAATTTCTTATGCTGACCTGTGACATATTGAAACTTCGATGGGGAAAATTGTGATGTGGAAGGGATTCCTGCATTATATAGGAGGAAGAGTACCTGGGTTTGAAACATATCTATCTCTGTGACGTACTACCCGTGTGACCACCAGCAGGTCCCTTTCCCTCTCTGGGTCTCAGTTTCTTTTTTCTTTTTTTTTTTTTGCTTTTTGGAGGGCAATTGGGATTAAGTAACTTGCCCAAGGTCACACGGCTAGGTTTTTGTTTGTATGTGCTTCAAGTGTCTCAGGCGGGATCCGAACTCAGGTCCTTCTGACTCCAGGGCCGACGCTCTACTCACTGTGCCACCTAGCCGCCCCCAGGGGACTGTTTCTTAACCTATAAAATGAGGGGGTTGGAATAGATGGTCCTATCTGAGATCCTATCCAGATTTAGCTCTGTGATTGTATTATTACTTCTAAGGTCCTTCTCAACTTTAGCATTCTGTAAGCTTGTGGACCGAGAGAAAAGTCCATGTCTACCACCCTCCCCCAAGCCTGTCCAATCCAGTATCTCACCTTGGAATATGTGGCCCCATTCATGACCTCTCCTTTCCTCATCCAGATAATAGAGGCAGCTGGCTTGGCATTGTCAGCATGGCAGGTGAGGTTAAGGGGGTCTCCTGCACGAAGACTGATCACTGGTCCTCCCAGGATGACTGGATCATCAGGAGGTACTGTGGAAGAGAAGCATAATAGACAGATCAGGTTGAAGGCCAACAAGTGACATTTTCCTTGAGCCTCATTATTTCTTTCTCTGTAGGAAGGTTAGCAGTGGTTGGATTTCTGCAACCTGACTTGGTTGGGCTACTCTAGCAGGTACATCTCTAATACCTAGCATAGTGTTTAGCATATGCTTAAAAACACTTGTTAATTGATATGCATGCGTGTGTGTGTGTGTGTGTGTGTGTGTGTGTGTGTGTGTGTGTGTGTGTGTGTGAGATATTGGTCAAAGAATATTCTCTCTGTCTGGTCAACTTTTTCAGAGTAGTTAAGTAAAGCCTTATAATAACTGAATTGAAAAATAAAAAATTGAACTTATTTAAAATGATCAAGCTCTTTATATTCTCATGTCCACTGAGAGTAGGGATGGTTTCATTCTTTATATCTATACGCAATGCCTGGAAAGTAGAAGGTGCCTAATAAATCCTTGTTAATTGATTGATTTTAGAGATGTTTTAGAGATGAGGAAGCAGATGCCCATCAAGGTTAGGGGACTTGCCCAAGGTCATAGATGATAGTAGTATGCATTATTAAAGACTAGAACCCAAGTTCCCTTCCTCTTAGACCAGTGTCCTTTCCATATATTGTGATAGTAGGCAGAGAATCCAGACCTCAGGCCATTTCTACTTTCTCTTCCCTTCCTTTGCTTCCCTGGAAAAATTACAAATGGCGCAAGTTTTCCTGTACATCTGTCTCCTTACCTTCCTCATGCTCTTACTCTCCTGCTTCTTCCCCTGGAGTAAGGGAGTATAGTCCCTTCTGGAGATCTTGGAAGTAGGCTTTCTGGATAGCAGCCTTTGATGGAGTACATTAGAATGACTAAAACAGTAACATTGGTCTGACAAAAAGGGGGCTCTCTCTCCTGGCTACCATGGATTACCACAGGGATGGGGTTTATAGTTCTTCACTCTACAGAGTTCTGGGCTTGGGCAAGACATAGTAGTTTAATGAAGGTCCAGCTCCCTAGTATGAGGAGGTCTCTTCACACAGAGAAACAGAGGAGGCACATGGTGATGTAATGGATAGAGTGCTGGGTCTGAAGTCAGGAAGACCTGAGTTCAAATCCACCCTAACATCTCCTCTCCTCAATAACTGCTCTGTCCCAGACCCAGCTGGGCATTGAAAGGTAGTTTAGTACAAGGGAAAGCCCACTGGATCTGAAGTCAGGAAAATGAACTTTGAATCCTGACTCTTCCATTTCCTATCTGTGTGACCTTGGGCAAATCCCTTCAATTTTCTGGACTTTAGTTTCCTCACCTGAAAAATGTGGAGGTTGGATTAGATGTCCTCTGAGGGCCCACACAGCTCAATTATCCTTAAATAGAGGTCCCTCTGCCTTGGGGTTCTTTACATCTATCCTTCTGCCTTCAGCCAGAATTTTCTCTGGCTAAACTTCCCGACAACATAACTAAAGTCTAAGTGGTCTCCTTCTAACATTTTGGATGAGAAAGTGAAAATACCCTCAGTGTTTCTGATATGAAATCAGTTGCTCCTGTTCTTCCTATCCCATTCCTCTCCCTTTTCTCTCTTCCAGTGCCTATTATCTTGGCTGAAGGAAGATGTTCTGGTTTTTTTTGAGGTCATCCAACCTCTCCCAGTCCTTTCTCTTTTCAGCCAAAGTCTTGCTGGGTGGTCCCACAGTTCAGTGCAGATGGCCTCTTTGGGTGGGGTGACCAGGGCCCTTGGGGGTTCAGTAGTAATGACAACCCACTGGTCCAACCCTGCTCATGGCCTTTCATTTGGGGGCTTGCTAAACACTCATTAGCTCTTGGCTCGACTTCCCTGGGCTGGTCAGGGTTGGTCAGAGCCCCATGATCACAAGATGGTTCAGGGTGGGGAAAGAGGATGATTATGGGTTCTGATAAATGGGGGAGTGCAAAGCAGCTAATGATTTGTTCTAAATAATGGGAATTTCATTCCAAAGATGCAGAGAAGGTCCCTTCCCACTCCTCTCCAGAGCAGAGAATGGATCCATAGGGGAAGAGTGACCCGCCATGACCCTTCCACAAAGACAAAGATAGGGCTCATCCTAATACTCTCTCCCACTGCTCTTGCCTCCCTAACTGAGGCTCTAAGGTAGAGGAGAGTTAGTAAGGTCTCAGTGATCTCAGCCTACATTGGATAGCTGGGAACACATACCTGGTATTTTAGGTGGAAGAATAAGATGCAGGGCTCTGGACAGCCTGCACACAGTGTGTGTGCAGCCGTATCTCCATCCCCTTCCTCCACCCCCTTGTCTCTGCTGCTTCCTACAAAGACCACAAGGGTCCCAACTGGTCAGGCTCCTTCTCTGAGCCTTTCTGGGCTGTACTCCAACTCCACAGCCTCACTGAGCCTGCTTCATACTGTTTTGACCTGTGTCCTCATGTCCAAGGTCACCAAAGAATACCTATAGGTATTTTGTTCTCTTGAAACATTTCCCAATACCTTTTTTGCTTATGTTTCAGTCTATTGAATTAGAGGTAAGAGAGACATGGAGATAAGGAGAGATTAGGCTCATGTATACACACACACACACACACACACACACACACACACACACACACACACACACACACACACTCAGAATGGGTCCTGATTACATCTTCCCAAATAAGTGGTTATCATCCTGGTTATTCATGTAGGCATGCATTATTGATTGGCCCTCGGCTCATTACACACCAGATGGGGGTGAGGGTGGGAGTGAGGGGTGTGGATGGAGGATGGTGGCTGTGGGGGCGTATGTGTGTGTGTGCCTATGCAGCAGAAGGAGGAAGGGCTGGGGGAGGATGCACGGGGCGTCAAAATGAATAGAAATCAACAGTCGTTCTCCACAGCTGTAACTTTACCGGAAGGAGAGCAACTCATTACCTCTCCATTCAAAGTTGGGCAGAAGAGACAGTGAGAAGGAGGCAGTGGAGGGGGAGAGGAACAGTGGAACAGCCAGTGGAGAGATGCATTATTCATACATCACACTAGCTGGATTGGTTATTATCCCATACCACTATAGAATTTGGTCTCCTAATTTTTAATCACAGGGAAGGTGGAAGCGTTAGCCTTTTGTGATTAATCTGGGGATAAAAATAGTTGCCTGTTTTGGTGGTGTGTTTGTTGTCAACTCGGGAAAACCAAATTAACCATTGGGTGGCCAAGGGGGCCAGTGTATTCAATACAAGTTCCCTATAGAAGACAGAGTTAGAAAGATGGACCTGGGGGAGGTAACAGGCAGTGTGGAATAATAAAAAGCACAGTCTGGCAATCAGAAGACTTGGGTCAGAATCCAGCTCTGCCATTTACCAGCTGTGAGACCTTGGGCAAGTCATATAACAATAGTAATAACAACAAGGACAACAACAAAAGCGTGCATATAAAAAGCCCTCGAAGGTTTGCAAAACATTTCATATGTTGTCTCATTTGGTCCTCATAATAGCCCTGGGAGGTAGTTACTATTATTATAGATAAGGAAGCTGAGGCCAAGAGAGAATGACCTGCCCAGGGTCACACAACTAGTGTCTGAGGCAGGATTTGAGCTGAGATCTTTCTACCTCTGTCCATTGCATCACCCATTGAACCACTGAGCTTCCATAAATCTCAATTTCTTCATCTGTAAAACATGGGGAGATTTTTGAACTAGGTAATCTCTAAGATTTCTCCCAGCTCTAGCATCCAACAATTCCTAAGTTAGCAGTACCCTGAAGTGAGGAATGTAGGATCTGCTTCTGTTGTTGCTTATGAAAAACAAATCATTTTAATTAAAACTCCACTGTCAATGCAGTGGAGGTCCTGACTCTTTGCAAGGGATTCTCTGCTGTCATCCAGGACACAGACAGCTTGTTATTCTCCTCCCTTCCTCCACCACAGTGATGCCCTCAGTTCGTATGGGTTGGCCAATGGGTGTTTATCCTTAGGGCGTTATGCCATCTTGTTCATTCCATGCACGAGAATGGAAGAGGCACAATGCTACATTTTTTCCTTCTGCTTTCCCCTCTCCTTCTGCCCGTTGCATCCAGCTCCTTCTTTCTTCTCACATTGCTGCCACTCTCGTTCAGGCCCTCATCACTCCTGACTTGGATTGTTCAAATAGCCTGCTAATGGGTCTCTCCCCCATAAGTCTTTCCCCACTACAAATCATGCTCTGTATGGTATTGCCCTTCTCGAGTCTCCACTGGTTCCTTCACGTCCAGGACCAAATATAAAACCCTCTGTTTGGCACTTAAGGCCTTTTGCAACCTGTTCCCACCTACATTTCTGGTGAAACTCCTCTTTGTATATTCTACAGTCCAGAAAAATTGATCTTCCTGCTCATTCTTAATCACAACATTGTCTCTCACTTCTCAAAATTCCTAGTTTCCTTGAAAACTCAGCACTAGTTTCAGTATCTACTGGGGGCCTTTGCTGATCCCCAGGAGGCTGCTACTATTTCCACCTATTGCCTAAATTACCTTGTATTTATTTTGTATACATTTATATGTAGTTTCCTTCAATGGACTACAAACTCTACCAGGGCAGGAGTATTTCAGTTTTGTTTTTCTTTTCCTGTTTGTTATTGTTATTTAGTCATTTCCTACTCTTTGTGTCCCCATTTGGGGTTTTCTTGGCAAAGCTACTGGAGTGGTTTGCCATTTCTTCTTCCAGCTCATTTCACAGATGAGAAACTGAGGCAACCAGGGTGAAATGACTTGCCCAGGGTCACACAGCTAGTAAGTGTCTGAGGCCAGATTTTTTTTTTTTTTGCTTTTTGGAGGTCAATTGGGGTTAAGTAACTTGCCCGAGGTCACACGGCTAGGTTTTTTGTTTGTGTGTGTTAAGTGTCTGAGGCTGGATCCAAACTAAGGCCTTCTGACTCCAGGGCCAGCACTCTATTCACTGCGCCACCTAGCCGCCCCTGAGGCCAGATTTGAACTCCAGAAGATGAATCTTCCTGACTCCAGGCCCCACACTCTATTTACCGTGTCATCTATCTGCCCCTTTGTTTCCCTAGAGTCAAACATAGTAGGCACTTAATAATTGCTTTTTGATTGATGGTGTGGTCCCAGACCAGGTAGGAAGGGAAGGGAACAGACTGTTATTAAGTGCCTATTATGTGCCAAGCATGACGCTTTTTGCAAATGTTATTCCATTTGCTCCTCATGACAACTTGCCCAGGGTCACACAGCTAGTAACAGGCTAGATCTGAACTCAGGGCTTCCTGACTTCCAGTGCTGAACCACCCAGCTTCTTCTGGTAGAGACAAACTGCTTTCTAAATATGACTTCTCAAAAAAAAATATGACTTCTCTGCCTTGTATTTCTTACGTGGATTTTTTGAACTGAAGTATAAAACTTGACATTTGTTTCTGTTATTGTTTAGTTGTTTCAGTCATGTCTGACTCTTCATGACCACATTTAGGGTTTTCTTGGCAAAGATAATGGAGTGGTTTACCATTTTCTTTTCTAACTCATTTTACAGATGAGGAAACTGAGGCAAATAGTTAAAATGACTTGCCCAAAGTCACACACCTAGTGTCTGAGGCCAGATTTGAACCAGGAAGAAGTGTCTTCCTGACACCAGGTCAGGCACTCTGTCCACTGTGCAACCCAGCTGTCTTTTTTATCTCTGCATAGTTTTCCCTTATTAGGTTCAGCCCAGTGCTCTAGTCAGTCTGGATCTTTTTGGATCCTTACTCTGTTATCTGGTATGTTCCATGTCCCTCCCAAAAGCATTTTATAACTGTTTTAGTCATAGGGAACACTGAAAGAACCCCTGGGTCATTCCCCTACCTCTGGACAGGACTTCATTTGAGCACATTTCATGAGCTAATCAGTCAGTCAATAAACATTTACTGAGTGCCTCCTAAGTGCCAGGCCTTATACTAATGACTGGGGATATAAAGAAAGGCAAAAGACAGTATCTATTCTCAAGGACCTCGAAGTCTGCAAAGCCACCTATGCTTTGCCTGAACCAGCTATGCACAGACAAGCTATAGATAGAACAGATTTGAAATAATCAGTGGAAGGAATTAAAGGGGATTGGGTAAGGTTTCCTATGGAAGGTGGAATTTTAGCCAGAACTTGAAGGAAGCCAGGGAAGCCAGGAGGTAGATAGAATGGACTGGCTATCCAGGAATGGGGGATAGCCAGAGAAAGTGCCCAGAGCCTAGAGATGCAGTGTCATGGGGGAGGGACAGCAAGAAAGTCAGTGTCAGCAGACCACAGAGGAGCTGGGGAGGGGTGGGTTGGTGTAAGGTGGACAAGTTCCCTCTGCCTCTCACCCAGAATCCTCTAGAGAAACAAACTCTTGTGAAATTTCTATTTCAGACCTTGGCCTGAAGTGGCTTGGCTAAGGTCAGGCTGGACTAGCTGGCCTCTAAGGTTCTTTTCAGCCCTAAATCTATGAAAGTAACCAAGATATAAGCTCAGATCCTTTGATTTAGCTACAGCAGACTTCCTTTCTACATCCAAGAATCACACAGAAGCTCTAAAGATAGAAGGGAACTCAGAGGCCATTTAGCCCAACACTCTCATTTTTACAGATGGGGAAACTGAGGTTTAGAGAGGAGTGATGCTTGCTTAAGGTCACACAGGCAGTAAATAGAAGAGCCATTTGAACCCACATCTTTGGCCTCCAGAACCAGTGATCCATTCATTGTGCTTTGTGGCTTCCAAAGGTCAATGATCTCAAGAGGCTTAACAGCATGGTTATCATAGAAGACAGGGCGGCTGGGGGGAAAGGGGAGGAGATCTGGGGGTCAGCTGGGGGAGTTAGTTGGGCACCTGCCCCAGAGGTCTGCATGGAAACCTTTACTTTTCTGCATGTTTTCAAGAGGAGCAGCAGTGGGCTAGGTTTCTGCCTCATGGCCCCAGCTCTGACCTGGGGGTTGCTCAGACTTCCTTGTGAACGACATCCTGAGCCTGGAGGTGGGCGATAGGGGAAGAGAGGCAATATCCCCTGCTCTGGGGCTCCGGTCCAAGCTCCCTGCATCTCCTCCCGGCCCCAACTCTATGTCAGATTTGTTAGGATCACAGTGCTGGGTGTTACAGCTGTAGGCTAGCATTAGCAGCAGATTGGAGACAGTTTGCAAGTCAACTGGCTCCTAGCTGGAAGAAGTTTCCCTGCTGGCAGTTTGTTTTTGTGAGTCTGGTTCAGCCTGCAGCCTTGGACACACTGGGCAAGGGGCTGATCATGCAGAGAGCTGAAGATCAGCAAAGGAATCCCTCAGGTCTCAGGAGCAGATTGGAAGAGGGGGAGAGGGGTCTGGAGCCTGCTGCTTCTCCCTCCATAATTCCCTTCCTTTATTATGGCCAGCATATTTGGGACCTTGCAATCCTAAACCTTCCTCTGCTATATTTCTCTTTCCTTTATTCCCTCTATAATCCTATATTCACTCATTATGCCAGGGGAAATCTTCACATGCTTGGGGTAGATAGCCCCCTAAGTCACAGACAGGTTTGAGGCCTGTTGGTTACCTTCAGCCTGGTTTAGCCTGTCTGCTGAGAGGGTTTCACTGGGTATAGGTGCTGCTCTTCTTGGAGCCACAGGTGAGAGCTGAGTGCCAGGTAAACACTAGAGGTGCATGAGCAGCCCTGAAAATGATTGGGCAGTCCTCACTGCAGAGGCACTAGTCTCTGAACACCCCATACA
This sequence comes from Gymnobelideus leadbeateri, assembly GCA_011680675.1. Taxonomy (NCBI): domain Eukaryota; kingdom Metazoa; phylum Chordata; class Mammalia; order Diprotodontia; family Petauridae; genus Gymnobelideus; species Gymnobelideus leadbeateri. The sequence goes on from WOXC01000755.1 coordinate 987,906, forward strand.
CCTCACTTGGTCTAGCTTAATAAGTGTTTATCGACTGACTATTGACTAGCTCATGCCTGAAGAAGAAAGGGGCAAATGCAATTATCTTTGGGAGAGAGAAATCCTTTAAGTTGCCTCTATGTATTTGCTAGGGGTAAAATAGCTTTTCTATCATGTTTGAAGTAATGTTTTTTCTTTCTTTCTTATATCACTGTAACTTCTAAATGATTCCTTTCACCTCCCCTTCCCCACCCAACAAGACCTTCCCTTATAAAAGGAAGGAAGCTGCCAGTGTTTCCACCTACTGCCTAAATCACACTGTAGCTGTTGTGTATAAATTTATATGGGTTCATGTTGTTTCCTTCAATAGACTATAAGCTCTATGATGGTGGGGAGTATTTTAATTTTGTTTTTTCTTTCCTGTTGTTTGTTGCTATTCAGTCCTATGAGACTTTTTGTGACCCCATTTTGGAGTTTTCTTGGCAAAGACACTGGAGTGGTTTGCCATCTCCTTCTCTAGCTCATTTTATAGATGAAGTAACTGAGGCAAACATGGCTAAGTGACTTGCCCAGAGTCACATAGTAATTGTCTGAGGGTAAAGAAGATGAGTTTTCCAGACTTTAGGCCTCACATACTATCTACTGCATTACCTAGATGCCCACATAAGAGAAATACAGGGAAGTAAAACAGACCAATATGTTGGCCACATCTGACACCATATGCCTCATCTACAGCTACGTTGTTCCACTCCTCTAAGAAAAGACATGCTTTACCTTTAGGCCTTTGGACTTGACTGGTCACTGAACTGAACAGAGTTCTGATATCTTTCAATATTGTTTTCCAGACATCGTTGTGGTCATTGTATATAGACTGTTGTCCTGAGTCTGCTTACTTTTTCCTATATTGGTTCATATAAGTTTGCTCAAGTTTCTGTGAATCCTTCATTTCTTATGTTTCAATATTGATTCAATATGATATAAAAATATTCTCTTATTAATACAATAATATTCCATTACACTTACATATCACAATTTGTGCCTCTAGTAGAGAGAACACTGATCTGGAGTCAGAGGACCTGGGTTGGGATTCTTCCTCTGATGCTTGCTTACCTTTGTGACTTTTGGAACATTTTTAAACTGACCAGGCCTCAGTTTCCTTGCTTGTAAATTTAGGGAATCAGATTATATGACTTCTGAGGTCCCTTACAACGCTACAACTATGACCCAGTAAATCTATGATCCTATGAACCAATCAATGGAGACCACATTGTTTTCAGAAAGGTCGCTATTTTGTTAATGAAGGAAATATCCAGATATATCCCTGGATTACCTTAGAATTCAGGATAATAAAAGTGAACATATGCTTTTTGATTGATTGATTGAATAGTAATGAGTCAAGGAGCAGTCTGAGGAGTGACTGTCAGTTTTTTTGCTATGCTAAAGAAAGGGCAGCTACAAATATCTTTGTGCATATAGGAACCTTCCCCCATCTTTGATATCCTTCATGGATATATCTAGTAGGTGTATTGATTGCTACGTCAAAGAGTATATAGAGTTTTCTAGTTTAATTCCATATTGTTTTCTAGAATTGACTCATAGCTCCATCAACAACACACTCATCTTTCCACAGTCCCTCCAGCATTTACTGAGTTTTGTCATTTTTGCCAATCTGATGAGTATGAGTTAAAACCTCAGAGTTTGTTTTAGTTTGTATATCCCCAGTTAGGAGTAATTTTGAGTATTCTTTTATATGGTTGTTCATGGTTTGTGTTTCTTTTTTTTAAACTTTGACTATTCATAGTATTTGATCAATTATCTTTTTGGTAATGGTTCCTTTTTTACATATTTACATTATATAGCCTGGATATCAGATTTTAGCAGAGATTCTGCTAAATCTCTGTTGAATTGTAAAAACATTTCCCGAGTCAACATTTCTTCTTATTATAGATGCATCTATCTTGTTCTTGAAAATTTGAGTAAATTATACATAATCAAAATCATCTATTTTATCTTTTAAGATTACCTTTATCCCTATTTTGGTTAAGAATCTGTCCCCTAGTCACAGTTGTATAAAGTGCCACCTTCCCATTATTCTTAAATTGCTTTTTGTTATGGCCTTTTACTTTCAGTTTGAGAAGCCATTTGGAAATTATTATGGCATGTGATGTAAGATGTTTGTCTAAATCTAATTTCTGCCAAACTGCTTTCCAGTTATTATCAAACAGGTGGTCTTTATCTTGGTAGCTGTGTCATTCAGTTTAATGAATGCTAGGTTGCTATACTTGATTGTTTCTCAGTATTGCTTGCTTACTTTGTTCCATTGGTTAACTTTTCCATTTTTTTTTTAGCCAGGAACAACTGGTTTTTAAAGATAATTGTTTTATAATGTAGTTTGAGATCAAGTAATGGTAGTTCCCTCTTTATTCCTACTTTTCTTTCCTCCATTTCCATTCAAATCTTGACCTCTGTTCTTCCAGATGAGTTTTGTTATTATTAGCACAATAAGTTCCAAATGGATTCTCAGCCTAAATATAGAAGGCCACATGGAAAAACAATTATAGGAAAATGGAAGGTAGTACCTCGTACCATTGTGACTCGGGGGCAAATTTTTTTTTTTTTTGCTTTTTGGAGGGCAATTGGGGTTAAGTAACTTGCCCAAGGTCACACAGCTAGGTTTTTGTTTGTGTGTGTGTTAAGTGTCTGAGGCCGGATCCGAACTCAGGTCCTTCTGACTCCAGGGCCAATGCTCTACTCACTGCGCCACCTAGCTGCCCCCTCGGGGGCAAATTTTTAATCCAATAAACAATAGAGGTGATCTTAAAAGAGAAAATACACAATTTTGATTATATAAAATTACAAAGGTTTTGCAGAAATAAAAAGCAAGTATAGCACTATATAAAACAATTCCATGGTACTTTGATTGGTATGGCACTAAATCTGTAAATTAATTTAGGTACTATCATAATTTTCGTTATATTGGTATAGTTGTACTATGAATAATGAATGTTTCTCCAATTATTTGTCTTAATTTCTGTTGAAAGTGCTTCATTGTTGTAGTCATATAAGTTCAAAGTGTGTCTTGGTAGGCTAAATACAATTTTAAATTATTTTAGATAGAATATTTTTCTTTTCTTGCTGGGTTTTATTTGATCTGTTTCATGTATGTATGTCTCCTTTTCCCAATTAGATTATAAGCCCTTTGAGGGCAGGCACTCTTACACATCCCACAATGGCTTATGAAGGTGCTTTGTATGATACGTAAATACTTCTATGAAGATTTCATTGGTGTGGGTGCTCTTTTTACTGATGTAGATCTCAACCTCTTCATGCCTCCTCAGTTTGTATAATCCTTGTCTATATGTCTTTACTCAAATACTCCACAGAAAATGCTCCCAAACTCCAGAATAATTCTTCTTGTTCTTTTAATATCTCGGGAGCACCAACGTACCACTCATTTTCACCCCTTGGCCACTCAACTCTTTCTGTTCATTCATGTGCTTGAGGGTGCCTTTTCTTCTCTTTTGAAAAACTAAATTAAATTAATTTTCCCCCATGAATAAAAATCTATTTTCTCCAGTTTATCCTGTTTGTACATAATTGTTTGCATTAGGCTGTGGCTAAGGGGTGAGAAGGTAGGAAGAAGTTGAGATCTACATTAGTAAAGAGGGCACTCACACCAATGAAATCACAGACAGGGATATATCCAGAAATGACTGTGATGTACAAGCAAAAGGCATTAAGAAAACTTATGTAAAAGATAAATATAAGGCTTGCTTCACTTCCCTCCTGCCTGTCTTCCTTTTCTATGTCCTCTCCCACTAGCTCTTTAACTTGGTTGGTTCATTGGCCCTTGTGTGTTCCTGGATAGTTTTCAGTTCCTGTTCTCATAACTACCATCTCTCCAAGCAAGCCTCCCAAGGCCTTGGTTGTCTCATCTGTCAAATGAAGTGTTTGAGCTAGATAGTATTTTAGGTTCCTTTGAGGTCTAAAATCATGTGCCATTTTGATACTGAGAAAGTCTTTCCTGTTTCCTTTCTCCAAGGAAGGAGGTACACATTTGTGGGGGCTACAAAGGGTTGAGAGATGAGTTAGGACCTGATGGAGTCTAGTCCTGGTATCATCCCATTAGAGAATCTCCTTTTGAGCCACTTTGATCTGTAAGAGCCTGACTGTGCTGGGAGTCACTCATGGAGACTGAGAACCTGTGAAGGAGTTCTAATATTAAGTGGAATGTTTTAAAAGGTATTTTATCATTCACAGGACTGTTCTAATACAGTTTTTATTGACTGATGCATTGGCATTGCATAGCAAAATGTGATCGGTTAGTCAACACCTATTTGAGAACTTACTATGTATCAGGTGCTGATTAGGGACTGTGGCATGGTAAACCATTTATTACTTTTTGGCCAAGTGAAATAATGTATGTAAAGGACTTTTCAGCCTTTATAGTATTTAGTTGTTGTAGCTATTATTGTCATGACTTCACATATAACTATCCAAATTTATAAATGGCTTCCTGGTCACCAAGTATTTTATATACATTATGACAACTGAGTCTCACCACAACTCTGTGAGGTTGTAAGTGGAAAGTATTACCATACCCATTTTATAGATGAGGAAACTCACAGAGAAGCTAAGTGATTTGCTTAAGGTCACACAGCCAGTACATTTCAGAACTGAGACTTGAAACCAGGTCTATCTGATGACAAGTCCATCATTCTTTCTATATTTACACCCTGTTGGCTGTTACTAGTGAGCAAACTCCATCAGCACCCCTGATGAGTGGAAGCAACAGTTTTAGGAAATCAGGCAAATAGAGAGGCCTCTGTTGGCTGGTCTTTGCCTCTTTCAAAAGTGTGAAAAGAACTGGTGACTGTCCTAAGCTACAGCACAAATGTGTAACCATCCGCTCAGGACTAGACTTGTCTTATTTCCATGTTCCTTTACGAACTTTGTCCCAGTTGTTTCCTCTTTTGCCTTAACATACCTCTATTTGCTCACCCAGACTCTGTGCTCAGCAGTCTCTGCTGTCAGATTGTATCTTGCTGATAATGTAAATGCCCTCCATCCATTGTTTGGGCCTTCACCTTCCCTTCCCTCTCACTCTCTCCTCCAGAGAGTGTTCTCATCTGGGCTGACATCCTGTTATGAGGAGCCCACTGAGTCCCAGGTAGCTCTTCCCCCAGGGTCAGAGCCTTCTTCATTCAGGCACACTTTCTGTACCCCTGCCTGATTTTCCAGGCTCCTTCCATCTGGCTAGAGACATCAGGACATTAATTCAATCCTTCACGGCCCTCCGCTTACATTGCAGGACAATTCTATTTGTGCTCTGATTTGATAACTATCAACTTGGGCAATGGGGGCTGGGATGAACGAAGCTGCCCCTCCTGCTTCCCTGGATTCTTGCTCACAGTAAACATCTATGTCTTCTGTTCAGGGAATTTGGAGACTGTGAGGATATTAACCCATCTGTTTAAAGTAGCTATTTTCTTCACATTAGAAGCATGCATTTAGATTGTAGGAATTTTTCTCTCCCTCTTTCTGATCCCATTCCAAGTCACTCCCATTTTACAAATAGGTAAACCAAGACATAGGAAATTGGCATCCTTAAAGATGCACAGTAAATCACTGGCTGAATGTAGAATACACCCAGCCTGGTAAAGCTGGTTTTAATTCACTTAGCATAGCACAGAGGAAAGACTGCTGAACCTGGAGTCATGGCACCCTAAATTTAAATCCCAACTCTGTTATGAGGGAGGTTGTAATACATGACCTTGAAAGTCCCTTCCAGCTTGAACTTGAGTCCAAGTTCATAAAGCTAATTAATATCAAATCCAAGGTTATAACATGGATCTCCTTATACTTAATTCAGTGTGTTTTCCATCACCCACATCACCTACCTGGATTATCTTGGGATAGTTTAACTTGGAACAACTAGTTGGACTCTCCATGTGACATGGGGTAAATCAATTAACCTTTCTGGGTCTCAGTTTTCTTATCTGTAAAATGTGGGGATTAATCACTTGTGAGATCTCTTCCAGTCCAAGATTTAAGATTTAAGATCCTGAGGTCCTAGTTTCCCAGGTCATTTGTCCCAGCTCATGGAATTGCCCCCAAGGCCATGGGAGGGAAAGGATCTCCTAAGGATTAAAAGGTCTAAAGTAAACTTTTGGCCAAACCTTGCTTTGCCTGTAGCCTTCACCATTGCAGCTGATATAGCCAAACTGCTCTGACCCCTAGAATATTCTTCCCTTGTTATACAACCTATTTGGGGGGGTGGGCTAGAGTGTAGCTGGTTTGAGGGGGGAGTAAGTGAGATGGAGAAACTGCCTTATTGCCATTCCAGCATCTCCACTGACTTTTGCTTGCTCTGTTGGCCTGAGTATTAAGAGCTCTCTCTTTCCATCCACCCTACTCCTGAGATTTTCAGGAGTCCCCTAAGGTGGCTCGTTCACAAGACCACTTCATGGTGGCAAAATAGAACAGGGGTGAGATAAGCAAGTCTGTCACCAGCTTCCAGGCTCCTGAAGTAAGCCCTTGTCCTCAGGTTTGCTTCCTGGTGCCACAGGGTCAGGCAGAACGCTGACTTCTAGAGAGATTAGATTTCTGGTTCCATTCCTGCCTCCTCCCTTCCATGACAAGCAGTCCACCCTGCAAGGGTGAATGAGAACTGCTTGATTTCAGGAGGAACCTGGGAGTCATAAGCATTAGAGATTTAATCACGCAGTAAAGAGGTACAAGCTCACTGGTTTGGTTATTTCTCTAGTTGCGAATAGTGTGTTGGGACCTATTTGCTTACAAGGGAAGAGCCACGTTGTTCTTGGCTATGGCACCAGCTCAAGGTAATGCCATGTTCCTGGGATGGCTCAGATTCTCTTCTTAGCATGGCAGCTTCCACCATCTGTCAAAGTCTCAGTGGCATTTGTCTTATTCTCTTAACTGCTGGTCCAATTTGCTTTCCTTTAATGCTGTTGCCCAAAAATCTGTGGGAATGAATCCTCAAGCCAGTTTGATTCTTGAGGAGGTACCCACCCCCTACTCATGATATGCAGGGAATATTTAGAGTCCAACCAGTTCCAAGTTAGATTATCCCACTATAACCCATGGAGGTAGTGTGGGTGATAGAAAATGCACTGAACTAGGGGTAAGGAGACCCATGTTATCACCCTGGATTTGATATTAATTAGCTTTATGAACTTGAGCTCAAGTCAGAGCTGGAGAGGACTTTCAAGGTCATGTATTACAACTTCCTTCATGTTTTAAAGGAGGGAGGAAAGAGACCCAATGAATTTCAATTCTACCCGTCCTCTACTCTTGGATTTCTTGTTCCATTTTCTTGTTACTACATATATCAGGTCAAACCTTAGCACAGTATTTCTCCCACCATCTGCCTCCTTTGCTCCTATTCATGAGATGCTGAGTGCAGCTGGGGTAAGTCCTGTGCTGACCAGCCTCATTACATATTCATATTATCCAACACCAACCTGGCCCTCACTGCAGCAAGCCAATCTTTGTACTCCTCTTTCATTGATTCCCTATATCACTCCCTACAGAACTGATTCCAAACCTTCTCTGCCCTCCTCAAGTTTCCTATATCTCTCCTCCCACACCTCTGGTTCTCTTTACTAAGACAATTGAGGCCTTTTCACCTAAGCTTTCATTCTCTTCATCTCAAAACCTCATGTGACAATGTCCCATACTCCTCTCCTGTTCCCCAGTCTCTGACAAAGAGGTAGCCCTTTTCCTTGCTAAGGCCAAATCCTCTACATGTGAACTTGATCCTATCTCTTCCCATTTTCTTCAGCAAATTACATCCTTAATCATCTCCTTTCTCTCTCTTGAATATTCAATCTCTCCCCATTTACTGTTTTTTTTTCTCTAAACATGCCCAAATTTCTCCTATCCTTAAAAAGCCCCACCACTACCACCACAACAAAAACCAAATCACTTCATTAGATGCTACTATCCCCGCAAGCTATTATCCTACATCTTTTCTCCCTTTCTTAGCCAAACTTTCTGAGAAAAATATCTATACTCATGGCTTCTACTCACCCAACTCTTTGCCACCTGACTTAAAAGCTCATCACTCAACTGAAACTACTCTCTAATGCTACTAACGATCTCTTAATTGCCAGATCTGGTCTTCTCAGTCTTTCTGTTGCATTTGACACTACTGACCACTTTTTTCTCTTGGATACTTTCTTTGTTTTTTGTAACACTACTTTCTCCTGGTTTTCCTTTGACCTGTCTGACTACTCCTCAGTTTCCTTTGTTAGCTCATCGTTCATTCTTACCCTCCTAATTTTGGGTGTTTTCCAAGATTCTGCACTTGGCCCTCTTCTTTTCTTCCTTTGTACTTTCTTGGTTCCATCATCAGCTTCCATGGATTTAACTATTATCTCTACATAGACAATTCCTGGATATTGATATCCAGCCTGGTTTCTGCCTTGAACTTTGGTCCACATTAATTGCCTATTGAACATTTAAAACTGGGTGAGACATTTTACTCAAAATATCCAATACTAAACTCATTATGTTTTCTTTCCCTTAACCTTCTCTCTTCCAAAGGTCCTGATTTTTGCCGGAGACATTACCATTCTTCCTGTTCCTTAGATTCACAATCTTGGCATTATCCTTGATTCTTCACTCTTATTCCACATATCCAATCAGTTACCAACTTTTCCTGCCTCTATAACATCTCTTGAATACAACTCCTAATCTTCAATCACATAAATCTTGGGCTACCACCTTAGTTTTGGTTCTTATCCCTTCTTGCCTATACTATTGTGATAGCCTTTTAATTAATCTCTAGGCCTAAAGTCCCTCAACATTATAGTCTATTCTCTATGCTGCTGCCAAAATACTTTTAATTAAATGAACATTTTCAATGATCAAACATCTATTTTCCTTCCCTCCTACCACCCCACCCCCAATTAAAAATGAGACCCCAAACCCTTGTAACAAATATGCATAGTGAAGCAAAACAAATTTCTGCACTGCTTATGTTCAGAAAATGGATGTCTTCACCCTGAGTCTGTCACCTCTCTTTCAGGAGGTGGGTAGCATGCTTTTTCATTCACTGGTTGGATCAATTGCATTGATCAGAGTTCTTGAGTCTTTCAAAGTTGTCTTTATAATGTTATTTTGTAAATTGTTTTCCTGGTTCTGCTCAATTAATTTTGTGTCATTTCATAAATTCTTTCTAGGTTTCTCTAACTTTCATAATTTCTTCTGGAACAATAGCATTCCATTACATTCATAGACAATAATTTTGTTCATTCATTCCCCAACCATGAGCATGTAATTTTCCTTAAGCACAAATGTGATTACATGACTTCCCTACTCATTTCCAGTGTCTTCCTTTTGCCTTCAGGATAAAGCCCTTCACAACTTGGCCCCAGCCTCTATTTCCAGCCTCACTGGACATTATTCCTTATGGGTCTATCCAAAGTAACCTTCTCTCTGTTCACATGATTCCATCATCCATCTCCCTGCCTCTGCAAGGGCTGTCCCCCATACATGGAGTGCACTTCCCTTTTACCTTCTTATAGAGCCTCTCTAGTCCTTTAAAATGTAGCATTAGCATCATCTTCTGTATAAAACCTTTCCCAGTCCCTTAAGCTCCCAAATTACCTTGTATCTAACTACTTTGCTTACATTCATATTTGTTCACTTGATATATATTAATTATGTACATGTTTATATAGGATGTCTCAAAAGTCTTAGTGCTATTTTAAACTACTAAGGCTTAAAATTGCACTGAAACTTTTGGGACAACCTATACACCTACCTGTTGTACCCTGTAAACATACATACACACATACACACATATACACATACACACATGTATATGCACATATACACCCCCCCCACATATACACACAGGTACACAATCTACCCATGTACACATATGTGCATGTACATATTTACACATCTACACATCTATACATATGCATATACACATATACATACACAATGCTTACACATGTATACACATATATACCTATACACATACACACACATATACAGATATACACACACATGCATACATAATATATACACACACACACACATACATCTCCCCCAGTGGAGTGTAAGTTTCTGTAAGGAACAATTGGTTCATTCTTTGTACTTTAATCCCCATGACCTAGCATGATGCTTGGCACATAATAGGTACTTAACAAATAGTTGTTAATCCATTGCTTCATGCCTCAAATCTGCTGCTTTTTCTCCCACACTCACCTCTAACCTTTCAGGGATTCAGTTTCCTTTTCCATGAAATGAAAGAATTGGCTTACATGATTTTTAAGCTCCCTTCCAACTCTTATGTTCTGTAGCTGGGGTTGGGGAGCAGAAGGTTGAGAGAAGAAAGCATGTATGTGAGGAGGGTATTCCAGTGTATTAGTATCATCATCTTTACAAATGAGTCATCTGAGGCTCACAGATGGGAAGCGATTTGCTCAAGATCACATGGTTAATAAGTATGGGAGCCAGAGTTCAAAATGAATTTTCCTAAATCTAAATCTCGAGAATTCTTACCACTCCACTACACACATCCCTATGCCAGTAGCCCCACTGGCCACCCTTCTGAGCTCCCCAGATGAGGCAAATGAAGCAATGTTTGGTTCCTTTTTCTCGACCGCAAAGGGAGAGCAATAGCATCCTATTTATTTCTGATGCAATGATGAGAGGTGGTCTATGTGAGCTCAGTTATTGGATGCTTCATTAATTTAGAACAAAAACAACCAACAAGGCAGAGCATGGGACAGAAGAAAAGGGTGATAGAGTGGAAGGAGGAGTGAAGAGGTGTGTGTGTGTGTGTGTGTGTGTGTGTGTGTGTGTGTTCATCTGTTGTCCTATTAGGACAGTGCTTTGTGTGTTTGTGTGTTGTGTTATACATGAGACAGTGGGGTAGACTGTGTATTTTTGTGTGTTGAAATAGCAGGGCAGTACGTGTGTTAGCAAGGGTGCATTTATAACTGAATATGTGTAAGAGTGTGAGTTTGTGTTTGTTACCAAACATGAAATAACTTGGCTCAGTCACTAGAGGGAGAAAACATGCTGGATTGAGCAGATTGTGTGAAAATAGCCAGAAAAAATTCAGTGGATATTGTGAGGTTTGGGAAGGGAAGGAAAGGAAAGAGAAAGAAGATGGAGGGGAAGAGAGGAAGAAACATGAAAGAAGGGGAGTCTGAGAGAACTGTACTGACCTTTCTGGGGGGGTCTTCTGGGACTGGAGATGGGTTATAATACTCCCACACACAGTCAGAAATATGATAAGACAGAATTGCAGAATTTCAGAGCAGGAAAGATTCTTATAGGTCATCTAGTGTAATATGGCCTGAATAAGAATTCTTTCTACAGCATACCTGACAAGTGACCATCCAGCCTTTGCTTGAATACCTCCACTGATGGAGAATCCACTCACTCCTGAGGCTGCCCATTCCACTTTGGACAACTTAATGATTAGGAAATGTGTTCTTCCTACAAATCCACCTCTCTCTCTCTCTCTCTCTCTCTCTCTCTCTCTCTCTCTCTCTCTCTCTCTCTCTCTCCCCCCCGACTTTCACCCCCTGCTTTTAGTGCTCTGGGACCAAGTTCTCTGGGGTACCTTATTCTCTGAGGCTCTAGAGAGTTTCTCTGGGGCCAAATCTAATTCCTTTTTTGAGCCATGGGACTGGAAGAAATCTTAGAGATCTTCTAATTGAATCCCCTGTTACAGATGAGGAAAGTAAAGTCCAGAGAGGGGATAGTGCCCAAGGAGAATATTTACTACAATCCTTTCTTTTTGTAAACAGGCGAGGAGAACAAGGTCCAAATTAAACAAATTAAATGAACTGCCCAAGGTTACACATTAAGTGGGCACTAGAAACCCAGGTCTCTTGGCTCTCAGTTTAGGTTCCCACACTGGCCATGCGGTGTTAGTCTGTGCCAGTTACTTTGTTTCTCTGAATCTCATTTCATAATTGAAAGAAACCCCTGATTGGGCACCAACAGCGAGTATGGTAAGAATACAACCTCTAATGGGACGAGGAAGACGGACATGAGAATATGCCTAAGATTCACTGATATCTATTGAAGAGTGAACTGAGAACAACAAGGTGATGTTGCCAATAATGATGCTATTAGTAGCTAGGATTTACATAGTGATTTAAGGTTTGCAAAGCACTTTAAATGTTATCTTATTCAGCTCTTATAGGTGTTCTAGGTAGGTGCTACCTTTATCCCTATTTTACATTATCATTATCATCCCCATTTTACAGATGAGGAAACTGAAACTGAGAGAGGTCAAATGATTTGCTGATGGTCACACAGTTAATCAATGATTGAGGCAGAATTTGAATTCGGGTCTTCCTGACTCCTGGACGGCTAGGTGGTGCAGTGGATAGAGCACTGACCCTGAAATCAGGACTTAAGTTCAAATCTGGCCTCAGATGCTTACTAGCTATGTGACCCTGGGCAAGTCACTTAACCCTATTTGCTTCGGTTTCTTATCTGTAAAATGAGCTGGAGAAGGAAATGGCAAACCATTCCAGTATCTCTGCCATGAATACTCCAAATGGGACCACAGAGAGTCAAACATGATGAAACGGCTCAATAATAACAAAAACTTTCTGACCCAGGTTTGGTGCTCTACCCACTGTCCTTCTATGCTTTATCCATTATATATGACTTAGCTCGTCACATAAATGTCATGGTGACCCTTGTGGGGTTCTGTGTCCCGAGACCGTGACCTAACACTGAAGATGGCTGGGTCTAGGGGAGATGATCTCATTCTCTAAATTCTTAATGTGACTTTTGTTGCTCTGATTTCCTTGAAATTTGTCTTGTCAGCCACTCTGAAATAGCAACCCTGGCCCACCCCTCCCTTGAAACTTGGAAGTGTCCTAGTCCATAAATAGAGAGCAGAACAGATTAGTTGGTTCTGCTGCTGCATCCAGACACATCAAATCAACTCCAGGTCTGGAGAGCCTTTGGTAATGGAGAGAACTAGGCCAGGGATGCTTAACTTTTTTCTATGGAAGACTCTTGAGCCACAAGAAAAATAAGTAGAAAGATATGTAAATAAAAATAAGCTTTGTTGATTGTTTTTAAAGAGAGAACTATGAACTGAATCAGAACCATAGGGTTGTAAGGGACCTTGAAGACCATCTAGTCCAACCCAGATCTGAACAGGAAATTTCCCTACAGCAAGCTAGACAAAGAATCATCTGCCTTTCACCTGAAGACCTTCAGAGAGGAGGAGACCATCATGTCATTGGGCAGCTCCTGACACTTTTGGATCTTGAATAGTTAGGAATTTATTTTTTCATTATAAGTTGTAATCTGCCACTTTTAAATTTTGCTTGTTGGCTTTTAGAATTAGGAACAAGGAACATAAAACTCTATTTGTTAAATACAACACCTAACATAATTTACTTCACGTCTATACTGTGGCAAGTTAAGTGAAAGAGATGAAGGTAGAAAGAGGAGGGAAGGAAGAAAAAGGGGATAGAGAGAAAAACAGACAAAAAGAATGGAGGAGACATGTATAAAAAGAAAAAAACCACATAAATATCCAAAGAAAGACACACAGTACCTGGAAATACAGAAATATAGGAGGGGAGGGTGAAGAGTGAAGAGGAGAGAAAGAGAGAAAAGAAGAAGAGAAAGTGAGTGAGAAGAGAGATAAGAAGAGAGGGAAGGAAGGAGGGAGAGACAGAGGGAAGGAGAGAGAGAGAGAGAGAGAGAGAGAGAGAGAGAGAGAGAGAGAGAGAGAGAGAGAGAGAAAGGAGAATGTAATCTCTCTTATAATATAGAAATGTGAAATGAAATTTCAGCATAGCAAGAAAAAGAAGCCCTTACCTCAGGCCCCCTACCACAATTTCATCTTAAGGAAGTCTTGAAAAATAATAGCTCCCTCCCAATGTGTGCCATTGAGTTTTATGTAAATATAAGACATAACTGGGAGCACACATGACCTTGTATGCCTGTAGTTATGAAAATTACCTCCATATTCGCCAGATCCTTAAGAGGAAAGGAATTAACTCTTTCTAACATTGTTCTATCTTGAGGTAAAGTGACACCCCTTAAGAATGGAACCCCTTGAACAAAATGAAAAGGGATAAATATTGCTAGATTTTATGACAATAGATAACATTTATGAAGTACTTCAGGGCTGGTTTAGTGAATTTGGAGTTAGATCACCTGGTTCTAAGACCAGGGTCTGTTCCTTAATGGTTATATAACCTTAGTAAAGTTGCTTTACTTCTAGGGACCTCAGTTTATTCATTTGTAAAATGGGGATAATCATACCTGAATTAGTCACCATATCAGGCCAATTGTGAGAATGAAACAAGGTTACATTATAAAGCTTTGTAAATAAAAGTTATTATTATTTACAAGACCTTTTCCTCACCTCAAAAAAAAGCAAAACAGCACAACACAACACAAATCACCTTCACTTAGTAGCATAGTGGGAAAAGTATTGGAAATGAATTGAAAAGGCCTGGGTCTTAGTTTTGACTCTGTTTTCTCCTTTAGTCTAGAAAAGTGAAGATTTAGAGAGGATATTATTGTTGTCTTGAAAAATTTGAATGGATGTTACATGGAAGAAGAATTAGCCCTGTTCCAGGTTGCTAGAGCAGGCAGATGAACAGGAATGGGGGGTATATTTCAGTTCTATATAAGTCAAAGCTTCCTTCTCAGTAAAACTCTTCAACAATGGGCCATCTTGAGAGAAAGTGGGTTCCTAGAAGTCTTGAGGCAGAGGACTGGATAAAAACTTGTCTGGAGTATTGTAGAGGGGATTCTTGTTCAGGTATATGTTGGATTATGCTATTTCAGGGGTACCTTCCAACTCTATGATTCTATTAACCAGTTGCTTGACCTTGGACCAGTCTCTTAACTTTTCTGTGCCCCAGTTTTCACATTTATAAAATAGGACTAAGGACACTTACCCTGCTTTCCTGTCTCATGGGGTTGTTGTGAATCTCCTATGAAAAAATTTATTTGAGAGTTCTTTGCAAGCTATAAAGATCTGGATAAATGCAAAAGACTTTGTATTTATTTTGCACAGTTTTGCACAGGGTCAGCTTGATCCCACTTCTGTTCTGTAACTCTGGACTGCCTGGCTAGCCCTCCCTCTTGCCCACATCTTCTTCTTCCTCTTCTCCACCAGTGTGTACTGGCAGGCATAGTCTGCCCTGTCAGTACCTGAGGGAGCTCTGATGGATGCCCAGGGTGCACTGTCACTTATAGAGACAAAGAAATCACCCTCAGCTTGTGTCATGCCTGGACTTCAGCTGGAAGATAAGTACTTTTTATTCCAGGTCTGGGGGAATTGATTATTTTCAGAGGTGAGAGATGTTTTTCTTTCTTCTCCCCCTTGGAAGGCTAACTTTTATCAGGAGAATTCACCGAGAGATGGAGTGGGTTCTCTCAATCACTACTTCGATGCTGGTGCTGTGGGGCAGCTGAGGGTTACCCAGGATTGTTTGTAACCTGAAATCAGTTGGGGCAATTTGTATGTGCTGGTGATTGTGGGGGAAGAACAGAGGATGGACCAAACAAGCAAGAAATTGGGAATCAGGAAGAGGCAGGTGATGGCTCAAGTCCAGATATGTAGCAGAACCACAGTCCATGATCCCAGGGCTACTGGCATAGATACACAAACAGGTCTGTCTTTTCAACTCACACTATGACAGGATAAGAGCAGATAGACTATAAACGGCAGCAGGAGGGTGTTAGGTTAGAAAAACAACAAAGCTTTCTGTCTTTAAGAGTTGGGTGACGGGGCGGCTAGGTGGCGCAGTGAATAGAGCGTTGGCCCTGGAATCAGAAGGACCTGAGTTCGGAGCCGGCCTCCGACACTTAATCCACACAAACAAAAACCTAGCCGTGTAACCTTGGGCAAGTTACTTAACCCCAATTGCCCTAAAGGGGCGGCTAGGTGGCGCAGTGAGTAAGAGTGCCGGCCTCGGAGTTGGGATGACCCGAGATCAGATCCGGCCTCAGAAAATGAGCACCCACGCATAAATAATGACTAGCCGTGTAACCTTGAGCAAGTTACTTAACCCCAATTGCTTTAAAAAAAAAAAAGAGTTGGGTGACAATATCTCAGAAAATCCTTTTCACCCTTGTTTCCTCCACTGTCCAATTTTTGGCAATGCTGGGATTTTTGGTCCCTTAAAGGTGGACTTGGCATTGAACCAGTGACAGGGGCAGGAGTGATGGGGTGGAGATGGGCAGGGAAAGGCTGGGAATTAAAAGATGTAGGATAGGCCAATCCATAATTCAATTTCATAACTGTATTAAGCACCTACTATGAGCAAGGTGTTGTGTTAGGCACAGAGATGTTGATACAAAGATGAATAGCCCTGCTATGGATCATTTTACTGACTAGTAGGGATATATGTGCACAGTTAACTATAAGAGAGGACAATAATAATAGTTAACATTTATATAGCACCTACTATGTGCCAGGCACTATGCTTGGCATCATACAGCTATTATTTCACTTGATCCTCACAACAACCCTGGGAGATAGGTGCTATTATTATCACCCCCATTTTACAGATGAAGAAACTGAGGAAGACAGAGGTTAAGTGGTTTGCCCAGGGTCACACAGCTAGGAAGTTATCTGAGGTTGGATTTGAACTCAGGCCCAGTCCTCTATCCACTGTGCCATCTAACTGTCTCTGCGCCACCTGGTAAGCCACTTCACTTCTAAAACAAGGTGGAAGGACTGGACGATATCTAAGATCCCTTTCAGCTTGAACATTGTGTATGTCTGTGGCTAGCTGTTTCATGAGACAGATAATTATACTGATATACATGAAATGGGGATTCTAGTCCTGGTATTGCTGGGTGACTTTGGATAAATTGCTTCATCTCTCTGAGCCTTGGTGTCTGTCCTCATGCAGAAATTCTTTTGGTTGCTTTCATGTGCCACCTCTTTTCAGAGGGACTGATAATCAAACAAATGTGACCATTGCTACCATGAAGGGTAAGACAACCTACTGCCCTATAGCCCTGCTCAGCAGCCTTGTGACCGAGTCATAGGCTGCCTAGCTAATGCTCTCTTCCCTCATCACCACTCCTCGATCCCTCATACACATCCACGACAGTTCCCTTCTTTTCAGCACCTTTATCCTTTTCTTTTTTAGCCCTCCACAGCCCCTCCCCTGTTCTATTGTTCCCCTCCATCCATTAATTCCTTTGGGTATCTTTTTATTTACTTAGGCTTGAAGGTTATCAGGAAGGGTCCTTAGAGTCTATCTGGTCCAGTTTACTCAGTTATAGATGAGGCACTGGAGTCCAGAGAGGTTTGCCCAGTGTCACACTGGCAGTAAAGCAGAGCTGGGATTTCATATGTGTACTTCTCCCTCCCTCTCTCACTCCTCCCCTCCTCTTACCCTCCTTCCCCCCCACTCCCCTCCTCCTACCCCAGGGAGAACAGAAACTCCCTGAGGGCAAGGATTATCTGTATCCTGAGTATCTGTGTATCTAACACAGCTCCTGGCACGTAGTAGCCTCATATATATAATGTTCGTTGAATCGAATTCAATTAAATTAAGTTGAATTGAATTGACTGTTAGATATGTGGGCAATCTGGCCCTTAATCTGCTCCCTCATCTTCTTTCATTCTCTCCCTTTCTCATCTTCTTTTTCCCTTTGGCTCATGATTGACTCACCATGTAAAGTGTTCTGTGCATGAAGGACGCTCCATAAAAATAAATGGGACTGTGCTGTGCTGTTGCTGTGGCTGCCCTGGGACTGGGCTGAGTCAGAATATATAGGTTTCAGCTCAGATATACATCATTGTCACTGTTCATGAATCCGCTGGAGTAAGTGCTGTATATATTGGTTAAAATGAAAACGTGTCAGGCGGGGACAGCCCATCAGCTGCTTTGAGAAATGGACCAGGCGAGGTATTCAGGCTCTGGTTTGAGGTGAAATGTATTGGATGTGTCTTAAAGATCCTGCTACCTTTCAATTATCCGCATTACCTATGGGGACTAACTGCATGGATAATCCCCAAACCAGCAGATCATTAAAAAAGTCATTTCTCACTTGGCTTTGCAATGCATCTTATAATTCTTTTGATGGGGAAAGGAGGCCAATTTACCTGACTAATTCTGTTTATTTTAGGATCATGTTAAAATCAGTTTGCATTTCCTGCACACAGCTGCTCAGGAGGCAGCAGGGGAAGGTCCCTGGGAAGGAAACATTGGCCTGGAATAATTCACTGGGCAGGCAGTTCTCCCCTGGACATTGAAAGTTGGTCATATCCAGAGGGTGTCTGGGGCTTCAGACCCACCTCTCCTTCTGACTACTTCTGAAAATTCCCTTCTCTCCTACACTTCCCCAGGCTGAATTGCTTGTTTTAATCTCTGACCTTCCACCTGATTCTAGACAAGGGTTTGAAGAGTATTGTGCAAACTCAGGCATAATGCTCCAGTCAAATAAGTAAGTCCAATTGTTTTCTGCTGGTGGAATCAGGGTGACTCTTAGAAGTCTTTAAACAAAAGAGAAAAAAGGCAAGGGAGCTGAATAATTCACAGCCACCTACCATAGAGGGATCCTTGGAGAGAAAGTGGAACAGGGATCCTCATGGACTTGTTTCAGCACTTGGATCACCGAGGAAAACAACAACTTCCCAGTATAGTGGGTAGATGGATAAGCCACTGCATTTCCAACCGGGGACCCAGGGTCAGTGGGCACAGGTTTCCTTAAGAGTGTGGAAGGGGAGTTGAGGATGGCATCTCTGGAATTAGAGGGCCCTCTGACAGATTCTATTTACATTATTATGAGGTATTCCCTCTGTCCCCTCCTCTGCCTTTCTTACCTTTATAAGGGGGAAGATCAGTCTGACCTCCCTCCACAAGATGCTGAGAGTGAATTTGTAAAAGCCATTTAAAAGACTCAGTGATTGATCACTTGTTCTCCTAGAAATGCCCCAGCTGTTGGCCCTCTAATTACTCTGCCAGTCTCTGAACTCAGTGCCCATGAAGGAAGAAGCGGTGTATAGAGAGCATCAACTCTTGGTCATCTCCTTAGAAAATAAGAGCCAAGCAGGCTATGGCAGAGGCAAGAACTCTTTCTATATGGTGTTGGGAATAGCCAAGTAGTCCATATCTTAAATTTTCCCCAAATTAGAAAATTTAAGGGCACTTTGCTGACAGTGTTCAGATCTCTGGAAGGTTATTATCCACAGCATAGTGATCTGATAGTCTCCTCCACTGAGGATTAGAAAAAGGGTCATGGGCTCAGGTTTGAGTATGAGGGAGTGAGGTTAGACAACATAAAGGAACAAGTGGAAGAGTCTAGAAGGAATAGTCAAGGGAGATTGTGGAATCTCTGTATTTGGAGGTGGAATCTCATCTGCTAGAATAATAACACACTTATACAGGGTGTCCCAAAAGTCTAAGTACATTAAAAATGTATTAGCTTAAAACAATCAATTAAATTATTATAAAATTATTAAAATGAAATAATTTTAAAATTTAATTAAATAATAAAGCTTAATTAAAGTTTTAAGCTTTAGTAGCTTAAAATAGCACTAAGCCTTTTTGGGATACCCTGAAAACCCCCTAAGGTTTTTTTAAGTACTCTCCTCACAACAGTCTTGTGAGGTACTACGACTAGTTATCATTATTTTCATTTTTCAGAGGAGGAAACTGAGACTGTGAGAGATTAGGTGCCTTCCTCAGGTTTGTACCCTTAGTGAGTGAGTCACTATTTCAACTCATCTCTTGTTGATCCCAGGTCTAGCGCTCGGGTGACTTCTCAGGTCCTTTTTTCAACAGGAGAGATCCATGACTGATTAGAATCTTCCTATTTGTTTCCCCAAAGTTCCTATCTCCTTCAGGTTCCCCAGAGGTGTTCCTACTGGTAAGGGTGGGAGACAATGGAGTGGGAGAGGTGGGGGGCCAGGGAGGAGGAGAAGTAGGGTGTTAAAGGGAGAAAGAGATTTGGGAGATAGGATATGGTGGTTGTTGCTAATTGCCAGCTGTCATCCTGCCTGACTCTGCCCAACTCCCACAGCAAGCCTAGCTATCACAAGAGGGGAAAAAACACAACACAAACGTATTTTTATGGCTTCCTATCAAACTTTGATAAATTGATTCTGAAAGGGGCTTTTCTCGCAAGTAGTTTATGGCTCAACAACTGTTAATGGTGAAATATCAAGACGCTGAAAGGTGCTCTCTGGCGAGCTGGGAGAAGAAATACTTTGGTCCTTAACTGCTTCAGCACCATGGCTAGCACAGTAAGCCTGGGAGCTGTGGCTCTCTCTGGCTTCTCTCAACCTATCTTGTGTCCTATCTTGTGTCTGCTGGGGATGAAAGGCAAGAGGCAGCATGTTTTAATGATTTTAAGGCAGGGGTTGCTGTTTCCCCCTCTTCATTAAATATAGAATAAGAGGTGGGAACTTCAGTTGTGGTCAAAGGAACTTTGAGTTAAAGAACTCAATACTGTAAAAGGTGGATGACAGATTGTGGATTATTCTCCTCTACCTCCAAATAGCTCCACTAATGGTCCCTAAAGTGCATGCTCATATTCAGCTTAATAAGTAATTATGAACTCGAACTTAACTTTGAATAATAATACAATCAATTAAAATTGCATTTACAACTAATTAAACCCTTAAGAAAAATACTTCAAAACACAGCTATTTGTATGTGAACTTGCCAGTTGTTACCTTCCTCTCTGTCCTCTTCCATTGTTCCCCATCTTCAGACTACCCACCCTAGACTGTCTGAATTTCTTTTCCTAAAGAGGTGAGCATGAGGAGACCAGGTGTTTCCCATAGATATTCTCTGTGGCTTCTGAGACTGGAGATCTTCAAACAAAGGCTGAATGAAGACTTGTCATTGATGCTATAGAAAGGAATCCTATTTAGCTTGGTGTAGATGGCCTTTAGGATTCCTTCACTCTGAAAATCTGGGAAACTGAGTTGGGGGAGTATATATTCTTTTATAAAGTTATTCAATGTGTATATTAATTTTCTGGTTCTACTTCCTTTGCATGATATTATTTCATATGACCTTCCCATATGTCTTTATGTTTCTCTTTTAATTGCACTTACAGTATGCTGTTTGATCTATCACCATTTATTTCGCCATTTCCCAACAATTGGATATATTCTGCTTTTTCAAATTCAAACAATTATTCTATAAATTAATTTTAATTTTTTGTTAACATTCTTATGGTATTTTACCATCAATGGCTTCATGGCGCAAAGAGGAAAGGAAAGAGAATGAACATTTATATAATATGCAGGGCACTGTGCTGCTTTACAAATGTCATCTTCCTTGAATTTACAACTCTTTGAGGTAAGCACTGTCATTATCCTCATTTCACAGTTGAGGAAACTGAGGCAAACAGAGGTTAAGTGACTTGCCCAGGGCTACACAGTTAGTGAGTATTTGAGGCCAGTTTTAAACTCAGGTCTTTCTGACTCCAAGCCTAGTGCTCTAAGCACCATCTAGGACACTGTTTTTTGTATTGTCAAATTGATCTTTAAAAAGGTTTCATCATTTTCAATTTTGCCAGCATCATGAGTGTACTTGTTTTCCCCAACTCTGTAAACATTGGATTTTAATTAACAAAACAAAACATTTTTTGGGCCAATTTTGTCAATACGAGGTGGTATGATATTGATCAAGTCACTTAACTTTTGCCTCAGTTTCCTCAACTGTAAAATGGGAATAAATAATAGTATGTATCTCAAAGTTGTTGTGAGGATAAAATCAGATAATATTCGTTCATTCATTCATTCATTCATTTATTTTTGCTTTTTGGAGGGCAGTTGGGGTTAAGTGACTTGCCCAAAGTCACACAGCTAGTAAGTGTGTCAAGTGTCTGAGGCTGGATTTGAACTCAGGTCCTCCTGACTCCAGGGCCAGTGCTCTATTCACTGTGCCACCTAGCAGCCCCTTATAATATTTATAAAGCATTTAGCATAGTTCCTGGCACATTGTAAGCACTTAAAAATGTTTTTTCTCCTCCCCTTCTTTGATCATTAGATAAGAAAAACTTTTTTTTTCAAATGATTATTTGTACATCTTCTTTTGTAAGTGTCTTATAAGCTTTGACCTTCATGTTATTTTGTATGAGATTTTCCTATTGGTCACACGTCAAAATTCTGATAGACTCAATCTTCTTGTTAACATACTCTGGCCCTAATCCCTTCAGTGACCTCCACCTCCTGTTCCTTTTGCCCATAACATCCTAGTCTCTGAGGTATGAGGTTGTCCTGCCTTCACATTCTTGACTGAGCAATTCCTGGCCTATAGCTTCATTCTAAGGTCCCTGCTAACTCTAAATCCTGAGGCTATGAGTTAGCTCCCTGTTTTCATTTCATAGCTTTCATGAGCAGGAATCCTATTTGCAGTATTTATGACAAGTGGTCATCCAGCTTCTCCTGGAAGCTCTTCATTGATTTGGGGCTCACAAGTTACCAAGGAAGCCCCTTTTCACTTTTAGATAATGTTGCAAAATTCTTTATACTGAGCAAAAGTCTGTCCTACTCACTGACTCTTAATTCTGCCCATCAGGGTCAAGAAGAACAAAGGTAATTCTTCTGACTTATGATAACTCTTTAATATTTTTTTTTTAAAGCAATTGGGGTTAAGTAACTTGCTCAAGGTTACACGGCTAGTCATTTGATTTATGCGTGGGTGCTCATTTTCTGAGGCCGGATCTGATCTCGGGTCATCCAAACTCCGAGGCCGGCACTCTTACTCACTGCGCCACCTAGCCGCCCCTTTGGGGCAATTGGGGTTAAGTAACTTGCCCAAGGTTACACGGCTAGGTTTTTGTTTGTGCGGATTAAGTGTCGGAGGCCGGCTCCGAACTCAGGTCCTTCTGATTCCAGGGCCGGCTCTCTATTCACTGCGCCACCTAGCCGCCCCTTTAATATTTGAAGACAGTGATCACATGCCCTCTTTTTTCTCTTCTCTAGGCTAAATATCCCCAGATCCTTGTGTGGGTATAGCTTTGAGTCCCCTTTCTATCCTGGTCATCTCTCTCTCTAAATATTCAGTACCTTGTCATTTTCCCCCCTTGTAATGTGGTATAATACTCCAGATGTTGTCTGACAAGGGCAGAGTGCAGGGTCACTATCACCTTTTATAGTCTGGATCCTATACTTCTATTAATGCAGCCCAAGGTGGCATTGGATTCCTTAGCTATTGACTTATATTAAGCTTGCAGTCCATGAAAAACCCTCAGAGCCCAGAACATTCTTTTCTCAGGAGTATGGGTAAAATCATCAAAGACCTCTTTTTCCTCACCATTTCCCTAGAGAATCTGCTATTTCTTCACTGTCCCAGGAAGAGACCTGGATGGGCAGGTACTGACTCTCCCTGTTGTCTCCAGCTCCATGCTATAAATGATCCAGGGTCCCCTGATTGCCTAGAGGGAGCTGATTGAGGGGTCGTGAGAGGGAAGATGAATGGCTTAGGGAGGCTGTTCAGATAGAGATGCTCCTGGTGTTACTAAGCACATCAATCACTGTCCCCAGCCCACTGTCCCATACTTTAATCATATGGGGTGACTCCCTTGCCATTAGGGACAGGATCTAGGCTGACTCAGTCATTCCCACAAGACAATCTCTTACCCTATCACCTTATCCATTGCTTACCAAAGTGCTTGGCACATAGTAGGTGCTTAATACATTTCTATTAATATTGATATTGATAGTGCTGGGCTCCTGCCTCAGCTCAGCTCCTGCCTCCTCCTCACCCTCAGCTCCTGCTGAGGGTCACTTTCAGGCTACAGGACTGAGGTCTTTCTTTAATGAAAGACAGTAGGGAAGAATAAGAATAACCCATATTTATATAACACTTTACAGCTTACAAAACAATTTGCTTACAACTCTGTGAAGTAGCTAGTAAAAGGATAATCATCCCCATTTTCCATGTGAGGATTTCCCCATAAGGCTCTGAAATGTTAAGTGATTTACCCAGTGGTCACACAGCTAATGTTAGCCTTAGGTCTCCTGATTTTGAATCCAGCCTCTATCTCCTCTATCACATTTCCTTTTAAGGTGAGGTTTTATGAGGATCTTCCCTGTCATGACTGCCTCTGTGTTAACTGTTTAATTTTTCTTCCTGGCATTCATAGTCTCCCACAAATGGGCCCCTCTCTACCTTTACCTCTCCAATCTTATTTCCAGATGCTTTCTTTTGTGAATCCTCTTTGCTCCTCACTCCAAGGATATGTATGCCATTAGAATTCCTAACCCTTTCCTCTGCTTTCTTGGATACATCTTCTTTTCTCCAAGGCCTACTCATTCTTCAGAGAAGAGCTCAAGCTCCATCTTCTCTACAAAGCCTCCCTTAATGACCTAGCCTATGATGCTCTCTTCTCTGAATCACATAACTTCCTCATCTTTCTGTTCGATATTTACACTTGAGTAAATATGATCTTGCTTTTGTTCTTTCATACGTATATAATATATACACAAAACAAATTACGTATATGGATCTATATATCTCTATCTGGAGCCTATAGTCTGTCAAGGTACACAAACAATTTGCACCACTAGATAATTAATTACTTTAGTAATAGAATAAACACATAAAAGAGTTAATAAGAATTATTCCAGACTGAAGAAAGAAAAACATTATTTTGGATTTTGGGGATTAGAAAAGATTTGATGGAAGGAATGGAACTTGAGCTGGGCCTTAAAAAATAATCCATCAATCAACCGACCAACAACCATTTATTAATTGACTATTAAATACTAAGTACCATGCTTAGTGCTGGGGATAGGAAGGCAAAAACTAAGCAGTTCCTGTCCTCAAGGAATAGCATATACAAGATGAGTTGAATTTCTAAATGCATAAGTTAGAATAGGATATGTGGATATGTGGAATATGTGATAAGAGCATGTGGACAAAGATGTGGATGCTATTTTGCATTGCCCATGTACAAGGCATGGCTAATAGTTCAGTGTTCCCAAAGAATAGTTTTAGTAGATAGGCTGTGAATAAGGAAACAAATGAGTGAAGGAATCTCCTGTGCCCTTTCCTTTCCCCTTGGTTTAGTATTTATTAGTAGTGGCTGGAGAAGGGTCTTAGGATTAGGGCAAGGAGGTAATGAGGCCTAGCAGGACACTGGACCCCTGTTGCCTCTCTTCATCTTAGGAAACTTAAAAGGCTAATGGCTAGACATCAATATACCCCTCTAAGGTAATCTAGTCCTGACCTGTTCACATGTGTGGGAGACTCATCAAACCAGGCCAGGGATGTTTGGAATAACCTAGGGCTGTGCAGACCTCCTCTGATCCCATGGAGCACACAGTGCCAGTGGTAGGTCTAGTGTCATGGCGTGGCTGTGCGCCAAACATCAGAAACCTGGAAGTCAGTATCCAGCTCTCCTTATGTGTGTTCTTGGGCAACTCCTTTAAATGCTCCATGACTCAGCTTCCTCTTCTGTACAAAGGAGATAATAATGTCTCTTCTACCTACTCCACAGGGTTGTTTTGAAAATGGAATGAGATAATTTATATGGGCATCTTGTAAATTATGAACGGAGACACACGTATTAGCTGTTATTACTATTAGAAATCCTGGCAGAAAGCCTCTCCTTGCCCTGTAGGTTATTTTCCATTGTCCCTCCCTGTGATGGGGCTGAAGGTTCTTATGGCCCTCTGTCCCCTAGTTCCTGCCTTCCCTTCCCACAGCAGGCACATGCTTGCTCAGCATCCTTTGCTTCCTGTTCCAGAAACTCCTCTCCAAACTCTTCTCCCACTAGTCCTCTCCTCCCTTGCCCCTCTCATCTGCAGCCAGTGCCTGGGGCTGTTGTGGCAGCATTTAGCAAGGAAAATCAGAAGCTGAAACATTCCTAAGCAGCCAAAGCGATGAGGCAAGTTTATACTGAGCTCTGCTAAATGGTACCTGTCGTCAGGAAGATGCGGCTCATTGAAGCCCTATCAAGTGCTCAGCCATGCTCCTCAGGAGTCTCAGGAGAAGAGAAGGTCACAGGGTAGAGGCTGGTTGGGAGATAACTTCTTTCTGTCTTCTGAGGCTGGATTAGGCAGGACAGTTTTCGGATCTGCCCTCCACCCCCAAACAAAACCAAACCGTGGCTAGCTTGTAGGGAGGAGCCCCTTTAGGCCCAGCTCTGACAGCAAGCACAGTGCTTGGCACATAGTAGGTGCTTAATAAATGTTTACTAATTCCCCTCTAAACCACTTATGCCTCAGCTTGTGCCTCTTTAAGATGAAGCACGGTGCTATGTGCTGCACAAAGTCTGTCCTTGCCTAGAACTCTCAAGTCCCTTTTGTCTTTGCCTTCAGGAGGTCTAGAATCTGAGACCCAAAATGCTTTGCACAGGCCTGGATGTCCTCTTGGAGTCTCTTCCAAGTTTTGGATATTGTCATGTTTTACACTCTGCCATCCCCTTGTGCCCGAGTTCTGCACTCAGTTTTAGGAGGGCTCACTTTCTGGGACAGAGGGATACTGGTCAAGATTTCTTTGGCTGATTGTTCCACTGGCACACAGCATCATAGACTTGGGTCTGGATTGGACTCTAGTCCAATCTGCTCATTTTACAGAGAGGAAAACCGAGAGACCCAGAGAGGTAAAACAGATTTTAATCTAGATTTTTAAAAGTCTAAATATATCCCTTTGTCCACTGCCCCACTGACATTGTAGATATTTCTCCTAACATCATAGGATTGAAAACCTGGAATGATGTGAGAGGTCATTTAGTCCAACCCATTTTACAGCTAAAAAAACTGAGACCCTGAAAGACTCAAATGAATCACCCAATGTCACAAATAGTAAATAAATGGCAGAACTGGGATTTAATCCCATATCCTCTGACTTCAAAGGCACCGCTCTTTCCACTGAGCTAGGTTGCTGCTGGGGACTTGGGGCTACCCTGGAGTTCTCTATGGATAGGCCACCAAACTCATCTTGCAATAAGGAGTTGTTTTTTTATAATACTCTGTTTCCCCTAGCTTTATTTAGACCTCTCCTTTCTTACTTTCTTACTTTCCCTTCAAGGGCCATATATTTGGTTTGTCAGTGCTTTGTATTTCTCTGATAAACACAGAATTAGTAGTGACTATGAAACAGCTGGGATTGTGGGGGGGGGGGTCACCCTACTGCTACCCTAGTGTCAGGTATTTATTGTACGGGGCCTGAGGTTTTCCCTCCAGGTTTCAGAGTTCTCCAGGCCTGGCCAGACACAGTCCAAAATACAAAAGCTTGAGCACAATACCTGGGGATGATGGTGTATTCCCATCCTGACTCTGGGACCTGATGAGGAAGAGATGATGCTTGCAGACTAGTACCCTGGCAGCAGCCTCCCTTAGCTGGTTCTGGGAGCTACCTAATTGTTCTCTCACTACCAAATCATAGAATCTTTGAATGTTGAAATAACACCAATATTATTGACATTTATGTTGTGATTTAGAATCCATATAGTGCTTTATATACATAAGATCACAGATAGGTTGGCAGTGGATAGAGTGTTAGACTTGGAGCCAGGAAGTCTACTGTTCCAAGTTCATATTCTGCCCCAGACACTTACTAACAGTGAGCCTGGACCAGTCATTTAACCTCCCTCAGGCTCAGTTTATCCACCTGCAAAATGGGGATAATAATCGCACCCACATCACAGGGTTGTGAGGATTGAATTAGCAAATGTAGGAAAAGCCCTTGCAAACTTTAAAGTACCACACAAATGTGACCTATTGTTATTATTATTATTTGGAGTTGTAAAGGGGCTTGCCATTATCTCGTTCACCCCTTTATTTTGCAGTTGAGGAGTCTGAGGCCCAGAAAACCTACATGATCTGACCCAGGCCACACAGGTTTGAATCCAGTGGTCCCTCCAATACATCATGTTGGCTGCCACTCTTGATGTTGCATTCCAGGGGTGGGGATCTGCAGCCTTGAGGCCACATGTGGCCCTCTAGGTCCTCAAGTGTGGCCCTTTGACTGAATCCAAACTTCACAGAACAAATCCCCTTAAGAAAAGGATTTGTTCTGTAAAACTTGGACTCAGACAAAAGGCCACACCCAAGGACCTAGAAGGCCACATGTGGCTTTGAGGCTACAAGTTTCCCATTCCTGCTTAGACCATCACAACCTCCCGAGGTAAATAGATGTTTTCCCTATTTTATAGATAAAGAAGGAACTTGGTGTAGTAGATAGAAAGCTGTCTTGGAAGCCCTCAGTTCAAGTCCCACCCAGGGCAAACTACTTGACTCACTGCTCTGGACAACTCTCTGTGACTACATTTTGGAGAAGCAGCCACTGTGTACTGTCAGAAGGAGTTTCCTCACCTGGTAGTTCTCTATCCTGATGAAATAAAAGGTCAATCCCTAAGCCTATTTTATAGATAAGGTCACTAAATCTCAAAGAGATGATGAGTTAAGCCAGCAAATGCCGATTCTTCCCCAAGGTCAAGAATTTCAAATCACCCACAGCCCTTGGACTGACATTCATGTTAACGCTATGATTTTGCAAAGTTGGTCATAGAATCTCAGCTTATCTTTACCATAATTCTCAAGGTTATCCCTTACCAGAATCCAGAGAGAAAATGTTGCTTCCCCAGGTCATATAGCAAGTGAAGGTCTAGAACCCAGGTTTCCAGTTCAGTGCCCTTCTTACTGGACCAAGAAGGGGCACAATCTGCATCCAAGCGCCTTGGCTAAAATTATATTCTCAGGGAAACTGCTGAACAATTCTCTGCTTCTCTGCTGGCCTGGGCATAGCTCCAGCCATGAGTCATTTCTGAGAGTCACTCCTTATTTCTTGTTATTATAGTAATAATGAAAGATAGCTATAAAGAGTGATTAATGCCACCTGGTGTTTTTTTAGCATCTTCTTGGCAAGGAGCTTAACACGCTTGCTTTCATTTCATAATACCTCTGGGAAATAAAATAGAGAATTGGTGCCCTGCCCATTTTATGGATAGCACAATGGAGTTCTAGGGAAGCTAGAACCATGGCCTGTGCTGTATCTTGAACTAAGACCAAGGGGTAGGACAGGAATAGAAGGCTTCCTAGACACAACCCTCTCAGATGTTCCGCCCTCTGCCATCTTTGATCCAGTGAATGCACCTCCTTTGCTGTTCCTCACACAAGGCGCTCTATTTCTAGGAGCTGGCCATTTTCTCTGGCTGTCCCTCATGCACAGAACATCCACCCTCCTCATCTCTATCCCCTGGTTTCCTCCAAGTCCTAGCTAAAACCTCACCTTGTAGAAGAAACCTTTCCTTATTTCCCTTCCTGCCCAGTGTCTTTCCTCTGCTATCTCCATTTTATGTTGTCCATGTCCTGTTTGTACATAGTTGTTTTCATGTTGTTTCCCCTATTGGACTGTGAGCTCCTTGAGGGCAGGGATTTGTCTCTTGCCTTTCTTTGTATCTCTAGTGTTTGTTTAGCACAGTAGTCCTCCTATGTGACCTCGTGGACTTTGTCAATGCAGGTTTTCTTGGCAAAGATGCTGGAGTAGTTTGCCATTTCCTTCTCCAGTGTGTCCCCCTTTTACAGATGAGGAACTGAAGCAAATAGGGGTTAAGTGACTTGCCCAGGGTCACACAGATAGCATCCAGATTTGAACTTGGATCTTCTTGACCCTGGTGCTCTGTCCACTGCCCCATCTAGCTGCCCCACTGAAAACAGTGGGAACTCAGTAAATGTGAGTTAGTTATCATTTCCTTGAAGTCCTGAGATTAATTATGGGGAAGTTGATGGCAGAACAAAGAAGAAATGTAGATCCCCTAATTTTTAAATATGGAAGAACTTCTTGAGTGTGGTATGGGTAAAGCTGAAGGAAAGAAAGGAGAGAGAAGGGAGGATACCGCCCAATTAGTGGGGATGTCTTGGGAGGTAGAGGCAGAACTTGGCCATCAGTTCTGTGCTAAGAACACAGAAGCCAGGCCTTCATTTTCCTTTACCTTCTCACCAGGGTGACTCCCCAGGCCTCTCACTCCTTAGGCCTCCCCAGGTTTCTAGGAGGTAGGTGAGCTCTTCCCTCAAATATCTTCCCCTCTCAATTTCCCTCCCTGAGGTTTCAGCCAAAATGAGTCCACAATACAAAGGCTTTTGTGGAACCCTCCTGACACCTGGTGGTACATGGAAGTAATACAAGCCCCGTGGACTCAGGCTTGAGTCCACTAAATTAAAGGTACTTCACTTTCCTACTGAAATTTCATGTAAATTAAGAGGGGGTGGGGTTTATAATAAAACTAGATTGGAGAAACCCAGTGGTAAGCATTTTAAATAAGGAAACAGATACTTTGGGAAATGAATAATTACTCTCTTATTTATCCATATGGGGTAGCCAGGGGGAGCAGGGGCTAAAGCACTGGGCTCGGAATCAGGAAAACTCATCTTCCTGAGTTCAAATCTGACCCCAGACACTTACTAACAGTATGACTTTGGGCAAGTCAGTTACCTGGATTTGGCTTAGTTTCCTGATCTATAAAATGAGCTGGAGAAAGAAATGGCAAACCACTCTAGTATCTCTGCCAAGAAAACTCCAAATGGATTCACAAAGAATCAGACACAAATGAAAACAACTGAACAACTGTAAATTTATCTATCTTGTAAATTTAGTATTTCCCATGCAGGCATACCCAACCAAACATACCCAACCCTCTCTCCTCTTCCCCAAACCCCACACAATTTTAGGAAAAACAGTGCTATAGGAGGCCATTAAATCTCAAGGAAGAAAATTATTAATTGGCCAAAGCCTATTTTAGTGGGATTTAAAAATGGGATACACTGGGATATTCTGACATCTTAAGCTTAGCATGTCCCAGACAGAACATTTTATTCTTACCTGCCCCCTCAACCTACTTCTCTCTCTAATTTCTCTATTTTTGCCACTTCTTCCAGGCATCCAGTTTCAAAAAACTTTCTAGTCATCCTTGATTCCTTTCTCTGTTTCCCCCTAAAGATCTATTCAGTTATTAGGTCTTCTAGGGTCATAGATCTGGAAGGGACTTTAGAGATCAGTAGGTTCAGCTGATTTATTTTACGGATGAGTAACCCGAGAAAAGTGTATATCCTCGTCATAATTTTTGCTCCAAAGAGAACAGAGAAACCTGTTACTGAACTGGGTTTTACAAATAGCTCTAGCTTCTCTGATATTAGAAGTTTAGAACAGAGCTTAGGGAGAGGGTTCTGGGCTGGGGGTCAGGATTGCTGGGTTTAAGTCTGAACTCTACTACTCACTGGGTCACCTTGGGGAAGCCATTACATCTCTGTTTCCTTATCTATAAAAATGGGTATTGTGCTCCACAAGCTGAATTCACAGAATTGTCATGAAGATTAAATACCTATCAAATGCTTTTGTTATTGAGTTATCTGACTCTTCCTGACCCCATTTGGGGTTTTCTTGGCAGAGATACTGTAGTGATTTGTCATTTCCTTCTCCAGATCATTTTACAGATCACAAAACTGAGGCAAACTAGGTTAAGTGACTTGCCCAGGGTCACATAGCTAGTAAATGTCTAAGGCCAGATTTGAACTCACGAAGATGAGTCTTCCTGATCCCAAGGCTAATTCTCTAGTCATTGTGCCATCTAGCTGCCCTATCAATGCTACTTAAATGTAAACAATTGGAAGATTCAATAACCATTGCTCTGGATAGATTTGTGCTTAGGGCTTGAGTCATATTGGTTAGCAGATGGGAGAGCCCTTAAGTTGCCAGGACCCTAGACTCTCGGTAGGTTAGTGACTTGGTAGGGTCCCCAGAGTAAAGAATTCTACATTGATGCTTCCTTGTTTTCAAGCTTTGGTTCTGCCCTCCCTCCTTCAACAATATAATCTAACATATGAGTTTAGGAGGCAGTAGAATGGAGGGGGCAGGTCTGGGAGTCTGAAAGACTTCAAGGGTTGCTCTAACATTTACTAGATATGTGATAATGGTCAAGTCAATAAATTTCCCAGTGACCCAGGTGTCTAAGAAAATAAATTATAGGGAAGTTGCCAGTGTATACCAGGGTAGAGAGTTTCTGTACCAGGAGTGAAATCACAGGTCCAGAACAACTCTTTCCTACCTGTCCCTCAGCTCCTCCAAATTCTTATTTTGGGGGATAGAATTAAGGATCATGAGGTTCATCTGGAATAGTGTCATTCTACTTTCTATTAGGGAGGCAGCATGGCATGATTTGGAGGCACTGGATTTGGAGCAGGAGGACCCAGTTCAAATCCTGCCTCAGACATTTACTTATTTCCTGACCTTTGGCAAATTACTTAAACTCTCTGTGCTTTAGTTTCCTCTGTCTGTCTCTCTGGCTCTGTGTCTCTGTCTCTCTCTCTGTGTCTCTCTGTCTGTCTCTGTCTCTTTTTCTCTGTTGCCTGGGTGTCTGGATATCCTGCCCAGTGGCTTTGATTCCCAGGGATTGGCCTTCTCTTGGAAGTCATCTGTCCTCAGACTGACAAAGCCTTTGTGTTCAGGTCAGCCTTGGAGAGGGGGAAGTAGAAGGTTATAAAAGGGAAAACCCAGCAATGGCCGTACAGAGCCAGTGGTTTCCAAGGAGGGGAGGATAAACCCAGAATCAAATTCAAGAGAATTTGGGATTAGCTACAGTTCCCTCCTGCTGCTCCCACCAGCGATGCCAAGAGAGTCCCTCAGGAAGACTGGGGGTAGGTCAGGGAAACAGGGCAACTGCGTGTGAGCTCCAGGCAAGCCATTCTGCTTTGGCTGCCAGGCCCTGGGGATCCCAGTCGCCTTTTTAACATTCACTTCAAGCCAGAGGTTGACAGTCAGTCAGAGTCAGGGAGCAGAGCTCAGCAGAGTGGGATGGAGCCGCTGAATCTATAAATCCAGAGGAATTTATTCCCAGGGACCCCTGGATGCCTCTCTGTCCCAGCCTAGTGCTCGGTCTTAGGGGATGGGCTTGCTTGAGAAAGGTCAGGCAGCTTGAGACAGTGCTTGTTGGAAGGTTTCTGGAAGACTGGTTGTGGGCCCTGCTCTTGGCCCTGGAAGAAATGGATTGGATGCTCTCTGTTTGCTACCAGGGTCACATCATCAGCACAAGGAATTGCATAGATTTGCATATGTTAACTGGAGTAGGTACTCTTTGGAAGTGCTGGGACTTCACTGGCTATCTTTTTTTCTTTAATGAAACAGAGTGGGAGTGATTTTCTGTGTCTACGCTTTCTGATTGCCTTTGGCTGGGGAGGCATAACACTAAGTCAAAGGGGAACCTGACAAATGATCTGGTTACTTAAAGAAGCCAAGTCACATCATTAAGCCACAGAGCCCACCTAGCTGGACTGACTGGCAGTGTTAAAATGAACCAAATAATGGTCAGATCTTTTTCTTTACTTTGTAGTGAGATGCTGACTTAAGTTTCTTTAGTTAGGTAGTGCGGTGGATAGAGCATTGGGCCCAGAGTCTGGAAGACCTGAGTTCAAATCCTGATTGCTGTGGATACTGGGCAAGCTGCTTAACATCTGTCTGCCTCAGTTTTGTCAAGTGTAAGATGGGGATAATAATAGTATCTACCACAAAGGGCTATTGGGGCGGCTAGGTGGTGCAGTGGGTCTAAAGTCTAAAGTCAGGAAGGCTCAACTTTGGGAGTTCAAATCTGGCCTCAGACCCTTACTATCTGTGTGACCCTGGGTAAGTCCCTTAACTGTCTCAGTTTCTTCATTACTCCAAGTGAGCTGGAGAAGCAAACGGCAAACCACTCCAGCATCTTTTCCAAGAAAACCCCAAATTAGGTCATGAAGTATAGGACAGGACTGAACAACAGCAACAAATGAAGGTTTATTGTGAGGATCAAATAATGTTTGTTTTTTTAAAAAGTGCTTAGCATATAGTAGGTGTTATACTAATTCCCTTCCCTTAATAATGTACATTGTTGTGTCCTGGGAAGAGGACTGATCTTGTCACCAAACACAGGTTTAAGTCTCAGCTCTGACTCTGGTTCTTCTTTTTTTTAAACTTTGGACAGGGCACTTTTCTCTGAGTCTTTGTTTCCTAATCTATAAAATGGGGATAATAATACACTACCTAACTGACAAGATGGTGTGTGTGTGTGTGTGTGTGTGTGTGTGTGTGTGTGTGTGTGTGTGTGTGTATGTATGAAGTGCTTTGTGAATCAATCAGTACTAGAAGTGTGAGCTACTGTTAGGGATATTGTTCTATATGTTCTATACTCTTAGAATCACAAGAAGAGACCTGGAAGGACCCTTGGAGATCATTTTGTCCAGCTCTCTCAAGTTATAGAAGAGAATAGACTCAACCTATTCACCCAGATCACGGTAGTGCCAGGATTAAAATCTAGATCTCCTTCTGCTCTCCCTGGGGCTCCTGCCTCTCTATGATGAGACTCTAAAGACTATCCAGTTTTACTCATTAGATGAAAATGAGGACTTATGGTATATATAAAGGAAGAAGACCCACGGGGACCAGTGTATAGTTCTAAGCTGAGGATATAGGGACTAGTCTGGCATGGAGGTCCCCAAATTTCTCTCCTATTTGTCTTTCAATTCTGCCATTCAATATCTATTGATCATAGAAGAAAATGGAAGAATCTTAGGTTTATTAGTCCAGTGATTCTTAACCTTTTCTGTATCACAGACCCCTTTGGCAGTCTGGGGAAATCTATGGACCCCTTCTTAGAATCATGTTTTTAAATGCATAAAATACATTGGATTACAAAGGAAACCAAAGGTTAGTGAAAATAAAGAGATATTTATTTTTTCCCTATTCAAATTCACAGGCTTCCAGAAGTCCATGCATAAAGTCCTTGTGGGTCCATGAATCTCAAGTTAAGAACCTTTGATCTTGTGTAATTTTTCTCATTTTTACAGATGAGGAAACTGAGGCCCAGAGTTATAAAGTGACTTGTCCAACGTCACACAAGTAGGTGATACAGTCTCCTGACTCCCAGTCTAGCTCTTTTTTCATTATACTATGCTGACTTCCATATTAGCACTGACTTGATACACCACCTTCCCACCAAGGTGGAAGGGTATTAATTTTGTGGATTTCTGACTTTTTTTGGTCATAGATGAGTGGATCTTGGTACTCCAAGGAAAGCCAGTAGTCTAGGATTCCTTCTCCAAAATCTGCTAGTGATGACTGAGTTAATATACAAGGACATATGGGAGCAGAACTTGATACCCTTTGTCCTCTGTGCCTTAAGGAACCATGGAAGGTGTTGGGGTAGGATCTTAATTCTAAAGACAAGCCATAGAAAGGGAGCGGAGGGAGAACTGAGCATGGTCAAGGGCCTGGCCTCTAATAATAAATAATAAAAAACAAATCTCACATCCAGAGAATAGTTTCAGAGCAAAAGAGTGAGGGAGGGGCAGGGCCCTCCTCCCCTAAGGTGATTCTAGCAGTAGAAAGAGGAAGCGAATTGCCAGAGAAAAAGTGCCCAGTGCCCCAATCTGAGTTTTTCCCCTCATTAATTTTAATCTAATTTGATCACAACATTCCATGGTAAACAGCAGCCTCTCTTTAATAAGCAAGGCTCATCCCCCGACCCTGCCATTGTGTTCCTAATCAGCTGGTGTATCAGGAAAGACTGGGGCTGCTAATTGTGGTGAGGAATCACTGCTATCCTGTGTGTCAGGTATGGGATGGCAGTGAGAGATAATTATAATCAGATCTAATTAGTAATTATAACAGATCGCGACTAGAAATTGTTTTCAGTTAAATATTCCCAGAGAGGCTCTAATAGTCTCTCAGGCCCGATGAAAGCTGCAGGGGGGTGGGGTGAGAGGGGGAGTGATGGGAAAGGGGAGGGCTTAAAGGGGGAGGTGAGGAGCTGGGAGCCCAGGACTTTGGGCAACACTGTCTCCTACAGAGCCTGTGTGGTGTAGTAGATAGATAGCTGGACTTGGAATGGAGAAGGCCTGGGCTCTAACCACCTCAATGGGGTGACTGGATAGCTGTTGGTCAAAAAAATGATCTGGGGGCTCTAGTGGATCAAAATTTTCTATGAGACAGTATATGAATGGTGACCAAAAAAGCTATGGAAAGTTGGGCTGCATTAAGAGGGGCATAGCTTCTGGAAGTGATAGTTCCACTGTCCTATGCTTGCATCAGACCCCACCTTGAACATAGTGTTTGGTTCTGGATGCCACAGTTTAAGAAGAACATTGATAAAATGGAGATAATTTAGAGAAAGACAGTCCTGGTGGTGAAGGACCTTAATCTTCTGAAGACTGGCTGAAAAAAAACTAGGGGTGAGAGCCCTAAGTCTGGGAAAAGTTGTCATATGGAGGGATTAGACTTGATCTGTTTGTCCATTGAAGACAGCAAGGAGCACTGGTGAAATTTATAGCAAGGTCAATTTTTGGAAAAATCTTCCTAATATTCTGAACTGTCCCAAAGTAGAACAAGCTGTTTCAGGAGATCAGGGGAGAGTGCCCCCTCATTGGAGCTCTACAAACACAGGCTTGAATCAAATAAAGTATTTTTTATAAATCTTTTAGCACAGTGCCTGATATGTAGAATAAATGCATAAAAATGCCTATTCCCTTCCTTTCCCGCTTGTCTGTCAAGTGATGGTGGGAATTCCTTTAGGGTATGGTAGGACTAGATGGCTGCTGAGGTCCCTTTCTTTTTATTTTTTTCTTTTTGGAGGGCAACTGGGGTTAAGTGACTTGCCCAAGGTTACAGGCTAGTTTTGTGTTGTGTCTGAGGCTGGATTTGAACTCAGGTCCTCCTGACTCCAGGGCTGGTGCTCTATTCACTGTGCCACCTAGCCACCCCTGAGGTCCCTTTCTAATCTTAAAATTTGTCAATTCTGTAATTCTTCCTCTGACCTTATCAATCATTCTCTGAATGTGCTTCAATTTCCTCATCCATAAATAGGGATAATATGGGTATCCCAAAAGTATTAGTACTTAAAGATGCACTAAGACTTTTGGGACATCCTATATTGGTGACACCAATCTCACAAAGTTGTTGTGATTTTCTAAACAGATTGTGCATATTAAATGCTGTGCCAACATTTGTTTCAGTTAAATGTCAGTGGTTATCATTATTCTAGATGCATTAACAGAGGCCTAGGGAGAAGATCACACAAATGACTAACAGAAGAGCCAAGAGTAGGAACCAGGCCTTCTTTCTTAAAATCATAGCTCATAGATTTAGAGCTGGATGGGGCCTCAGAAGTTGTTTAGTCTAATGCTCTCATTTTTCAGATAAAAACAAACTAAAGAGGGGGCGGAGCCAAGATGGCGGAGTAGAAACAACATTTCCAAGGTGCTCTGCCCCACACAAATTTCAAACAATGTGAAAGGGGACTCTGAACAACTTCTGGAGCCACAGCACCCACAGAAAGGCACAGAGAAGCTAACCTCCTGCTGAGGACAGCCCAGCAGCCCTGCAGGGAGTGACCAGCGCAACGCTCTGAGAGCAGGCAGCACAGCGCACTGGGAACCTACAGCTCAGCGCGCTGAGCCCAGGTCCGATGTTTTAACCCCAGGGCGACCAGGCCTTCAGCTGGCTGGAGGGACCCCAGAACACCAGCAATTGTGGTGATTCCAGAATTATCAGCACAGATATGCCTAGGACAAAGTGAGAGGTTAGTGCCCTATGGACTTTGGGACCAGTATTTGGGGAATGCGTGGCTTCCTCCCCTGGGGGCGAAAAGCTGCTGAAGAAACTGCTGCACAGAAGCTATTTTGCAGAGTCAGTAGTGGCTCTAGCTCCTGGTCTGCGAACTGTAGGGAGATCCAGTAATCAGTTTGGGGGTTAATCGCTCTTGCTTTAAACTGCCTGGATCTGGATTGCGGTCTTGGGGGGAAATTTGGGATGGGTATCCAATTTGCCAGAGTGGGTAGAGGCTTTACAGAGGCCACCCAACTGACGGAAGTTGTGAAGACCCCACATTTGGGCGGAAGCTCCCCTGTC
Organism: Gymnobelideus leadbeateri; assembly: GCA_011680675.1. NCBI lineage: Eukaryota > Metazoa > Chordata > Mammalia > Diprotodontia > Petauridae > Gymnobelideus > Gymnobelideus leadbeateri. Next base: position 1,025,726 of record WOXC01000755.1, read on the forward strand.
TGGTGGCAGAGTCCTACTGTGGCAACAAGCCCCAAAATCAAGTAATTAAGTGGCAACATGCCTAGGCAAAGGAAACAAAATAAACAGAAAAGTTCAACATTGGACTCCTATTTTAGGGACAAAGAGGATCAAGGCATGGAGGAGGACTGTGAGGTCAGAACTCCTGCACCAAAAGCCCCAAATGAAAATACAAGCTGGCTACAGGCCATAGAGGACCTTTAGAAGCAGATAAGAGAAGTGGGGGAAAATTTGGGAAGAGAAATGAAAAAGATGCAAGAAAAGTATGAAATGACAGTCAACAGCCTAACTGAGGAAAATAACACCTTAAAAAATAGATTAACTCAAATGGCAAAAGAGGCTCAGAAAGGCAATGAGGAGAAGAATACCTTAAAAAGTCGAATTTGCCAGATGGAAAAAGAATCTCAGGGGCGGCTAGGTGGCGCAGTGAGTAGAGCGTCGGCCCTGGAGTCAGAAGGACCTGAGTTCGGATCCGGCCTCAGACACTTAATTCACACACAAACAAAACCTAGCCGTGTGACCTTGGGCAAGTTACTTAACCCCAATTGCCCTCCAAAAAGCAAAAAAAAAAAAAAAAAAAGAATCTCAAAAGATCACTGAGGAGATTCATTCCTTCAGAGTTAGACTGGAGCAAATGGAAGCTAGTGATGTTCACAGGTATACATGGACAGAGGGCACAGGTTGAATTTGATGGGAAGGGATGATTCTTTTTTTTTTTGGAGGGCAATTGAAGTTGGGTGACTTGCCTGGGGTCATGTGGCTGGGTTTTTGTTTGTGTGTTGGGTGTCTGGGGCCAGATCCGAGCTTGGGTCCTTCTGGCTCCGGGGCTAGTGCTCTGCTTGCTGCACCACCTAGCTGCCCCAAGGAAGGGATGTTTCTTAAGGGGTGAAGTCAAGAGGTGAGAGAGGAAAGTGGCAAGAGGAGATGGAGAGAGACAGGGTAGGGTAAACTATCTCATGTAGAAGAGGCAAGGGGAAGTAGTTGCAGGGGAGAGGAAGAACAGGAAGGCAAAAAGGCAAAAGCATATTCTCATTGAAGTTGGCTCAAGGAGAGAATCACATACATACTAAATGGAATATCTTACTCTCACTCTCCTGAGTAGTGGAAAGGGGGATGAGAGGGGGGATGATGGAGGAGAGGGCATTCTTGGGGGAGGGGAGGTTGGAAGTACCCACTATCAAAGAGGGACAGGATCAAAGTAGGGAATGGACCAGGTGGGAGGTGAGACGGGTGGGAGGGAAATATAAGTAGTCTTTTACAATATATCTACTATGGTAATGTTTTGCATAGCTATACATGTACAACACATACTGAATTGCTTATCTGCTCAGAGGGAGTGGGTGACAAGGGAGGAAGGGAATGGATCTGAAAATCAAAGTTTTAAAATTAAATGTTTCATAAGATGCCCAGGCATTGGGGCTCAGAGATTCACCTTGCCCTAATGGCAAAGTCGAAGGGGATATGGGAGAAGATATGGCAGAGAGTGGATTGGATAAGGGGATATCTAGTGGGACTGCTATTCTGGGGTAGTGGGTAGGGAAAAATGGGGGGAAATGTAAGTCATAATCTGGTGGAAATGAATGATGTAAACCAGAAGTTAAGAAAGCATTTGTTTAATTAAAATAAATAAATAAATGTAAACCTAAAAAAAAAAAAAAAACAAACTAAAGAAATTAAGTGACTTGCCCAAGGTCACACAGCTAATAAATGTCAGAGCTGGGACTTAAATCAAGGTCCTCTTCCTCAGAACTCTTTCCACCATATTCTACTGCCTCCCTTACACTAGAATTAGTCTTCTTTGTTCCATTGATGCTAAAGGCATTAGTTGCCCTGATCAAGGAATGAGAGGTGAAAATTCCACTTTGTATGAATTTATTTATTTTTCAGCCATTTATTTATTTAAGGCAATGGGGTTAAGTGACTTGCCCAGGGTTACACAGTTAGTAAGGGATGCTGGATTTGAACTCAGGTCCTCTTGATTTCAATGCTCTATCCACTGCACTACTTAGCTGCCCCTGTATGAATTTATAGCCTCAGTGACTTCTTGTTCTTGTTTTTCCTTTGTTCTTTTTTTTTTTTTAGAGGGCAATTGGGGTTAAGTAACTTGCCCAAGGTCACACGGCTAGGTTTTTGTTTGTGTGTGAATTAAGTGTCTGAGGCCGGATCCGAACTCAGGTCCTTCTGACTCCAGGGCCGACGCTCTACTCACTGCGCCACCTAGCCGCCCCTTTTCCTTTGTTCTTGAAAAAGGCCATGACCTCAGGGAGGTGATGGCATGACATGCAAGTGAACCGTATTTAAGTGAGGGGGGGCTATGCAAAGTCACCAGCCTCACTTTCTCCTCTGGAGCCACCTGGGTCCAGTGGCAAGATATAGATCATGATGACTAGAGATGGCCCTGTATGCAGGGGGAGACCTTGGCCTTTTTAAGCTAAAGTCTCTAATAGGTCTCAGTTTGACTGAGGCAATGCCTCATTTAGTAAATTCCCTTTTATCGAGTATCTTCCTAATTAGGACAGTATTGACAGTCATTCCCTACTTCTCCTCAACAATGATAACTAATGTTCAGAATGATCATCCCATAGTTACTTAGACTCCTCAACAATGATAACTAATGTTCAGAACGATCACCCCATCGTCACTTAGACTTCTTATAATCTCCTCCACATCATAAAAGATCTAAATCTGTTAAAAGATCTGTTAAACCCAGTGACCTTTTCTCTGTCTTCGTTCATCTTCTCTGCAGTGTTTGCCTCTGTGGACCATCCCTTTCTTTTGGATACTTTTTCCCCCTGGATTTTCATGATAGTGATGATCCATTATGCTTCTTTTCCTATCTGTGTGACGACTCTTTCTTAATTTCCTTTGTAGGATCGCCATATGCATCTCACTTCTCTATGCTTTCATGTATCCCAGGTCCTTCTCTTTCCCTCTCTTTTTGCATTCTCTCTGTAATCTCACCAGTTCCAAGGGATTCAACTATCATTTCTATGAAGAGAACCCCAAACCTGGACCTCATCTCTCCTCTGAGCTCCAGTCCCATCATCTCTAACTACTTATTGGACATTTAAAACTGGATATAGCATAGGCACCTCAAACTTAACATATCCATAACAGAACTAATTATCTTCTCTAAAGCCATACTACCCCAGCTTCTTCCTTTCCGCTGAAGGCACTGCCAGTCTCTTAAACACTCTGATCTGTAGCCTAGATGTCATTCTCATCTCCCACACCCAATCTTGCCAATTCTTGCCCAACTCAACATTTCTCTCATTTATGCCTCTCTTTCCATTCACCCCACAAGCACACTAATCCAGGCCCTCCCTCATCATCCCTTGTCTGGGGTGATACATTGCAGTTGACTTCTAAAGGTTCCTTGCATCTTATCTCTCCCTCTTCCAATTAATCATTCACACAGCTGTTAAATTGACATTCCTAAAGCATTAGTTTATATCATATCCTAGCTCATGAAGCTTCAGTGACTTCATACTGCATCTAGGATAAGATACAAACTCCCCTGATTGGTGGTTCAAGCACATTCACAATTCAACTCCAGCCACTGTTTCTGGACTGGTTACACATTGCTCCCTCTTATTCATTCTCTGGTCCAGTCAAAGGAGCCTACTTGCTGCATTCACTGTGCATGAAATCCTGTCTGCCTTCATGCTTTAGCACAGGCCACCCACCCCCTCTCTCCATGCCTGGAATGCTCTCCCTCTATATCACTGCTTCTTAGAATCCCATCTCCCTTCAAGGTATAGCTCAAGGACCCTTTCCTTCACAAGGCTGTTCCCTACTTCTCCCAGTTGCTAGTGCCCCTTCCCAATAAAAAATTTTTGTATCTATTTTGTGTCTAGTCTGTATTTTCCTTATTTGTGAACATGTTGGATCTTCCAGTATCTTCCAAGGATCTTCCCTTCCTTGAGGGCAGAGACTATCTTAATTTTGTATCTGAATATCCAGTTCCTAGGATAGTAGTGTTTGTGACTGGTCCTGAAAGGAGATGCTAAGGCTGTGGACTCATCATGGGTAGTCACTTTCAGTCAAACTGGTGATTCAGGCAGGCTGGTTTAGAGTGATGGGCTAGATGGGAACACTACTAGATTACAGTCTACTGGACTTTTCTGCTCCTTTCTTGTTCCTTAGCATTCCCAACTGTGAGATGGTGAAAATAAGTAGGAATGAATAGGTAGGACTAAGAGAGATGGGATGTGGCAGTGATGAGAACTCTGAATCTGAAGTCAGGAATACCTGAGGTCCTATCTTGTCATAGCCACTTACTACCTGGGCTTCTGTGGGCCTTGGTTCTCCATGTGTAAAAGGAGAGAGTTGGATGTAATGACCTCTAAAAAGGTTCCTTCTAGCTTTAAATCTGTGAGTTTATGGAAACCCTGCTGTGTGTATGTGCACGTGCATGTATGTGTGTGTGTTTGTGTGTTTGTATGTATGTGTGTGTATGTGTGCATGTGCGTGTGTGTGTGTGTGTGTGTGTGTGTGTGTGTGTGTGTGTGTGTGTTGGAATGGGCATCAGGGCATTACAGAAGTGTGTGGAGTGGGTCAGGGACAGGAAATTTTCTACCAAGAATGGAAATAGGAGTTTGCAGGAAAGGGATTTTGGCCTCCCTCTATTCTTCACAGAACTGATCCTTTTGTCTAAATTCTAACCCTCCTTCAAGACCCATTTCAAATCTTATTGCATGAAACCTTTTCTGACAACTCTGGTCCACATTGATCTCATCCATTTCTAATGTTTTAACAAAATGATAGTTTGGGTGGAGGACTCATATAACTACAAGGAGTTGACAGGTATAATTTTTTATCTCCTGACAGGGCATTAGATTCTTGTTGATTAATGGATGGGGTGGAGTATGTTAAGGAGGTAGAGTGCTTGTCACTGGCTCCCCCTTTCTTCCTCCCTTCCCTTCAGGAAAAGGGTAGAGCTAGGGAGATATAAAGAGTATCTTATGAGGTTGGAAAATTTTAGCCAAAAGCCTGGGGGGTGGAGAGGTGGAGGGGACACAGGGACACAGGGAGGCTGGGAGGAAGGATAGGAGATAGGGAACAGGAGGGAAAAGGAGAGAGAGAGAGAGAGAGAGAGAGAGAGAGAGAGAGAGAGAGAGAGAGAGAGAGGAAGGAGAGAGGGAGAGAGAGAGAAAAGGGGAGGGGATGGGAGGGGAGGAGAGGAGAGAAGAAGGGAGGGGAGGAAAGGAGAGATGAGAGAGAAGAGTTCTTTCACATCAAGCTATATAGCCTCCTGGTATCTGGGACCACTGCCATACAAAGTTCAGGATGAAACCATCTTGGATTAGGAAATTTAGCAAAGGCCAGATAGACTTATCAGTTAATTTCAGAGCATGCTGAGTTTTTGTACCTGAAGTGTATGGTATAAACTTTGCTCTTTCTTTGTAAATAAAACCCTTTCTAAACCTTCCAAGGTGACTCAATTCAGGGATGGGAAAGGGATGAATGAATGGTCAGCCAAGGAGACATTCAGTGAGGAAGAATGAGAATGAGAGTGCTGTGCTAGGTCAAGCGTCCAGGGCTGATCAGATAGGAAGAATCAAAGAAGAAATCCCAGGAACAGACAGAGTAGGGAGGTCTGAGACCTATGGGGCCTTAGAATTTTGAGAGGTTCCTCATACCTCCTCACAGAGCTCTCCTAGTGTTTTTCTACAAAATACATGGTGTAGAAAAGTCCTAGGTAATACTTTGTTTTATATAATTCTCTGCTTCACATGTGTTAGTTTTGTCTCCATGCAACAAAGTGTGTTAGTCTTGTCTCCTCAGTTAGACTGTAAACTCCTTGAAGGCAGGGACCAGTCACATTGGGGTGGTGCATTATAGGAGAAAACTACTGAATATGGGAGTGAGAAGACCTGAATATGAATCTTGGCTCTCACATTTCTGTGTTCTGTGGACAAGTCATTTCCACCTCCAGCCTAACATTTCCTCCTCTGAAAATGGGAGATTACAATGCTGCTGCTACCAACATGACAAAGATATTGTGAGGGAAGTGATTCTTAAAATCTTAAGGTATTAAAGAAATGTGAATTATTACTTTTTTTAAATCTATCACAACCTAGAATGGTGTTGGAGACAGACTAGGTACCCTGTCAACACTTGAATCGTTAAGACAGAGTGAAGAGAATTGTCCCCATCCCCTTTAGGATACCAGGCCCAAGAGCCTGGCACCTGAGGCATCCTTCTGAGCAAGAAAGGTGAGGCCCTGTACGTATTTTGTACTTGGCCCAAGAAAGGCAGGGATGTCCTTCTCAGGTCCTGATGTGAAGTGTGGGATGGGTATGTCTCTGGTGGGAAGAGGTGAGGACCTGTGTCATTTCTAGGTTGTAACATCTCAGAGGAGAAAGCAATTCAATTAAGAGCTGGTTCACAGTGAGAGCTAAAAAAACCTTCCTCTAGAGAACCATTCCTTCCATAGATTTTTAAGAACAGCAGCTAGAGAATCACTCCTTTTATTTTATTAAAAAATTTTTTTTCTTCTTGGTGCCATGTCTCCAGTCAGTAAATAAGTGGGAAATAAAGGATTTGGGAGAAAATAGAATGCAGTCAAAAGGTAAATTGTGGTCTTAAAAGCCCCTAAGAGACTGGCACAGACTTTGAAATGTTTCCTAGTTGGATGCAGTTTCCTTCGTGAGTCCCTGCTTTTGGCCTTCCCATTTGCATCTTTGGAAAGGTAATCTTTAAAACTGATTTCCCCCTGGTTGCATTTCATCGGTGTAGAAACTAAACAGACTGCTGCATTACAGTAATAACATCAACATTTCACCCACCTTCGCCTTAATTATTTTTCTGTCTTGCCAAAGGAACCTGTTTAATAAGATTTATGGGTGTCGGAGAGGTGGGGTGAGCGGGTGTGTGGCTTAGATAATCGGCCCAGCTGAGTTCCCCCTTGTTGCGTGTCACCATTGTGAAAACATAAACTAAGAGCTTAGAGGTACTTAAGTAATAACCACGTCAACATTTCACCTTTCTCTCCCTTAATTATTTTTCTCCCTCGCTCTTGCCACCTGAACCAGTTCAGATAAGATTACTGCGTGGATAAAAAATCAAAGGCTTGCCTTCTCCTAGGTAGATAAGCTGGTTTTTTTCCTCCTTGGATGAAGAGGGCAGCAGGGACAGTGGGGCTGGGGGCGGGGGGGCGGTTAGAAGCTTGTGGAGTCCATGTGAAAGAGAATGGCGAAGAGATAGGAGACAAAGGCAGCCATGGTGTTGGTATAGAAAGTGGGCACAGTGGTAATAAGAGATGACATTCATATAGTGCTCTGCCTTGTTATTTCCCTTGATCCTCCCAACAACCCAGGAAGGTGGGTGCTATAACTATCCCCATCTTACAGATGAGGAAATTGAGGCTGAGGGAGGTTAAGTGACTTGCCCAGGATCATGCAGCAAGTAGTATTCGAGGTAGGATTTGTATTCTTTTTTTTTTTTTTAAGCAATTGGGGTTAAGTAACTTGCTCAAGGTTACACGGCTAGTCATTATTTAGGTGTGGGTGCTCATTTTCTGAGGCCGGATTTGATCTCGGGTCATCCCAACTCCGAGGCCGGCGCTCTTACTCACTGCGCCACCTAGCCGCCCCTTTTAGGGCAATTGGGGGTTAAGTAACTTGCCCAAGGTCACACGGCTAGGTTTTTGTTTGTGTGGATTAAGTGTCAGAGGCCGGCTCCGAACTCAGGTCCTTCTGACTCCAGGGCCGGTGCTCTATTCACTGCGCCACCTAGCCACCCCTTAGGATTTGTATTCTGATCTTCCTTGATTTTGCATCTCTCCATTACCCTGGAACCAGGAAGCCGGGCAGGGCCAGCACCAGCTAGAAATAGAAATAGAGCATCTCTGTGCTCCTGACAATGCCATCTGTAGAATCATATTTCAGATTAGAAGGGAACTTGGAGATCATTCATATTTTTCTTTCCTTCCTTCCTTCCCTCCTTCCTTCTTTCCTCCCTCCCTCCCCCCCCACCCCGCTCTCTCCCTCTCCCCTGTTTCCATCCTCTCTCTCTCTCTCTTTCCTTTTCTTTTTTTTTTTCTTCAGATGAGGAACTTGAGGTCCAGAGAAGTTACATACTTAATTTCTCCACAAGATAGGACCTTGCAACATTAGAGTCCCTGCTCAGTTGCACCTACTGTCCACCTCTCCTTCAGAAGCTAGTGTCCCCAGATCAAGAGTGTACCTTTTCTATTCTATTAAATCTCATTATCTAGGCATTGGTTGCTTGCTTCTGTCCCAGCCACAATGGGCTCTTTAAGTTTTTCTGACCCCATCCATCTGACCCCATATCTTGGGCAGGGGTGAGGAATCAGTGCTTTCTGGGATCATACCTCTCTCTGTCTCTGTCTCTCCAAAATAAATGATTAAGCCCATAGCCCAGATAGTCTGGCTACCCCAAAACTGTCACATTTTCACAAGCTTATCAAAGAACAGTTCTCCTAAGGTGGTAAATGGCAAGGTAAAGACTCAAACCCTGCATTCTAAATCTAATGTTGATTTCAGTGCTACTCCATTCCATGCCCTTGATACAGCAATCTCATTTGTGCACAGAGTGCCAGAACCCAGTCAGGGGATGGTGTTCATTCTTTATGGGCCATGAAGATTTTAAAAAGTGCCAGTAGGATAAAACTCAGGGAGCTGGAGAGTGGGTAGGACCTAGGGCCAACAGAGAGACTACTGGAATAATGAATCGCCATTCTAAGGGTAGAACCAAGGTGGATATGGAGGAAGCTCTAGGTGACCCAAAGAATGAATGGCTGAATCCCATGTGTAGTAAGGTTGTACTGCACATAGTGGGAGGTGGGGTGGGGACCCTAGGAGGCACTGGGGCAAACTGGGATAAGCACAGTTGCGGGGGGCAGGAGACCTGGGCTTTGCTCTGGCTCTGGAATTGATTTGGGTAAGTCATGTCACTCACCCAAGGCCATAGCTTCCTCTCATTTGTGAAATGAGTGGGTTGGGTTAGTTAGATACTTTCCAGATTTG